>MJHO01000054.1:1649076-2134076 GCA_002076135.1 Xerophyta viscosa
CAATTTTTTAAAGAACTTTCAATATTAAAATTATAATTTTGATAAAATCTACCACTTTTATTTTCAAAATGTTTCTAAAATTTTAAATTTTAATGGATTTTGAAGCGGATTAAAAATTTGTTTTGTCTCGGTTTAAATACGTTAAATTTTAAAACTCTAAAATATCTATTTAGAAATATCTTTAAATAAAATTGAACATAAAATTATAAATATCATTCAATCTGTCATTTTAATGTTGAATGTTTCTTCAAAAACTTATCGTAATTATTTTTTTAAATTCCAAGTATGAAAAAATATATGCTGATATGTTGTTGGCGTAAAATTTTCTCTCAAATTAATAATGCCTCAATACTGCATCTTCAAGATCGATTAACACGGCTGTCGAGATGTTTTACTATGTCAAAACTCTAAATAGAACGAATTAGAACGTCCAAGGGTAAATTGTGACTTCTCTCATGGTCATTTTACTTGTCAAATTATTCGGAAAAAAAAAAACATAAAACGTTTTTGTAACAATTTTAAAAAATAGGGATTGTTTTAACAAAACCCTATAATAGAAAGCATTAACTATTTATTTGTCTTCATGTTTACTTAGATATGTGGAATTGCTAAAGCTCTGTCCGTCTATGTAAAACCTGCACAAAACTGTCCATACCACCAAGGATGAATAGTTAAAAACTTCCACATCATAAAACAAAATTTTCATATTTGAATTCCGAAAGTGTCACCCGCAAGATTATAAAAATAAAAAAATTTATCTCCTTTATATTTTGTAGAAAATAACACAAACTTCGGATATATTCAAATTGAAAGACTAACACTCTCTAGTTGTTAGAACATAAAACACTACCACCGATGGATTTATCAGTTACGACAGTCGCACAAAAATAAACCGATTACATACAGAACTTTCCCACGATCATCTCATATAAAAAATAATTAAAAAAATAAAAACCTGCGCAAAACTAATGACTATATTTGAATTTGTGATACAATACTCACATGAACCACGCATCTCACTTGAATTGATGAAGCTAACAGGTGATGACATGTCTCTGCAAAATACAATGTTTAGGTGGAGTCTTCTTGCTGAGTACATGACATTTTCATAAAATATCTTTATTCAAAGGAACTCATGAAATGAAAGCTAACACATCAGAGTAGAGCAAGTATATATCAAAACAAACACTGCGGCCCGAAGAACTATTACTAAGAAAGTCTAAACAAATTTCCAAATTGCTAAACCAGAGCGACTCAGGAAGACAAACTCCTCAATACAACTATAAACCACGTAGAACACAAGCGCAGATTCATGACAGAGTCCCCCAAGATCCTTCAGGCAACATGACTGCAGAAGCAGAAAAAACAAGCACAGATTCATCACATCCTCCCAAGATCCTTCAGGCAACATGACCGTCACAACAAATTTGAGTTAGCGATGCCGTGCTCATGTAAACAAATGAAGATGGCAGAAATCAAATATAAAGCTACCAAGTGTGACGGAATTACCTTGTACACCAACATAGAGCAGGCTTCCATATGAATGGTGAGCTTCATACAACCCCCAAAGAGAGAACCAAAACAGACAACCTAGATTTCATATGAGTGCAAGAAAGGGACGATAATAGCTAGTACTAGGAGAAGCACAGTAAGAGGCTACATCATGAGACGGGCAAAGGCTAAACCAAAAGAGTAACGTAACTGTTAGAAAAAACAAAGCAGGAGAGTGGAAGCTAAACAGATGAACAAAATCTACATTTAAGAGAAGTGCAATCAGTCCTACATCATCAAGGAGAGGGGGGAAGAGAGAGAGAGAGAGAGAGACAAGCTAAACAGTCATGTACATTCTATGCAGTTATCTTCCCATCTTTTTCGATCAAAAACTACGAAAAAATGGAGAAGGTAATTCAGCCAGATGTTACTGAGGAGCATGAGAGAAAAAACGAACAAATAGATTCTAATTGGGATGTCTACTTATGCAAAGAGGGTGAGGAGATTCAGAAAATCTAAATGCAAAGGAAGTTCCTAGAATGCAAAGGATTGACTTTCTTTTTACAGTTAGATAAGAGCGAGAGTAATCTACATAATTCTAACATGAGCCAACCAAGAACAGAAAACTACCGAATTAGAGAGTACCCAACCAGCAGAGAACCCTTACTTCACCAAACTCCAGTCATCCTTACCACCACCTTACAGCCTCCTCCATGCCTCCATAAGATACAAACCAGTCTACTACATACACCTGAACAAGTAAATACTGATAGTACCACTTCTTTTATTCACCTTCTACTTCTATCTTTTCACTATATACACCAACCCAACAACAGCCCCGTCTGCAGGGCAAACCACAGCTCAGTCATCCAAGTGGAGAATCCGCCGGAGGGTCTCTGTGGCGGAGGCGGTGCTTGCAAACAATCCATTACCAGGAGGAGGTGGGCTCCACTCCCTCTTAGGAGAAGAAGGGGCAGACTTAGCCGCCGGAGGAAGATCGATCACCGGCTTAGAGAATTCCAGAAGTTCAAGAGAAACACTCCGTTTCTGGCGGAGAGAGAAATTCGGCATGGGCAAAGAGCTAGGAGGCGGCGAGTTAGAATACGCTGGCCCAGCCCACAGCTCAGAACTCGACGACATATCATCAGTCAGAAAGAATTTTTTGCGGAGTTGCTTGGGGTTTGTGATTGGTATCGGATTGCTTATGCTGCGCTTTGTCGGTTTTGGTGGTTCCGAGTAACAGCGGGAGGATTTTAGTTCACTAGTGCTTGGATATGAGTGGAAATTGAACTGAGGCGGAGAAAGAACACCTCCGCTGGATTGGAAGGTTCGGCAGTTGATGTTTTTGAAGCTTCTGGAAGGCGATGAGCGATCGGAAATTTGTCCGCAGCCTGTCCGACCGTACCCCTGGTTCCGGTGATGTTCGGCCATCAAAAGAGTCTCCATTCCCTAATCTAGAACATTCACAAGCATCAAACATGAACTTGACTTTGAAATTAACACGAAACAAAGTAGAATCATAAATAAATTTGATGATACAGACCGTAAGATCCGATGAAATCTCGTGAAAAATTGCTTTTCGATTACTACAGAAATTAGTTGAACAGCCACAAATCCCCAAACCGATTTCAAAATACTGATGTACGCGTTGTTCCTCAGAAAGTAGCACTGATCAAACCCTAAATTGAACAATCAACAAACACAAAACCATCAACAATAACTCCAAACTAAAATCTATTTAAAAGCTTCAGAATGCTCACCAGTTCATCAGGAGATGAGAAAAGCCTCTAGATTTACAGACATCGGTGAAACCATTAACAAGCAGCAAGAAATCTCCATTTGGGGGCAGAAATGAAGAAAAAGAAAATAGAACAGGGACAAATTAGCACCAAATTGATAAGAAGATTATGGAGAATCGATCTGTTGCAATATAGGAAAGAGATTAGAAAGAAGTCTAGTAATAATTCCCCAACTAATTCTAGTAAAATAGGATTTGGTCGCTTAAAGGCGACTCTTATACAGAAAGCTGCTCTATTTCGACCGGAACCAACCACGGATCTCAAAATGGTTAATATTCACGTCTTAATATCTGGACAGGAGAAGTGTACGTGTCTCTGTCTCGGCGGCCTGTATGGACGGGAATGCCAGTAATGACTGGAGTTATTTGCAAACGTGCCACTGCGAATGTAAATGACAGTATTACCCCTTAGTTAAAGCAGTTAAGGGGCTGTTTATTTCGCGCGGAAGTGATGAATCTCGTGAAACTCGGAACTCAGAACACAATTTTGCTGTTTACTTCGCCGTGGGAACTCGCGGAACTCAATTCTGAGTTCCGCGAGTATATAATAAATTGAGTTCGCCCACTTCGCAACTTTTAGCTGCGAAGTGGGCGAACTCGTTTTGTCTTCCGCGCGTGAGTTGTGTTCTCGCGATTTTTTCTCCTTCCTCTGGCGACCACTGTAGTCAATGGTTGAAATACTTGCAGAATGTGTAGTTTTTTTTTTTTTTTTTTTTTTAAATTTATTTTTTATGAATACATGTATATATATAATAAACCTTTTGTAAATTTTTATTCAATACAAAGTCTTTGTATTCAATATTTTTTGTGTTCAAATTATAGAACTTATCTCTTATAATTTTTAGTATTCAAGAATATAAAATTTATTTGATATATATTTAATACATATAAAATAAAAAAAATATATAATATAACATATCCTGTATAATATAATATATATGTTATAATATATAAATTTAAGATATTAAATGAGAGATATATACAAAAGATAGGATATAATATATAATTTAATATAAATATTGAAATATAAATTTAAAATAAATATAATATATTTTTTATGTCTTAGTTTACTTCCAATTTCAAGTAAATAAAAAAAAAAAATTATCTTTCAGCCCTCACTTCCAACCCCAAATAAACAAAGAAACTATCTTCCAGCATCTACTTCACAATTTCAAGTAAACAGAGAAACTCAAAACACCACTTCTTACCCACTTCTCAGTTCTCACAGTTCACCCACTTTTCACTTCTCACTTCTCACTTTTCAGGCTTCCGCGCGAAGTAAACAGCCCCTAATTGTAGGCTGGACGGCATATAGAAAAAACCGTTGTGTAGTTGGTGGATGAGGAAGATATCTCATATTTTCATTAACAAATGGAATTTATGTTAATAGAATAATAGTTATTCCATAAGCAGATAATTTGATTTCTGTTGAATATAAGATTAAAAAAATGCTAATTCTTCCTGCCGTATCGTCCATAATTTTTACATAAATTTAATAATTTATGTAAATTAAAAATTAACTTTGAGATTTTTTAAAAAAATTTTAATTTAAAATTAAATTGTAATAAAATTTTAAACTTTAATATTTAATATTTTAAAAATATTTTAAAGCTTTCAAATTTAATAGGTTTAAACGAATTTTAAAAATAATATTAATCCGTTATAAATTCGTTAAACTTTATAATAAAAAATTTATGTAAGTTATTTTTTAAAAAATAAATTAATATTATTTAATTAAAATTTATAACTTTTATACTTAAATTTTTTATAAAAAAAGATCCATATTTTTTTTTAATCGAGTTGTGAATTTTAGGGATTGTTTAACTATTGATAAGAGCAAAATTATTAATTTATAGTTTAGCATTTAGCATCGGCACTTTATAAATTACCTGAAATTAGTTTTATTATATTAAAAAAAAAATTAGAAGGCTTCCAAGCTATTTCTAGATATAAACATTATGGAGCTTCAAAATATTAATGTAGAAATATTTTTTAAAAGATATAAAAAATATAAATCACACAAATTTTTTTCAAAAATACTTTTACATATATATATATATATATATATATATATATATATATATATATATATATATATATATATATATATATATCTTTTTATTTTGTTAAATAAAATTTTAATTGAAATAGAAACTTAGTCGATAAGACACAACAATAAGGATGGTTTGATTTGTTGAAATGTCTTGCTTTTCAATACTTTCTCAAATGTCCATTTAAAAATTTTTTAAAAAATTATCAAATTAGCAAAAAAACACACACACAATATATATATATATATATATATATATATATATATATATATATATATATATATATATATATATATATATATATATATAATATTTTCTGAAAAAATTGAATATGTTTATATATATTTTGGTGTGCTTATAATTTTTATATAAAAAATTTCAAAAAATAATTTAAATAATTATAATTTTGAAGACATCTATTTTGTTTTTTTTGACAGATAAACTCCAAGTCATAAAATACTTTTCTAAATGTATTTTAAAAAATGTTTGAATATAAAAATTATAGAACAAAAAAAATATAATTTGAAGTCTCCTACACAAAACTTCATGATATAAATAGTTAAAATTGTAAATATTATTGTAATATGATGGATGCGTTAGGATGCTTTTAGTGTATTTAAAAAAATACAAATTTTTAATACAAAATAGTTAATAAACTTTAGCTAATAATAAATCATAGGATAGTTAATAAGTTTTACATTTATTAGGAATAGTGCAACAAATCATAGGATAGTTATCAAAAGTGAAACAAATATTAAATTTATAATTGCAAAGTGGTAAAGCTTTTGTTCACTATTTTGTCTCAAAATTAAGCAAGGCATCATGATTTATATATTTTGCTTTTTGCAAAAAGAGAAGACTTATCATAATGGCCAATCTTTTTTTCTTTTGCTAGTGGAGCAACAAGCCCAGTGGGCATCCAGTATACTTTAGCTTGCTTTTTTTAAAATAAAAAAAAAAAATAATTGCCCTCCGCCCGCGGGCGAATCGGTGGGGCATGGTGGCTACAACCATCACGCCCCGGGTTCGAATCTCGAGGGTGCATTCGCCGTGAAAAAATCGTGGTGACTGTGGGATAAATACGGGCACCGTATTTTCTAGTGCCTGTGCGAAGGTGGCGGGCCCAATGGCTACTCTACTGCATGGTCTTTGGGATGGACGTCATGCCTGAGTTTTACTATCTGACCACAAACCGAGCCTAAAAAGGTTCGATACCTGTCAGTTAGAAAATAATCCCTGATGGGACCAGATAGATTGCATCTTATCATCTAAAAAAAAGAAAAAAAAATTAATTAAGCAATGATACTATTTAATTTAATGTTCGAAACACACATTTAAAAAAAAAAGATATTTTGTATTTATACCCTTATAATCACAAAGTATCAAAATGTGTTTCCTCTCTCTCTTACTCTTATTTTTTTTTTCCTTTTTTTCTCTCTTCGTCTCTATTTCTTTTCTCTTCTTTTTTTTTTCTCTAACTCTCTTCATCTCCTTTTCTTTTTCTTTTCTTCTCTCTCCTTCTATTTCTTCCATCTCTAAACTGTCTTTTTTTTTCTTTCTCTATCTATTCTTGTTGGGCTCTAACACATTCAATGTCAGGAGTGAACATTATTTAACTTATTTCAAACACATGCAAATATGCAATTACATGCAAATAGTTTTAATATACATACGTGTATTATTTAATTTATTTCAAACAAATAGAAATATCTATGAACACGTATATATGTGAATACAATATAACTTACTTCAAAATATGTAAATACCCAATAGCATCTTAATAGATGCGAACATAATATTCATCAATGTTCCTAATGTGTTTCTAGGTGTTAACATATATATAATTTATTCCAAAAGATATGGAATATCTAGAAAAATCCTTAATATTCATATGAACAAAAATTAGACCAACAATTTTTTTAAAAAAAAAAAGAATTTGAAATCTTCAACCAGAAAATTTATCTAAAGTAGTTGCTATTAGTTAGTTTTGGATGCTTTTCTTTTCGTTTTTTTTTTTTTTTTTTTTTTGGTCGGAATTTTGGATGCTTTTCTTGTTTTAAGAAACAAGCAATGTTGGAAGCATCTTGTTGACTGTCCTAATAAGTCTCCATCCAACATCTCACATTTTCTTCGCCAACAAATATTTCGACACATCGCACTCGTTCCTATCATATAAAAGATAAAGATATATAATTAAAAGTATACAATTGTAAGAGGAGTGCAATACTTGCAAATGCTTATGGTATAAATAATTAAAAAAAAATTATAAATAAGTATTAGATGCGGTCCGACTTTTTTAATATGGCATGTGCACTCAAACGATCGCTAAAACACTTTCTAAAAAAAATAGCTGATTTTAATTTTTCTAGTATATAAATTAATAATATTCCAAAAAAAAATCAGTAAGATGTAGAGTTGTTAGGTGACACATAGCTGGCACATGAAGTATGGTCAAACATAACAGGTCAATGCTTGCCTGCTTGAGACAAGACTTTAACTTAATTAATGGTCAAAATGAATGCCAAAGCTATTTGCTTTAATTATTGTTTTTTATCACCTGTATAATGCTTGGATATAAGACCAATTCAATTCTATCAATCTTGGCTGCATTTAAAATTGTTGTTTTCATTGTGCAAAGACCTAGCAATAGTATTGGTATAACACTGGATCTGACTTACCACGTAATAACAAATGAGACCATCATTGTTCGTTGTGTAATATACGGAGATTGTGGTCGAAAACCTCGGTGCAAACTGAGATTCCAGAATAGCCGAAGTCGTTGAATGGTCGATTGATGGTAGAGAAGAAACCAATAAAAATAACCACAAAGTGGAACGTTAAAATACAGTATACTTATGGGTCTTTTTAGCAATATTTGTTTTCGAACATTTAAGATATCTGTCAAGTAAGAGTATGAGATATTTGTCCAGATTATTATAAGTAATATCTTGCATAAATAGATTATTTGAAGTTCAAATTCTAAGAAAAACTCTACAAAATGAATTATGGTAAAAGACATCAGCTTTGAAAACCATTTTGTGTTCAACGTTTTCTAACTATAACTGTAGTAATAATGCACAGCAAGCCTTCGCTTGAAAACAAATTTATATCTATTTTTCTACAATAAATATTTATATAATAATTAAAATACAATAACTATAACTGTAGTAATAATGCACAGCAAGCCTTCGCTTGAAAACAAATTTTATATCTAAATTTTCTACGATAAACATTTATATAATAATTAAAATACCGCCGACACAAATTTGGTTATAGAGGCTGAGTTGTAATAAGAATTTAAACCCAAAGCTGATTTGCAACAATTTTCATATACAGAGCTTGATAAGCAATTTCCCCAAAAAGAAAAACATGGGGGCACATTCTATGTATACTTAGAATGTATACCTAAATTGAACATATTAACTCATCCAAGCCACATTCTATGGTACATCCCTAGACACGGTCACGCACAATTTGTGTGTACCAGCTTTGCAAATCGCGATGGGGTTAAGCGGAACCTGAATTAACCAAATCATAAACTTAGAGATAAGATCCTACGTGAAGAACTATGACCGGTGCTAAATCTTTAGGGCCACTTACAATCTCTCCAGTAAAATCTGCTTACAATCTATTACATGCAAAGTCATTTGACTAATTTTACTGTATTAATTTAATTCCATTTTGCAAATAAAAATACTAGAAAATAGCACCGTAAGGAGAACAACTTGAGCACGTATATCCGGATCTTCCTTCTATAAATGAATCCTTGAACGAGAGGAAGGCGGAGAATACAAATCCTTGTCACTTAGAACAATCCTTCTCCTGTCAGAAAAAGGTTTGATAACATGTTACAAGTTTCATATTTGATAATTACAGAATATAATAATGGGAATAGTGAAATTTTCATTTGTCATTCAAAAAGCAAGGGAACAGGGTAAAAGGAAATCTTACGTAGATCATCCAAGGAAATATTGGCAGCAGCATTCCCAGATTTAATCAAGCGAACCTTACCTACATATGAGAACGTAGTCAATGCAAAATTACGAAAAAAAAGCTGATCATTATTTGTTTACCCTTAAAAAAGACGTTTCCGACATTAACTGTAGCAAATTCCATTGTTATGCTTAAGCTTAGAGATCTTAGAATTGTAGCAAATTAAGAATCTTTTACATCTGATGCCTAGCACGACGATGATATACAGCAGAATCAATTTTTCTTCATAATTTCATCGTGCAAAGATACAAAAAACAAGGATCTATTACATGACACCTTGCTGCACAATTACTTGAACATGATTCTATAGCATGATGTAAAGTTTTAAATTATTTAGAAAACTTACATGTCATGCAGCAAACTATGTGCGTGTCATACATATCTTACTAACAACTCAAACCACCAAAGACAAAAGAGCTCCCTTTGCACTTACAATCCCCTCCCGGAATCAGGGTTCCAAAGCCAAAAGATCATGCAGTGAAAATTTATTTAACAAAGTAATTACATGAAAGTCAAAACCACAAAAGTCAAAACTACAAGCAAAGGCTTTTGATTAATCAGAAACTCATGGAATCCACATCATACAAGACAACACAGCCAATTCACCATATAAACCAATAAAGTTTCTGTGTGGGATTGAGATTGATCGTCTTTTCATTATTATGCAGAAGATTCCATCTTGTTCTCTAGCACATCAAATACTTCTTAAAGAGAAACTAATGATGATCACAGCCTCATGCAAACATCCCTTAATCCCTTTCAAAAATCAGAAATTCCTAGATTTAGCTGTGCATGAGACAATCAACATTAAAGGAAGTCCACTAAAACCAGATGACTACAGGAAATCACAAATGTTTCAATTACCCTACACAGGTTGTTGGTATATGAAGTTAATAAAAAAGAATAGAAAATGAAACCACATATGATAAAATCCCAAAATGGACTACCAGCTAAGAAGACTAATAACTGCAATGAAATTACTTCCAATACCACTTTCTGTTAAAAGATTATGCCAAGTCAACCAGCATTACAACAAAATGCACAAAACGCAAATCCTGATTACATGAAAAATAACTAATCAAGAATCATGCTTAATAATAGTTAATTACCAAACCTCAGCTGTGCAAAATCTTTACATACCATCACGGCGAACACAAATCTCAGGCACATTTTTAATCTGGCCACTGATACCGTCATTGTAAACTCTAGTTTCAATATCTCCCTCAACATAAACAGCTGAACTGAAGGTTTAATGACAAGTCAGCAGTCATATATACAAAAATCTAGCATGAACGAAGTTATATACTACAAGAAACACTGCATACTTCTTTGTTAACTGTTGAACAGCAAAGGCACCAAGAACTTCATTATGCACAGCAATTCGATGCCATTGAGCTGGCCTTGGCAAGTCCGTAGAGTCTACAATTCGTTGATCAAACATGCCACCTGTCCCCACCGTAAATATTGTCACAGTTTTCCCGTTCCTTAATATTTTCTGCACAGGAGCTTGCCCTATCCTGCCACAGATGATAGCCTGAACAAAAGCATAAGTTGCCAGATGACATGTAAGACTACGGAAGAGGTAACAAAAGATGGATAGCAAATGTCCCCTTTAGTTTGAAAGGAAAGATACATAACTAACCTTGTGGACACCTCTAAAACCCCAACCTCTTTTCGGATCTACACCTTGGGGTTCTAACTCTCTCTTCTTTCCGACAAAATCATCATTCTCATCCAATCCATGCTTATCTTCATATTCATTAAATGGAATCGTGGAACACCATGACTGTGATGCTCTGTAAAGACCTATGGTTCAATCATATCAAAAGAAGAAGTTTTTAACAAACAGTCAGGCGATGAATCCAAGTTCATACTCAAAACTAACTGAAGCAAATCTACTAATCAATAGCAGAAAAGTTCATAATAGGTTTATCATGAAATGCACAAAATACGTATAACCGCAAAAATAAACTTGCCAATTACAAAAGTGAAAATTTGTAGACCAATAAGACGCAGGAAGAATTTCTGACATCACTCTAAATCTTTTGGATGCAACGCTAACTACAGAATATGTATGAAATACAAAAGTTTCTTAATTTTTACATCAATTTTGCCAGTTTGACGATGACAGAAAACTATTATATGCATTAAAACAAGCATTCCGATCGCGAGACCACCAGACATTTCATCAAACAGATATAGTACTTGGATTTAAACCCCAACTAAATGACTCGAACCATAAAAACCCATTACGCAATGAAAATATACAAAGAATCCAAGATTGCATGCAAACATCGTCTTGCTAACAATGCGGGTCCGAGTAGGAAGTACCAGAAGCGAAACAACGTTTTGCTGAGGCAGTCGCGGAACATCGAAGCAACCCCCGCGCTAATGAGCCCATTGTACGAAATTATTAGCACCGTCAAGGTGGTGGCGGTGGCGGTGATCACGGTGGCGTTCACGGCGGCGCTCCGGCGAGCGGCGGCTTGTTGGACACGGACTCACTGGCGAGCAGAGCTGAGTCAGGATCGACCTGGATTTATTCACCTGGGAGTCTTGGACGGCTATTATCGGGCGAGAACACGGGTCGGTTAAGATCCATTTGTACCCCGGGAGTCTTAATGGAGTCGTGCCCAAAAACATTATTTCCAAAGTTTTTTCAAAATGCTTTAATAAATTATAACTGTTAAGTTATTAAAACATACCTATAAATTATACATTGTCTAATCAGACTAAATCAAACTAAAAAAAATACAGATAATTTACTGCTATGCAAAAATTAATAGGAAACTTACGTATAAGTAACGAAATTATTAATAAGCACTTTGTTACCGTATATTAGTTTTTACGTCCTAAAATATTTATTTTAAAATATTTTTAAAAAAAAAATTAATACAAAAATTATAAATCACATCAAAAAATTATATTTAAAGATTTTTCAATATATGCTTTAAAATAAGTATTTTGAAACTCCAAAATTTTAATGGATTAATTTTTAAATCCGATAAGATCATAGAGCCTCAAAATATTTATTTAAAAATATTTTAAAACTATTAATATAAAAATTATATATTATATCAAAATATATTTTTTTTTTTATGTTCAAATCTTCTAAAAAAATATTTTATAATAAAACAATCCTTCTAACACAATTTTTAAGATGAGCTAATTTGGGAGGATGTTAGAATCTAAAAACTGATTTGCAAATAGTTTTAAAATCTGAAGCTGGTATGTAATCTTCCTAAAATCTCTCTCTCTCTCTCTCTCTCTCTCTCTCTCTATATATATATATATATATATATTAATTTTCACTCAAAAGGAGCAAGTTAGGCCTATGTTAGATTATTTTCAACAATTCGAGTTTTCAATAAAAAATAGAAACCATTAGAAGTGATCTAAGATGTGAAAAAATTTTATGTATCAAAATTCAAATTTTTATTACATCGCTTGTACTATATAATGCAGTTAATATGAATGACTCAGAATATCTTATATTATATATATATATATATATATATATATATATATATATATATATATATATATATATATAGCTAGTCTCCCCTAGGGTAGGCTCATCTTAGATCACCGTCTAATGATCTTAATTTTAAATAAAAAGATCAGAATCAATATAAGTATTTTATAATTGCAAAAAATATTTCAAAGTAAAATGTCATTAGATTTTATTAAATTTTATTTGTACATAGAGCAGTTTAAATTTGGGCTAATAAACAATACATATAATAATTGCGAATATCATAGCATTATGTGGCACGTCCTGAGTCACCTTAGTCTAACCTTTCATTCTGCACTCAAGGATCCGTTGTCTAAAATTGAATAAAAATTACGAAGAAATTTTATCTTGTATAGTATTTAATACAAACACAACAAAAAAATACAGTCAAATATATATCGAACATATTAGATAAATATTTAAAAATTAAAAATAAAAAAATTTGGACATATATGTTGAATACGTCATACATGAGTGTCTGACATGCGTGTTCGAATTTTTATTTTTCAACAACTTATTTTTATTATTTTTGGATAAATAAAGTACTATATAGTATAGTTACGTCTCAAATATTTTTTTTTTTTATTTTGTTGATGAATTTAGACTTTTCTTGTTTAAGTTCGTCTAAAATACGTAAAATATATTATGTCTTATGTGTTTTTATTGTTGGATGTTATTATATTTTTAGATATTCAAATATTTAATATAAATTATTTTAAATTATTTATATTTTTTATTGTTATGTCTAAATCGTACATGTGTCCTAATTTTTTTTTAAAAATTGTCGTATCTCGTATCTGTGTCATGTCGTGTATTCGTATCTAAGTCCGTGTTCATACTTTCTAGCTTGAATCTAAGAATGGAATCAAGGGAGAGAAGCTACTTGAGCATGCAAAATTCTCTAAGGAGATGGGACGTCGAGCTAGTGGCATAGATTTAGTATTAATCTTCTAGGACGAGGTCAAATGGCACGAGCCAGCTTATTAAAGCACAAACCCTAGAGGAAGATCAAGGGGGTCGGATCCCCAGAAGAGGAGGGCGGGACAAATCTGGTCTTTGTCTTTGCAAGGGAATAAAATAAGCAATATTATATGGATGCTCAGAATTTGATTGATCGTCTCCAAACCATGCAGTTGAACTAGCGAGGTTATATCTCGTTTCAAGATATCATGGCACCTAATCTTTTTTTTATAACTCAAATTAAACACATGATCAACCTTCTTAAAATATTATGAACTCAAATTGCTAGTAGTCAGAAACTAATTATGTTTAATTTTTTTTTTATTCTTTCTACTTTTAATATAGAACTAACTATATCTAACGCATATTTTTCAGTAAACTTTTATAATTCTTATGGCACTTGGATCCTAATTATGATCATTATTTTGCTATTTTCGAGTCCATTATTATACTACTTCATTCAGATAAGTGTAGGGTTACCAATTATTTTACTCAGCTAGATAAGTTACAGTTATTTTTATGATAAAGTTTTTCAATTAAAAATGTCTAAAATGAGTTTTAATATAGTGTTGTAATTTTAGCTCATAGTTTTATTTTCTCACTTTTTTTCAATTGGGTAAATTCTCATTTTGCTTTCTTCCTAATTTTTTAACTTCTCCCAAAAAAAAAGTTCCTAAAATAATTGATTTTTTAAAGGCAAATTATGCAACGAAAGAAATAGCTAACAATTATCCGTTAGTTTTTACCACTTCAATACTATCCATCCTAACCGTCAATTTAAGAAACATATATTTAAATGTTAATGATAGTACGTATGTGCATTCCTCAAATATAAAAAATTTTTTAATCTAAATATTGAATTCAAAATAATCTTTCTTTCGACTAAAACCGAATACAAAATATTTAGCCTGGGTCCATACTCTTCACGTAATATCACGGAAACTCGAGGGTGCAATCGCAAAACCACCGCCTTTATGGCTTTTAATCCCGCGACCGCATGAGGCCTGGCCGCCTCCTCGGTGCGCGCATCGAATCGGTTCCCCTCGAACGAATATATTTTCTATCTATATATAAAAGTTATCTCTCTAGTGCGAATTTCTCAAACCCACGTTTCCTTTTTTGGATTTTTTCTCTGAGAATCTCGATCAAAATATCACAGGATTTGATTACAGTCTCTCAGTTTAATCCTCAGAAGAGTTCGCTCTGTTAACGACGAATCTATGAAAGGCGGCATCATAGCGCTGCGCTACGACGTGTTGGGTCTCACGGCGGACGCGGAGGCGGCGGTCCGCCGGCAGGCGAGATTGCGCCGCCTGCCACACGTTTTCAGCAAGGTACTGGAGCTACCCCTCGCTGCCGACGCCGACGTCTACATCACCGAAGATTCACAGGGATTTCACTTCTCCGCGGCGGCCGCCGATGCTGACGTCTGCGGTGGCGTCAGCGCTCGCGCCGTGGAGATCGTCCCCGGTGTGGTTAAGGTGGTGGTGCGAAGCGGCGGCGGCCACGACGACGGGATGGAGATAGACCGATGGCGATTCCGGCTGCCGCCGTGCACCTTGCCGGCGATGGCGAGAGCGGCGTACGCCGATGGAGAGCTTGTCGTTGACGTGCCGAAAGGAGCGGAATCTGATGATGGCGTCGCCGCTCGCCTCGTCGCCGTCATGTAGGCGTTGTTGAAGGAGCATTCATACTAGAGGCTTAGGAATGTTGTGTGCTGTGTGTTCTATGGCGCTGGGGAGTTCGTTCCCAGATTCATTCTATAAGAGTGATGAACTCGTTCTCTCGTTTACTAATAAAATTCTGATATTTGCTTCTGTTGATTCAGATAGTTTTAAACAATTTATTATGAGGAAATAAATCTTAGCATCCAGTAATAAAACTAGCGTGGCTTAGTTCTGCCTTATATATATATGCATTCTAAGAGCGATAATAGGATGCATTTTAATTTCAGGATACTTCTTAGGATACGGGTGATAATAAACATGTCTCGAATTTAAAATTTAAATAAAATTTAACGTGGTACCGCATATAAAACCTTGACCATACGGGCATTCTCTTTCTTTTTTTTGTCTTGTATAGTTGATTAAAATGGAGATATCCACCAGAATCGAACCCATTTTTCAGGAAGTACGAATTCGGATATGATACAATACCGTCATAAATTCGGTAATTTTTTAAAAAATATGATACGGTACAATTCGAACACAATAATAATAAAATATAAATAATTAAAAAATAATTTATATTAAATATTTAAATATCTAAAAATATAATAATATTTAATAAAAAAATTTATATATAATATAATATTTAACATTCTTAAAATAAGTTAAAAATACCTAAGTAAATTAATAGAAATAAAAAATATATAAAATTTGAGTACATCACAATATGATGTTATTTACTGTTATATGCTACTACTATTATATTTCTTTTAAATAATTTTTTTTAAAGAAAATAAATATAAATACGTATATATATATGAGGTATTTCTGTCTGACGTGTTCGACACAATACACGAAACTGTTTATTTATACTTATTTTTGGATATTTCTCTAACGTCTTTGATATATGTCCGAGCATATCTATGGAATGTCGGCGCCGGACACCGTAAAGGGTGGCTTGTCCGTGCTGCTAGCCTATTTCTCTCATAAATCTGAGGAAACCTTATCGCCTATTTCTGCTAGGACTTCACTGTGTGATAGTGCTGCAGCTTGTGTCATCCCCTTTGTCTAAATGCATACAATGTTATGGTGTAAATGCCTCAACCTATATCTTTTAAGAACGGCAGTTGGGAACAGGAGGAACCGTACTCAGGGTCCACCCCACTGGAAGTTAATGGAATCGATGCATCCTAAGAAGCACGGACACGAATACAGATATGGAGACATGATACGGCACGACACGGAGACATTATAATTTTTAAAAAATTAGAACACGGATACGGTTGAAACACGGTAATAAAAAAATATAAATAAGTAAAAAGTAACTTATACGAAATATTTAAATATCTATAAATATAATAATAATATAATATTCAACAGTAAATGTATATATAATATAATATTTCGCTTTTTTGAGATAATTTAAATACCAAAATTTTAGTTATATCAACTAAAATAAATAAATACAATATTTGAGTATTTAAATATATTATATTACTTATAATTAGTTATAGATAATATTATATTTCTCTAATAAAAATATATTTAAAAAATTGAATTTAAAAAAAATAATATTCGCGTGTCGGACACTTCTGCCCGCGTGTCCGAGCCGTGTCCCAAACGTGTTCGACGTTATTTTTTCTTTTTTTTTCGGGACATGCCATGTGGCGTGTGAACACGTGTCCGGTCGTGTTCAAGGCGTGTCCGTGTCCGACACTGCACCAGGACGATTTTTGGAGTGTCTGTGCTTCCTAGATTGCACCACAGAGAATTTATCTATGGCCGAAATCTTTGCCACATATCCATATGAGCATGAATTACGAAATTTTATATAAATTTTTTATCGTCTGACTTATTTTTAAGTATTTTTATTAAAAAAAAAGTTGACTATGCTAAATTTGATATGATCTACAGCGTTGTATATGAATATTTTTCAAACAAATATCAAGTAATATATTAAAATAATGATCAAAATTTTATCATCATTTTGACATATCATTTGGCATTTTTCGAAAAATTTCAACTACAAAAATTACATAACACATCGAAATTTATAACTTTATAGTTCAACGATTTTTATAAAAATACTTTAAAATAGATATAAAACGATAAAAATTTTATATAAAATTTTATAATTCGTTGTCACGTGGATTTGAGGCTAGAATTTCGATCATAGATAAATTCTTTGCGGTGCGACCGCATAGGATTCGATCTCCACTCGAAGACTTTTCAAGGTAATTTTTAGGGGGTGGTTTCAAAAAGTCCCTTACCTTGAAAAATATTCACAAATTAACTATTGTATTTTGAAAAAAAAATTATGAGGCATTTTGTATTTTATGTCTTCTTAATTTGCTTGAGCTCCTATCTCATTTATGGTTGAGCTAGGTTCAATTATGCAAGATAAAAGTATTGAATATATATATATATATATATATATATATATATATATATATATATATATATAAAATAAGGAGTATATCAAAACTAAGGTTTTAAATTTTGTGTCGTGCCGAATTTCGGTAAATTTCGAACTCGAGACATACCGACTGTTCGGGCCATACCGTTTCGACCATACCAATAATAAATTTTTATAAATTTTATTATATTTTAAAAATATTTTTTAAGAATTTTAATTTAAAAAATAATAATAATAAGTGATCACGTGCGCTACGCGTGACCAATTATGTCGCGCCGGTGGCGCGACGCGAAAAAAAAACATCGCGCGACGCAAAAAAAAAATAATGTCGCGCCAGTGGGCGTGACTGTTCAACTTCCTCGCGAAAGTGATGAAGATGATTGAAAAAAAAAACAAACAAAAAAACAAAAAATTATGTCGGCCACCCAGCAACGTTCCTTCCGAGCGGCACACAGCGTACCGCTCGGAACTTAAAATTGTGTGCCGCTCGGAACTTAAAACCCTGATAAAAATTTTTGATCCCATGCGGCATCTCTTATTTCTTTTGCCATACAGGTGACATCTTCTACCGTATAATATTTTTTCTACCATTTTAATCATTAAATTGATTGAAGATATGAATGGATCTTTACGTATGATATTAATGTTTAAAGAAAATATTTACATAACTATTACTACTGTAATCAAATCACATTAATGATATGTAAAGATGTCCACCTAAAATCATATGGTCACTAATCAATACACAGTAATTTCACAATACATATGTAAGAATAATATAAAAAGTTACAATATTCATTCACCAACAATCGGTAAGAACATGTAATATAAAAGTTATTGCTATGCAACCCCAAGAAACCACACTAAAAAACCACACATACTGACGTGGCACAATCAAGACCACACATCGTGATGGGTATATCTGTAATTTTGATATTTTGTGCGGATCACGAGGCGCGTGTGCGGTAGATATTGATTGTGTGTAGTTTGTTGGGTTGTTTGTTCGGGGTGAGTACTTTTTTTCCGTAAAAGTTACATCATGTGAAGAAATAAACTGATAAATAATATATCAAAGGCTAAAAAGATAACTATAAATGAAATGGTATAAGTCACACTGTCAAAATACTTCAGATAGTTACTACAATTTTTTTTTTTGGTAAGCAAGTACTTTATTGAAACAAAACTAAGTATTACAAAAATTTTGGAATAAGTAAAATTTACAATGCCGAAAGAAAAACGCCAAAACTTTCTATGATTCATATATGTAAGAGTGAAACTCCTCAAAAAACAAGATATCAACCAAATGCTCCAAAAATGCTACCTCCTAGCTGCCAGCATCCTACCTGCACATTTTCAAAATAACCCAGCAGTATCCATATTTTTGTGTGTGATAAATCTTTATGCATTGATATAGACATAGTATTAGTGGATCAGAATTATTTCAAAGCTCATATAGCCAAGATAGTAGATAGAGATATCATGCATAGGCCTGTCCAGTATAAATTTATAATGTACTATTTGCAGGAGAGAAAAGTCTTGTTCAAAGGGCAAAACTTAGATATAGCTACTTGCACGTTATAAGAAAATCAAGCCCAGAGAATACTAAAGATCAAAGTCAGTCAAGTATCTCTTTTAATTGTTGAAAGCAAGATAGCACATTTTATAACCTTTCAAAGGCCCACATAGTTTCCAAAACCCTTTTTGGGGATAATCACTATCAGGTTTTATAGGCTTCCAATACTCGGGACTTATTTTTCCTTCTTCTTCTCTTTTTCTTATCCCTTTTTTTTTCCCCTTTTTTTTCCTTTTAATGTCTCCTTTCCTTTTTTCCATTTTCAATACTCAGGTCTGTTTGTTGCTAACCAATGAAAGAATTCGATAATCAAGCAACCAATAGTCAATGCAAACTAGAGAGAAAACTAAGACAACCATGTCTAGGGCCCACATGGAGTCCAAAACCCTTTTTGATAGAGTCCACCAGGTTTTATAGGAAACTAATACTCGGGACTTAACCTTGACCAAGGTAGTTAACTATCAGTGCTTCTACACTATAAGAGAAACATGAAGACAGTGAAGGTTAGTAGACTCAGGACTTAGATACCATAACTGAAGCAAGCACCATAAACTCAGTCCTAATTTGCCTTCAACAGTTATTTTCTTTTCTTCAAAATAGTTCAAAACAAAATTTAAAGAGCTGAAGACAGAACATTTAGAAATCATCATTTCCACTACAAATAAGAAGTAGGGATAAAAAGCTAGGGAAATAAATTTATCCCTTACCCTTCACCAGCCTATCTTCTTCAGCAAACACGCACCACTTTTGCATTCTTTTCCAGATTTGCAAACCAAGTTTTCTGCACAAAATCAGTGAATTTCATTAACCTTAACAGAACTTTAGACTTTATTTGCAGTATAACATTCTCAGTTGGAAGGTTTTTATTTTGAAAAGTTTTCAGATTCCTGGCTCTCCAAATATGATAGAGAGTGGCCGTTAAAGCTACTCTTCTCATTCTAGCTATACTTGTGGAACCTTTTAACTTCTTTATGATCCATAAAGATAAAAATTTCCATTTCAGATGAGGAGGCTTAAGACCAATCCATCTACTAATTTCCTTCCAAATTCTAGAAGAGTAACTGCACATAAAAAAAAGATGATCAGTATTTTCCAAATGTTGACAATAACTGCAATCCAGAGGTACAGATAGTCCCCTTCTAGCTAGGAATTCTCTTGTTGCAAGTCTATCTTTAAAGATTAGCCATGAAAGAAAACTGTGTTTGGGGACACATCTGGAATCCCAAACAATTTTGGCCCATTTAACACTATGTTGATGCAAAGCTAGTAAAGAATTGTAAGCACTTGAATAGAGAAAGATTTACCTGGTCCCCATTTAATTGTGTCTTCATTATCATTCAGAGTAACCTTTGAGAGGGCAGTTTTTAAACTGGGATTATTGTGGTAAAGGTGGCCAGGAAGTCTCCAGCCGTCTCTTCTAAACATATTGCGAACCAAGATATTTCTACTAATACCCAGAGCATCAATATCACTTGGGGCAAAAAGATTTGACAAAGGGCCAATGCACAACCAGTTATCAAACCAGAAGCTAGTATTCAAACCATTACCCACATGAACCTTGAAGAAAGGTTTAAAAAAGGTTCTAATTTTTAAGATTTTCCTCCAACACCATTCGTCAGTAGTTTTTGGGTTAACCTGCCAAAAATTTTGACCTTTAAGGTGAACAGTATGGACCCATTTAACCCACATACTATCTTGTTTAGTAGTTACAGCCCATATATGCTTTGCAATGGCAGCTTTGTTCCAAAGGCTTAAGTTTAAGATACCTAAACCACCAACTCTCTTAGGCTTGCAAACCTCAGCCCAAGCAACAGGAGCTATAAATTTTGCATTTGACCCTGCCCATAGGAATTTTCTACAAATTTTTTCGACCTCAATAATAACTGAAGTTGGTAAGATAAAATACCTGCCCAATACACCTGCAAAGCAAAAATGATGGCTTTTACCAGCTGCAACCTTCCTGCATATGATAAGGTTTTGTCAGCCCAACCAGTGATTCTAGCAGTGATTTTATCTACTAAAGACTGACAATGAAATTTGGAGAGTTTTCCAGTTATAAGTGGGACCCAAGTATCTCACAGGGAGAATACCTTCTTGAAGCTTAAAAAAATTGACTAACTCAGTTTTAGCTTCCTGTTTAAGCCCCACAAGATAAATTTGACTTTTTTTCATGTTTGCTTTCAGCCCAGAGAGCTTGGAGAAAGCATGGAACTCATTCATCATGGCTTGGATTGATTCTTTGTTACTATAAGAAAACATCATAAGATCATCTGCGAAACATAAATGTGTGAGAGACAGATTCTTGCATTTAGGATGGTATTTAAAATCTTTCATATTAGCTAGGTTGCCCATACGTCTGGATAGGCCTTCCATAGCTAATACAAATAGAAAGGGAGATAAGGGGTCACCCTGCCTCAAGCCTCTTTTACCTTTAAAATACCCATGAAGTTCTCCATTAAGGGATATGGAGAAATGTGGGTGAGTGATGCAAACCTGTATCCATTGAATGAATTTCTGAGGAAAATTTAAGTCTTTCAAAACATGCCATAAATAATCCCATTCCAAAGTGTCAAAAGCCTTTTTAATGTCTAGCTTGATGAGACATCTAGGAGAGATATTTTGCTTATGATAATTTCTAACATGGCCTTGACAAAGCATTATATTATGTTGAATGAGTCTAGCATAAACAAATGCTCCTTGTGAAGGCGAAATGATATCATTCATAACAGTACTTAATCTTGTTGCGATCACCTTTGATATGCATTTATATAAGGTATTGCAACAAGATAAACATTTATATAGTTACTACAATTGAAAGTAATACTTTTACTAAAATAATCGTTATGATTTTAACATTATGTGTACTAATATTTTCATTATTTTTCAATTGAATAGATGTCTGCTCCTGAAAAATATGCGATGCTCAATAAAATTAATCCTACTAAAGATGATCAGAAGATCAAATTAACAATGTCTAGAATTTGGGATGTAATGAATACTTAATATGATGAATATTCAATATCATATGTAGCAAAATATTTACAATACTAAATAAATTGATCAAAATAATACTATCAATTTAATTTTATAGCTATAGTCTAACAAACTACTAGGATCAAGAATCATAACTCAAATGGAAGTCCCTTTTTTTTTTTTCTTTTTCTTTTTTTTTTTTTTTTTTTTTTTTTTGGCATAAGCACCGTCCTTTTAGGCCATGCTCTATAAGAATAAAAGTACTCTCAATTACTATTCAAATAAAATTTTTTGTGATGTATAGATACATCACAGTCGGTACTTATATAATTAAAATTTAAAATAGAGAAAAAAATTAAAATTAAAATTAGATGGAAAAATTCCTCTTATCTTTAAAATAGATAAAAAGAAAGTACACACTTGTATAAAGGAGACTTGCATATTAGCCTCTTTACTATTTACATATTATAGATAAATCCTTCATCTTTACCTAATTAGTTTTGACATCATAAACAGTTATTAAAAAGTTTTATTAGAAAAACTTTCAATATAAAAATTATAATTTTTTATGAGATATAGGATTTTCATGTTAAATATTTTTTCAAAAAATATTTTTAAATAGATGTTAGGGAGCTCTAAAGTTTAACGGATTAATAGATTAATTTTGAAAAACATCAAGATTTTGTAGTCTCAATTATTTAGAAATATTTTTTTTTAAATATTAAATATAAAAATTTATATATTTTATCAAAATTTAAAATTTTCACATGGAAATTTTTTTAAAAAAATATTTATATAATAGATTAAAATATCTTATGCACGAATATTGAGCAAAACATTCTTTTTGCAATTATAAACAATATTATAGGAATTGATTTGCAGCTAGGGAGGGGTTTGGGCTGATTTGCTATTATCCCTTGTATAAAAGCTTGCTGTTAAGTTCATTATTATTACTAGAAAAAATTGTAGATCAGCACTTCGATTCGTACAGTTTATAAATCAGTTTTTCAAAACGTATTTATGTGCCGACATAGCAGCATGTAAGCAACGCCCCATGGCATATTTTTATTTTTTAAAAATTAAAATGCCCGACTATAAAAATAAAAAAAAGTTAATCTGTAATTTTTTTTTATTATTATACTATTAGCACAGAATCTGTAACCCAACATACTCCCACGGGCTTTCAGCCAAGTGTGCGAAAAAATTGATCGAGAATCCGTTACGTGTCTTCCCTATTTCCCGGACAAAAAAAAAAAAAAAAACCCACTTACAAATGAGTACCAGATGCCTCTATCCATCTTTCTTCTACAATAACTTTTGCTCGATCGTTCAATCAATCAATCTCTCGCAACTGTAGAAGCTCCATTAATGGCGTCCCCTCAAGCTGTCAGCCTTCACCACATCGCCCGCGAGTCCCCCGACGTCAAGCGCCTCTCCGCCTTCTACCAAGAGGTACAATTTTAAAATCAATCAAACCATGCATTTCTCTCCTTTAACTCCTACCGCTTAGTAGTATATCATGTTTATGCTTCTGCGATCGATAGGTGTTTGGATTCGAGAAGATGGAGACGCCTAGCTTTGGGAATATGGAAGTGGTCTGGCTGCGGCTGCCTCCCGCGTTCTCGCTCCACATAATCGAGCGAGATCCGCAGTCGATGCTTCCAGAAGGCCCTCTCCGCTCAATACGACCTGGCGTCAGGGACCCCACCGGCCTGCCACGTGGACACCATCTCAGCTTCGCCATTGCCGACTTCGACGCCTTCGTCGAGAAACTCAAGAATAAGGGGATCGAGGTCTACGAGAAGACGCAGCCAGATGGCAAGACCAAGCAGGCCTTCTTCTTCGACCCCGATGGTATGTAAATGGAATTTAATTCAATTATTTATTTCTTAGTTCTGATTGCCTTGCTTTCCCTCCTTGTAATACTCGGAAGTCTATGTAATTTCGACAGACAAGTTCCTGAGGTTCACAGAAAAGTGATGCACAAAAATTCAGTTGCCCTAGCTAATTATATCAACATCTTGATGTTTAACCCTAGCCTCAGTTAGATTATGCAGAAAAGGAATTTTTTTTTTTTTAGATTATCGTAGTGGAAACCATAATGCGAGCATACGCACATGTGGGGATTTTAAACTCGCAAAAAAGCCTCACGTTCAATCCGGCCAACACTTTGAGATCTAAGTACAGACCTTTCATAAATAAAACTCCAGCCGTGAAATTTTTTTTTAGAAAAATTCAACTTGAGATTTTACTCCATGCGGTCTTGAACTTGAGTGACGATGCTTTCTGAGGAACCACTATCCGGTCGAGCTAGTCACGCTCGGCTTTGCAGAAATGGTGCAGGAAATTTCATAGATTGTCTTGAGAAGTGATGCTGTGCATTAACCTGTTTGGCCCATTAGCACCAACAACATGCTGGAAGACGGAGTGTGGGTAGCATGTCGGACATATCCAATCTGTTTGGGCCCTTTGCTGTTTCTTGGTATTACATTAACTTCACAATTAGGGCATCTTCTTGAGCTTCGTCTGTCTCAAGCTTCCATATTTATACATTTAGTGGTTATGGATGGATGGATTACACATGTTCTTGTTTACTCAACCTAGCATCTGCCATGTGAATTATGATACTTGAATAGTGCTAAAATACAATGTTACTACGGGACGCGGATCGCCTGTGTCGCTCCGCTGCGCCCATCCCCTGCTCCTTTCATCTTGACCGTTCAGCATGCACAGCATCTATCTCGAGACAACATATAAAATTTTCGTCGGCTCATTTGACTTATTTTTTAAATATTTTTACGAGAAATTTCAAACTAGAAAATTATAAATTTTGATGTGATCTACAATTTTCTAGTTGAACATTTTCAAAAAAATATCAAATACAATGTCAAAATAATAATCAAAGTTTTAATATTATTTTGGCATAGTATTTTATATTGTTTTAAAAATTATTCAACTAGAAAGTTATAGATTTAATCAAAATTTACAATTTTCTAGTTCAAAGTTTCTTATAAAAACGCTTATAATAGGTTAAATAAGATGAAAATTTTATATGCTGTCTCAATATAAGTGTTGTGCGTGATGGCGGTCAGGATGAATGGAACATGGGATGGGCACAGCGGAGCGCGCAGGCGATCCACGTCCGTTACTATGATTTCGTAATATGTATGCATGCTTACCGAGTCGATCGTTTACTTCTATTGCGTCCGATTTCTACTTTGCTTATCAGAAATTCTCATTGCCGTTCTGATATGAGCAGGTAATGGCTTAGAGGTTGGAAGTTGGGATGCCCCAAAGCTGTAAAGCATGGATAACTTGCCGGAGATAGGAGGAGACTACAATGTGCTTATAAATAAATCAGAAATGTGTGTTTTAGGATTCAGCTTGTTCTTAGCATGTCTAAGATGTTTTTAAGATATACTATATAGATTTAGCAAGCATATGATATCTTTGGTATTGGTTTTGGTTTGCCCTATATTACTACTTTCTGAATGCGCCTTTTGAGAGTGTGATCTTTATCCAACTTTTAGGCAGTTCGCCTCTCCGGATTTGAAGTGTGTTTGTATAAATTCTTTTGAAATATCACGGCAAAATCATCAAAATCCATGAAATTTCTCAATATTGTTGGCACCGACTATGATAAATTGCATGTGAAACTAAGTCAACCATGGACACATTTGGTGATGTCCTTCTGCGACGAAATGTACACATTCTCTCGATAGAAAATAGAATGTCTCATGCCATTTGTTGTGCGACCGTAATAACAAATAAATCTATCAATTGATAGGTCCAATAATTTGTATTATTTTTTGAGGGCATAGATGGAATAAATTTTTTACATACTTGCTAAGAAAATTCAAGTTGATAAGTTGGGTACCTAGGTAGCACGGACACGGGCACGGGGAAACGACACGGCACGACACGGCGACACGGCAATTTTAAAAAAAAAAAAGACACGGGTACGATTCGGACACAGCAATAAAAAATTTAAATAATTAAAACATAATTTATACGTAATATGTAAATATTAGTGAATATAATGACATTCAATAATAAGTCTATAAAAAATATAATTTCGCATCCTTGAAATAAATTTAAACACTAAAAGTCTAATTATATCAACAAAAAATAAAAAATATAATATCTGGATGTATAACTATATTATACTTACTACTATTACAAATAATATTTAACTCTTCTATAAAAAAAATAAATCTTTAAAAAAATAATATAAATACTGACACGCGTGTCGGACAATTGGAGACAATTGGGGACAATATAAAACACTTTCTTTTTTTATAGAATTCTCTTATATACAGAAGAACGAACAGAGTATGCTCTTCATTATTTTTATTTTTTTTTTGTTGGAGATTATTAAGACGGATATCTTTTTAGTAGTAGATAAAAGGTACAAAACATCTGATGAAACGAAGTTTATACTACATAACATATACATCACCAAGGTCTATCTAATTCCTCAACCATGGCATATCATCTTTACCACTACGTAGAAGTGAAATATGTATGCATGGCGAATTACCTTACCATTATCATACTCGTCACATACATACATGTATACGTACATGCATGTACAGGATATCATACCTAATTACATAGTAACAACTACGTACCACGCCCGCATTTCAAAAAAAAAAAAAAAAAAAAAAGAAAAAGAAAAAGCAAAAGAAGAGAAAAACAAAAACTACGAGCACAGCAGTAATTCACCCTTACGCTTAAAACTTCAAATTATTAAAACATCCGACAGCCTCTAAACCGCCGGATCTCCAACGTTGAGCCTCGCCGCCGCCGCCATCGACGCCGCCACGCCGCCCCGGTGAGCTCCGGTGTCATCCTTGTTCCGAATCTCCGCCGATACCACCTTCTGCGCGTCTTCCACCGTCACAATTTTATCAGCTGGCAAATTCAGCGTAGCATCCGCCAAGACATCTCCCAGCGTCGTCTTCTCCTCTGGCTTGTCAACTCTTTCGTTAGCGTCTGCCGCAGCCTGCGCCTGCGCCGCCATGCCACCCGGCGTCATCATGCTGCTGCCGGTAGCGCGCGCCTCCGCCGCCATGATCGCTGCCGCGTCGCTGTGGTCGACGGGCTTTTCGGCCGCCGACATTGCTGTGGCCTCCAGAGCTTCCCCGATGGTGATTAGAGATGGGTCCGGACCGACGCCCAAGTCAGCTACATCCGTTGGCACCGGCTTTGGCATCACATACTGCCCTACCACCTTTTTAAAATTTATAGCCAGAAAAAAATGAAATTACCAGTCAGAAATTTTGAGGAAATCAAATTTGAAAACTGTCTAGAATGATTTCCAAAAAAGGATAATTTTATATCAACCTCCTATTTCGGGGCAAACAAATCAGTCCATAAAAAACGTATTTTTTATTGACTAATTTTTAAATAAAATCAGTTCTTAAAAATATATTTTTAAAGACTGATTAATTTTCTTTGAAAATTATGGGACTGATATGCAAAAAGCCTTTCTAAAAGCCTTTCTAAAAAACTAAGCAATTGCCTTCTGACAAAGTTGCAAAAGTACAGGACCAAATGTTAAAAGTTTAAGTTTTTAAGCACAACTTCACCTTATAAAAGTGAAAATGTAGTGTATATCAGCACTTGATTGAATATATTAAGAAATGAATAAATTCGTAGTACCTGGCCGCCGACGGACTCGGTAATGATCGTGGCGCCGGGAAGGGCAGTCTCGGCGACAGTGACACCACGATCCGCCGGAATTGGGTTGGCCTCATTGTGTCCCACGAGCCCCGCACGCTCGTTGCGAGCAGCAGCAGACTGCATGACGGACGCTACGCCGCCCTTCTGCGTCTGCCCGAGCACTAAATTCTCTGCCGACTGCATCATCGCCGCATCCTGCGGCTTGATTGCCTCGTCGGCGAGCTCACCTCTCACCGGGAACACGTCGCCGTATTTTATCGGCTCATCTTGTTGCCCCGGCAACTCCTCCGGCCTCAGTCGATCTCGCTCACCCTCGCATCTTCCGCCGTCTGCTGCTGCTGCTGCGGTTCGTTAATGTCAACGTCACTTTTCTGCTCTGACATTAAGGGCTTCCGTTGCTCCTCCTCGATTTGAGGCCTCTGCGGTTGCTCCTGGCTCATGATGAACTCTCTTTTTTGTTTTCCAAATTAAAGCTTAGAGATATCAAAGAACAGTTGAGCTGGATAGATTCTGAATGATGCTCCTGCAAAGCGGTTAGTTAGGGCTTTATACGTGAGCCTAGAAAATGACTGCCGTATTAAGATTAACAAAAAGTTGACACGTGGAGTTCACGAGCAAGCCGACGTGGGGGAGAGGAATTGATTGGTTGACGAGATATTGGACGCGTGGATGCTTTCTGTGCATTTTGAAGCCACCGAAGGGTCTGGGGGAGTCCACTGCTCCAACAGAAAAACTGAATGCTTTATTACTTTATTTAATATTAGGACGTAGAAGCTTGTTTGCGCGTATACGTATGCTGTACATTTGGTGAACCAAGATGGTTCACGCCAGATTATGGGGGTTGAATTGTAATCAAATTAAGCTCAAGCCTGGAAAAATCTTCATCTTTCTGCGGTAATAGGTGTACCGTTGGTTAGTGCATCTGTCCCCTTATTCGAATTTGTAAGTTTGAAAGCTGCGCCAATAATGCTTTGCACCTCAACAACAACAAGAAGTATGTTGCTTGAAAAATGCTCCTTATACCGCCAAAAAATTTACAAATATTTAATAAATTATATATAATTTAAAATATAAAAAATATTTAGAAAATTTTAAATATAAATAATATAGATTTTAATATGATTAATAATTTTATGTTAATTTTTTTTTTTAAAAATATTTTTAAATAAATGTTTTTAACTCCAAAGTCTAACAGATATTTAAAAGTTTGTTTTAAACCCTAACATTTGGAATTTCAAATACTTATTTAGAAATATTTTTTTAAATTTTTTTTAAAATTATAAATCTAATTAGAATCTACAAATTATGTTGAAAATTTCATAAAAGACACTCCCAATTTTTTTTTTTTTTTTTCATTATATGAAATAGTAGATCTAATTGATTTGTTGGTGCCACCAGCATAACTCATTGTTATTTATCAATAATGTGAATCATTCAATAATGTTTGGGACCATAAGCATTATCATCGAATATTCCATTCAGCTACCCAGTTGCAATAGCTGTGTAGGCTTGGTTGAGCCAGAATAAAAAGGTTGCTAGCCTACATTAGCTTAACTACTGCTCGACTGGAACTTTTCACCCACGAACTACTTTTTTTTTTTGTTGGGAAAAATATTGCATGAACGAAAAAGAACAGTGTAGCAACAACAGTTGACACAAATATCCGAAAAGTACAACCTTGAACTCACCGCTATTTCGCTTGAACTTAGTCCTAATTTGGAAAGCTCCACAGCTCCAGAATCCACCCTGCCGCTGACATCAGTAAGTCGATACCGAACGACAAAATCTCCAGCATTATCATTAATCCAAACTAGAGGAGTAGGAAAACCAGTACATCCATATATATCTACTACCTCTACGGCTTTTTAATCGGTTTGTATAGTAACCATAGTTAAGAGCAGTAGACTGCTCGATCACTGTAAGAATACAGAGCTAAAATTGTATACCACCAACATGGTGTCGGCCATGTGGCTCAATTGTTAAGCAAGCTGGGCTCGCAAGATCATGAGTTATAGAGCCCTGAAGAATGCATATGTAAGAGAGTAACTGCAATTGTTCAACTCTCCGAACGTGAATAGTCTTTCGGAGTAACAAGATGTGGACACTCATGGGAATCCTATATATATATATATATATATATATATATATATATATATATATATATATATATAACTACTGTAACTTTTGAAACATTTACTCACGTTCCAACTGCTCGAGTGAGTTAAAGTCTCAAAGATGTTCCAAAGATGAAAACAGAATCAGGTAAAAGTGTAAATGTTATTAATCATCCCCATTCCATAAATTCCCAATAAAAATTGCAAGAAATGAAGATATCTACAACTAGAAGAGGTCTTTTTTTTTTGTGAGACAAGGCATCATTTCAAAATTTTCCACTTAATATTAACTCAAGTACCAGAAAAATTTACAGAAAGTTTACATAATCTCAGAAACATATAACTTACATCTCATCTGTCAATGGTAATCAACATGTTCTCTCATTATGAACTAACATCAATTTTCTCGCATTTCTCTCATACATACACAAATCAATCAGTACATGGGTAACGGCAAAAAAAAAAAAAAAAAAAAAAAAAAAAAAAAAAAAAAAAAAAAAAAGAAAGAAAGTTAATTCGAAGATGCAAATGCTCTAAAGGGTACGTCGGCCAAGCTGTTTAATCAATTGTCTTCTATCATGTCATGTTGTAGGCAGAGACTTGTGTAGGCCCAGCTCTGAACTGACTAGTCTGAGCAACACCTGAATTAGCTCTCTAACTCTAGATTCCCTGAAAATTAGTTCCCACATCATTAAACACAAATTCATTACCCCTTTAAGATGTAACATCCATGCTACTATGTTTTGAGTATATTGTGTTTTAGAATTTAGTTTAGTTAACTAGACATTTGAGACACAGCAGTCATCAGACCAAGTCAATTTCACCTATAGCTCAAGGTTCTAGTTCCACCATACTAAGACTTTTTAAGGTGCCGTTTCGAACCGCATTTCCATTAATTCCAAACTCGACACGTTCCGATCGTACAATACCGATCTGTACTTTTTTTTACATAATAATTTTATAAATTATAAAATATGCAATTTAAGATAATAATAATAATAAGATTTACAGTTGAAAAATAACAATAAAAAGATAAAGGTCGCGCGGGGGCACGACCTAAAAGATTTACAGTTGCAAAATGCAACCTGTTACTGTTCATCTTCCTCCTCCCGCAAAATGCTATTTCTTTGTTTTAAATAAAGAAAGAGAGATGGCCAGCACGGCCATCTCTGTGTTGATCCTGCCTAGCAATTTAAACCTTGCTCCAAACATGAACAAGCGAGAGATATAAAGGAAGAGGAGAAATGAGGACTTGGATCAACTACGGTAAAGGCAATGAACAACGCTGTTCTGTGATTACAAAAAGCTGGCTTAACGCTGAAGTCAAGCAGTCCAGAACTAAACCCTCAGTATACTATGTAAATCATATAATACGTATATACCTTCTAAACTTTTAACAACTGTCTAGGACCCAGATTTCATTATTCAAGTTGTGGTCTTTCAAATTAAGGTCTTTGGTGCCAAGCCAAGCTTAGTAATCTCAAATCCTAGCACTTGCCAACCGCCGAAGAAGCCTAGCTAGCTATGTTGACAGACATTTATTTTCTAAGTCTAAAAAATATTTCGGCCTATACCACCGGCAGAGGTACATGCCGGGCACCTAATCCTTCTGTAAAACAAGTAAAATTACAATCTTCACCTCCATAGGCAACAAATACTCTTTTTTTTTTGCTGAAGGAAGGCAATATATACTTGAAATAAAGTTTGAAAACATAGTAAAAGACATGTACATACCTTGAAACCACAAGTTCACAAAATGATGGAAAAAGAAAGAACAAATGTGTTCGGACACCAAGATCTCTATTCTGAGATGAAGCTTGTCTCAAGAGCGTACTCAAATTAAGGACCAAACTTGTATCTGGATGGATAACTAATCGACCAAGCTCTTGAAGGATGCAGACAACTTCCTCTAGTCTAGCTGCTGGTAATGGGCGATCACCTACACAAGCAGTGGTGAAATCTTAAAAACTTCTAATAAGAAATTTCATGCCAAGGTACTACGAATGAGCCAATGTGTATTCTCAATTCCTAGCATTAATCATACTTACATCCCAAAGCCTTACCCAAATCATTTTCATCAGTTAGAAACTGGTGTAGAATGTTCTCGCATCTCTGCATGAGAATGCCAATTGAGACTCTGCTAACTTCTGAGTTCTGTGGATACCAATCATAACTAAACAGATTGAATTTACCACAGTCAGATTGACGTTAAGGTGAATATTTAAGATCTAAATCATATTATTATCAATAAAAATACTTAAATTGCATATGACTACAGCTAGCTCGAGAGTAATTAAGAAGAACGAGCCAAGTGGACTTTTTTATTTTTAACCAGGACATGTATCCCATCATAAAGGATTTATGGCTGCAGATGCTCTGCTCATTGCTTTAAAAAATTCAGCCTCTTATAACTAATGGATCATAATCAAAAGGTGAATATTACTTACTACTTTTGATTAGAAGCACCCCGACTAGTTCTACACATACACTCAGGCAAAACAATTTGCAATCTTTAACATTTGAAAAGAAGACGTCATAGCTCTTCAAATTTTAACTTAATATGGAAGAAATCAAATCTACGAACTTTAATATATCAGTTTATCAATTGGAGAAGGCATAAAAATATTTGCATGATAAGACAATATTCGTCTAAAAGTAATAGCATTAGTGTTACATGTAGAAAAAAAAACATATATAACTAAAGGATGAAAAATCTGTTAGGAACAGATCAAGGTTTTCAGTGCCAGCCGACGGAGTTTCAATGAACTAAGATCCCGACATGTGCCGACCGTCTAGATGTTGTCGCAACCTTGCCGAAATATATTTATTGTTTACTTTCAAAAAATAAAAGGAGATTGTAAAATTAATTTAGTAATTCATATATAAGGATTTTCCGCCCGTGCCATTTCGGTTCATGCCTATAACTGTTGGAACAGAGATGCCACCCAACACAAGCCGAGCCGACCGACACATAAAACAATGAAACATATATCTAAGCTAGATGCAAAGTAGTAAATTGTGTATTCATATATGATTATGTTTGTGTACATATTTTTAGCAAATTAGTGGCAATAGCCCAATGAAGTTAAAGTTTACTAATAGTGTAAGTTTCAACGATGACCAAAGTTTGGTTACTAATACCTATGAGGCATATAACTAACAACGAGAAGTACGACTCTTAATATTGAGACAAAGCGGCATAGGACTATCTGATGAGATAGTTGCATGACATATAATGTTTTCCAAATACTTGATCTACAAAGTTATTCAAAAACTAAAAGGCATGACTAAGCTGCGAGATGGCTACTGCACAAGACAATTAACTTGTGAGTTGCTAATATATCCTGCCTCTACAATATTGCAATACCATTGAGCAAAACATCATGCTTTAAGTTGAAACTATTCAACACCAATAATGCTATCCAAATCCTATCAAGCTTGCTACATGGTAGGGATGTTTATTAGATAGGAAAGTGGGAAAATAACACTTTCCTTGTTTACATTTAAAAGGAAACTGGAAAACTGAATTTCTGACTTTCCTTACACTTTTCATTCTTTATACAATTTTCACTTTTCTCCACTTCCTCACTAAAGTTAAGAAGTGAGAAGAAAGTGACTATTATTAAGACTTAAGGTTACTAGTAACTATTATTTTTAATATGATTGAGTAATAATATAATATTATTCATAAATTTGTAACTTCATAGTTACGATAAATTCAATTTAATTTATAAATTTATAATAAACTAAAAACTATAATAAATTTATTAATTATACATTTCACAATAATTTTTTAATAGATTATTATTAAAAAAGTTACTAAATTATTATTATCAGTAAATAATAAATATAACATAATAAATAATTTGTTATTTATTAGTACTAATAAATAATATAAATAATAAATATGAATTTTATTAAATAAATATTATTTTTGAATAATGTGTTATAATCCAAATAAATCTTCCAAACCATTCTATCCCACAATATCTCAAAGTAAATAAAGAAATTCACACCCACTTTCTCACCATTTTTCAACAGTTTCATTTTCTTCAAACTTTATGTTCGCTTCTCCAAAGCAACAGGTCCTTAAGGACAACCATATTTGGGGGCTAACATCTAACTGACCTAACCGGGTAGCTCGACTAGTGTGGTGGCTGGCTTATAAACTATAACTTGCAAGTTCAAAGTCTCGTCTACGCAATGCAGAATAGAAATTTTTCAATTTTTCAGAAAATTTCTGAAGGTTGTGGAGGTGTGTGCCCTATACTCAAACATGTCGGAAAGCAATGCAACCCAGAATTTTAAAATCTGACCATGATCCAACAGGCTGCATTTAGAAAATTGTGCACAGTAAAATCATCTGGCATATGCCGTAGGAGAGATTTTGCCTCTTCATCTCAAAAAAAAAGAGCCAACATCTAAACCTACATTGCAAATGTAACAGGCTACACAGCTTCAAAGTAAGATAAATAACGCAAGTGTCAAATTCGGGACTAGTGAGCTTAAATCTCAGTCAGCAAGCATAAGCTACAAGTATAAAAACATAGAGTTGACAGATTGTCTTCCAGATAAGCATACCTACACAAAGAGAATATCATCTGCAAGCAACTTAATGAGAATCTGCTGCAGTGTGGTGGAATGAGTCCAACACTCTCAACTGGTAAAGACCCTGTCCTAGATGCACATCGATCAAGTGTTGCAATAAGCCTTTGCAGGATCTACAACAATGAAGTTTATGTAAGAAACCACATTGACACATTAGAGTTATGTAACGAAGCAAATAACTTGTTAATTGTCTTTCATAAACGATGATTACATCAAGTGGAGCATCCAATTGTGCCTTGAGAACCTTGTCGCCTAGAACTCCTAAAACGTTCATTTCAATGAGCTCATCAACTTTGAGTGCTTCAGAAGTAGCTTCAGAAGATAAAGCACGCCCGCAAGAGCCGACAAGAAATGTTTCATATACATCAGCAATATCTTTCCAGAAACGTGCTCTTGCTAACTTATGTGATGTTGGTTGTATTTTGCAGTCCGTATGCACCTTGTTGATCTCATCAACTAGAATACGGTTGAAACCTTCAACAGCTACTTTCCATAACACACCTTGCGGATTGTCCCTCCTCGTGCTCATGCACCTAGATGTACCAAATGAACCCATTTGCATATTATTCATATCTATTTTGGCTAAACGAAAATCAGGTGAAATTCTTTTCAAAGCACAAAATCACATGAAACTAGCACATATGAACCTCTTTTTTATCAGGCAAAAGACTAACATCCAGAAAAGGGAATCAGTCTTCAACTCGCTATCTAACATTTGATCATACCAAGCTCAAAAAATAGAGTAATCAGATCAGATGCTGCAAAGAGGTAAGGGTGATTCTTAATAGTTGTAATGCCCTTTGAACTTCAAATCAAGCAGCTCTCTCAGATAACACATAAAGAAGTTCATAGTTCTTACTAATGCTGATATCACTGTCCTATTGGAGAATGAGAATAATATTTTCATATATAATTATCAAAAACTTCTCTTGATTAACAAAAGGAATTACTATAATCAAGACACAACTACTCTTATAGCAGTTTCAAGTTTCAACATCAAATGTAATATCTAACAATTACTTCGAATTACTCGACGAAAAGATCTAATAAGCAGCTCATGTATAGTTACAAGTATATCTGCTAAAAAATTATGTTTCTGTTGTAAACTGGCTCAAGCATATAATCCAACCTTAAAACTTAGCTGTAAACGTGAAGTTAAATGGCTGAATCTAGGATACCCTGAATTGAATTTTTAGCGTTGAACTTGGAAACTATTTTACTTTCTACTGTTGCTTGTAGTGCAGATTATGTTAAGAACAGTTATTACTTATTATGTCTCAAAAAAAAAAAAAAAAAAAGAACAGGTAAGAATAATAAGCTTGTACTTTACCTTCCAAGAACCTTGATGATTTCAGGAACCACTGTGCACTTTTCAACAGGTGGAGCTTCAAGGTAAAGTTCGATGAGGATAGGTATAAACTTTTCCACAAACAAGCTATTAAAGATTGAAACAAACTTATCACTTGGTGAGCATGGTCCAGACTGCATAAAAGGTGCCCTTGTTTTAATCATGGAAGTTGCAGTGACATCAGCTGGAATTTGAGTAATTATTTTGTCTGTTTCTTTGATACTCAATTTCAAACTTCCCAAATCAACAAAATCATGGCCAGGATCAGCAATTGGAGCTTCAAAATCCAGAAGGCAACAAAGGAGTTCATTAAAGAACTGGGACCACATTGTAGGTAAGTGTTTAGGGGGGTATAGCATTGGAAGAATTTCCAAGACGGTACGTTGAACCGATGAAAGGTTCCCCTGATCAAGCAATTCTATTAGCAAAATAAGAAACCAAAGAAACGAAGCTGCTGTATCTATTATTCTTAAAACATAAAACATTTAGTTTATTTTTCAGTAATCAAGATAGGAAGGTTTAACAACTCACAAAAGCAAATCATGGTGTCTACATTAAGGTGTGTGAATGCTCTTAATTTGGCCTATTGAATGATCCAGTTTTCCTTAGGTTATCAACTTAGAATGACCAAGGATTGTTTTTACCCATAAAACTTATATCAGAAGCTTATTCCAGTTCAACAACATATCTAGGCATAATTTAATAGCTTCCTCATCTAAGATGTAACATCTTTGTCATAGACTCCAACAAGAATTTGCAATGGACCTTGCTCCAAGAACATCTGTTAAGAACTAAATAAACTAAGCAACTAGAAAAGAACTAAATTCTCTTCATAGCTAAATCAGAGACAAGTCTTTATATAGCTGCTGAGATCTAAACAGAATTTCCTACTTTCCAAAATCTTCTCCTAGATAATATATTGCACTATACTTTAGGTAACTACTCTTGCGTAACTAACTTGCCAAATACTACTTTCCTACTGCAGGTCTTGCCCAACGGCGATGATACACCAACATGGGTGGTTCGGGCCTAGTTGAACCCAATCCATGTTGTTGTTGCTCTGCTGCGGCTGGTTGCTGCTCTGGAAGCTCTTGTGGCTGGTGTGGGTCACCTGCGGCCATAACAACATCCTACAGTGCTTACATGACCAATTTTTAGTGTTATTTTGGAATTATTTATCCAATAGGGGGAGGGAAGCAAAAAGAGTTGAACAAAAACTTCAAGAAATAATTTCATTTCAACTGAATTGAGTGAAGATAATGGCTCTCAATAGAGCACGATGTACATGGATCCATGTAGCTGACCCACCTAATGGAAAAGGACTTGTACTTTGTTTTTCTATTAATCATGAAGAGGTTTTAAGTGCCGCCGGCAAATGATGTGCTGCCCAGCACGTGCCGATTCTCGTCCGTGCTGGCCGTGATTACAAAAAGAAAGAAAGAAGACAAACTTAGCGCTGCCGCATACCTCTACTGATGCCACCATCGCCACATACCTCTACTGCTGCCACCATCCCCTCCATCATCACCTCGTCAACAACCGACTCTCTCTCTCTCTCTCTCTCTCTCTCTCTCTCTCTCTCTCTCTCTCTCTCTCTCTCTCTCTTTTTTCTATGTCGTCCTCCTTCCAACGTGAGGAGTGAGGACGACTATCCCACATGGGAAATCAAAATGAAACGCACATAATCTTTAGGTCACGTGCTTGACCTTTTCCATATTGTTTTTTTTTTCTTTTTATTCCTCCCTTTTTTAAGTTCTTGTTATGCTTTCTTTTTTTTAATATTTTATTTAAATAGTTTCTAATTTTATTTAATATTGACAATTGTTGACACGATTTGAGTTTACTAAAACTCGACTGAGCTAGCATGCAAAACCTTCAATCATAAATAGAAGAAATGTACCATTATTAAGAAGTAACAGGAACAAGGATAAAATACAACTTACAAACAGCATAAAGCAAAGCATGTCAAACTGGCATGCCAACTGACACAGTTTTGACATTAACCTAATTGCACAATTAACATATTACATGGAATGCAAATCCTAAATCTAATATCTACTTTTTTTATTGTTCTGCCATCAAGCCAAACCTTGCTAGGTCGTGATCACAATATGTAAACCTTCACAGATAAGTATATGCAAAGACTACCACCTTCATAGAGAAGTATATGCAAAGAATACAACAGGGAAAACATAGTAGTAAATCATTGAGAACTTACGGAATCAGATTCTGAATCACCAATGTTGTTGGATTCTCTAATTGCATATTTGATAATTGCAAGCAACATTAGGTACATATCACTGTCAAACATCATCTGCGCTTGAAGATAAAGATCACCTACATGATAATGATCAGTTAAACTTCTTGTAGAAGAGGAAAAGTATTGCAACACTATTTCAAATTTTGTCATTCTTCTTCAAAACGTGTACGCCAGGTCAGCATATGTACCAGCCTCGTAAAGTTTCTGGGGTCATGTTTCGAGAAGTCACGAATAAGCACATGGTGCTTATGTTGCGGTAACAACTATATGGTTTAAAGTTTTTCTAAAAGTGTAAATAAAAGGAATGTCTAATGGATCTCCAAATTGGTAGTTAAAATGTCAAAAACTTTGAATTCACGGTATATTTGACATATTTTGTGACTTTTTCAAGAACGAAATTGAATAACAAAGTAGTAGGTCACAATAAAACACACCATATTGTAGTTCACAATTTCTATGAAAATATCAAAAGAATAAATTTTGAAGGCCGTAGCATATGCTGACATGGCGTGACTGCTCTTCCTATAAGAATAAGTCTTCAAATAGACGGCTCACCAAGACTTTGCAAAATCTCCTCTTTCACTTTGTTTGTTGCATTGGACCAATGTTTTGGTGGCTTTTGGTAACACATTCATAGACTTTGAGCACAGATTTCAGATAATCTACAGGCAAGCTCCCCTAATGTGCACAAAGAGAGGGAGATGGAATATCATAAAGGTTAACAAAAGAAAATATAACTGAATGCGATATGCATTAAGTTCGAGATGTAAATCCAAGAAAAAAAAAGTAAATAATTCTAGAAGATCACTAATCTCAGAATTACAGATGTACTCAGAAACAAAGTGGCAGATTACCTTCGAACAGTGAGCAGTTATAGTTGTTTGCAAACAGCTTAGTGCAGCAAGAGCAACTTCCTTGCTACCATTCGAGATGCTGTCTGTAATAAAATTAAGCAACAACTCCCATCCTGGAAAGTAAAGAAAATGTAGTGCACTAAGAAATTAGTTCTCAGATCTCAGAATATATAACAGCGAAATGCTTGGTTCGAACCTGTCGTAAAATTGTTCAAACTCTGAAGGAAAGGGAAAAATGACCGTAGTAATCGTGTGATTCCACCTAGGACCAGAACAATTGTTTCATCCCATTGTTTCTGAGCTGTATTACGACTGTAATAGCGATGTTAAACCCAAGAAACAAGTGAATAGGGATTAATACGATACAAAGCTACACCATTATCAGATAAAGTATTAACTTTTAGAGATTTAACAGCATTACAGAGCCTCATATACCTATGATGTATGAGCATATGCACAGCCTTCCCTCCACGAATCCCTAGTTCTTTCCCTTGCCATTCATCTTTAGACGAGGTTGCTGCCTAGAGAGAAGAATGAGATTTCAAATGAAGGTAACAAGCTCAAAAAACTAAAGCGAATTAACTGTAAAGAGCAAACTTACTAAGCAAATAACACGATCTAAAACCGGAAACACATAATCCCATAGACAATCCTCCCACATGTTTCTTGAAAGTTTGTGGCCGTGACTTCCAAGAGTTTGAAAAAGTGTCCGGATAGCTGAGTTTCTTACCTGACATGCACATGGACTATCATTCAGAGGAGGCAAGGGAAATTGCAAGAAACTTAAAAAGAATAAACCAACATGGTTTACTAACACCTTTAAAACTACAACCAAGATAATAAGAATTATGGGTTTCAAAGCTTGGAGTTGAGGGTTTTAAGGTTTTAGCTTAATTAATTGCCATCAATTCCAAGCCTTAATTTTTTTTTAGTTGTTGTAGATCCAATAATAAACAATTGCTTCTGGTTATCATAGGAATTCGGTCGAACATGAACAAGTTGACTATAATTCGCAACATCATAGCAACAAAAAGGAATATGTTATGTAACAAGAATATTGTATTATTAGAAAAGTATTATGTAATAGGAACTATTATATTATGAAGACAATAGAAAAATAAGAGAATATTTATATTAGGAAAGACTTATATTAGGAGAGCATTACTAGGAGAATATTTAAGAGAAAAATATGGTAGCAGTACAACGGTGTATCCTCTCTAAATAGATAATGTAGTATTTATTTTAAAGAAGAATAATAATTATTTTAGATCTATGTAGTTTGTAGAAGTAGATTGTAGAGCCGCCACCAGGCCGCTAGTATTTATTCTCACCGCGTCCCGACAGCCGACGCGAGCCAATCTACTCGGTTCAAAACAAATTGGTATCAGAGCCAGTGTTCCCGAACCCTCGCCGATATTGAAAGGTACTAGTCTAATATCATCCCCACTATATCCACAAACAAAGAGAGAGAGACAAGTAAAAGGGTATCAATGGTATCCAACTAGAACACACCACAACTAGAACCCTATGCTCGCCGCTATTCCAAAGCCAGTCACCACCACCTCCGACATCCCATGCTCTCTACCTACATAGTTCCTGCAGTCACCACCGCAATACTCCCCGCCTTACTACCACAGCCACCACAACTAACATATTGGTCCCCTTACTCGTCACCTTACGCTCAGCCACCACCCCAAGAGTTATTACCCGTACTTGCCACCACAACCCCACGATTTTTCTCCTGTGCTATGCAACCGCAAGCACCACTACACCACCATATGCAACCGCTAACTCAAATGTCAGATCACGTTTATGACGTTGTCTTCTCTATTTGAGAAAATAACATACAAATTGGAAAGACTATTTGAGGATATACTAGAAAAGATGAGTGAGCAACGAAACGCCGAAAGAATAACTCGCTCCTTCAAGAACTTCCTACCTTTCGGCAGGGACGACGAGGCACAATATTGGATCAAGATTTCAGTGGTATTTTGAAGACATTAAAGATAGACAGAGGACGAGCTAGAAGATATCCATCGAGGAAGATGAGTGAGCAACGAGATGCCGAAAGATGGACAGAAGGACGAGCAAGAAGATATCCATCAAAGGACTTCCTAAGCTGCCGACACTACACTTCATGGTTATGCATCCTTATGCTGAGTTCCACTCCTTATTTTTATAGGTCACAGCTATTAGCAGTTTACTCGACATTTATTTTTGTGGTTTGGGCATCAACATTCGAGAGGGGTGGAATGTTATGTAACATGAATATTGTATTATTATATATGTATTATGTAATAGAAACTATAGTATTAAGAAGAAAGTAGAAAAATATGAGAATATTTGTATTATGAAAGAATTATATTATGAGAACATTATTAGGAGAATATTTAAAAAAAATATATATGGTAGGAGTCAAGAAGTTTATCCACTATAAATAGACAATTTATTATTTATTTTTTTTATAAAGAAGAATCATTATTTTAGACTATTTAGTTTGTAGAAATAGATTGTAGAGCCACCACTGAACCGCCGGTGTTTATCCTCACCGCGTCCGGACCGCCGACATGAGCCAATCTACTCGGTTCATAACAGAGTACCTCACATATTTAAAATTGGATATACCAAAACATGCGGGACCTATGGAAAACAGTATGTTCTTTCTTTTGTCACGTAAAATAAATCTTACCATACAACAAGTAAATGATAAAAAGATTTTGGATTTACTACATATGCCCATGGACAATTTTTCCGGTTGTTCCAAGTATATTATGTGGACCTACTTTTTTTTGTGATAAGATAGAAATGAGAAGCTGATACACCAGTAGATCATATTGATTATTTGATTATAAGAAGATAGAGAAACTGCACCACTACCTCTGGCCTTTCGTCTGCTGCAAGCTTTTGTAGTATCGAGAAAACTGAAAGCAGCAACTTGTCATGATTAATCCAACGTGACCTAGGGACTGGGTCAGAAGGTTCATTAGTACTATGAACTGTCTGTTCAGTAGTAGTGCAAAGACTACGTTCATATTCAGAATCTTCAGCACTTTTGCTTTGTTTCGGAACAGATTTACCATCGGGAATGGCCACTGAGAGAAGAACTAAATGTCAATATAACAGATATAAAAGATGGCAACGGGGTTGCGGTCACTTACAGGGTAAATTATTTCAAAAAATATGAGTTCCAGTTACCTTCCTTCGAAAATTCTTTAGTAGGTTGATGAACCAAACCCCTCACAATGAAATCCGTTGCAGTCCAAAGGAGACCAATTGCAGTTAAACTTATGTTTAGCTCTGTTTTCTGGGCACTATATGACCCAGTAACATCTATACATCTGGACAAAAATACGATTAAGAAACTAAACATCAAAAAAGGGTATTCATTAAGTAATATGTTTAATAAAATTTCCTAATAGCAACAAGGGAAAAAAACGTTAAGGTAATTAAAGTATATCTTCTAGCAGTTGCATCACATTCTCAAAAGAGTTGAATGAATTACTCCCATTAATGATCTGGTGGTTTACTTTCCACTAAAGTTGTTGAGGGTATTTTTCCTTTTTTGTAGGATTGAGTTGGAGCAATCTTGTAACACTATTCATGGCGTGCTAATAACTGCCAGAACAGAGATATGTACCCGGCACAGACCATACCGACTAGCACGTAAAACTATAGATAATATTGATAGTTGTGACAAGAAAGCACAACTATTGAGCCTCCTATGTGCAGGGAATGCGGTTTAAAGGTTTGCATAAAATGAAAAAAGAAAATTGATTTTTTCAAAAAAAAAAAAAAAAACTTAAACCATGCAAGAAAGTTATCCGTGCAGCTGTACTAGATGAATTTAACAGAAGTCCTTTTTTGAGAAAACCTGACGAGGTGATAAATCACCACAGATTCTAACAGAAATTTTGCATGAAATTGCATACTCGTGATTCAAATAACTTTTTGGCGATACCTTAAACTTTCAATAGAAAACCTAGAGACATAAAAACAGGCAATTATGTAAGGTTAAGAAACGATGATCATAGAAAAACCTTGCTTAAACAAGACAGTTAGATTTCCTCCATGCAGCATCAAAAGATGATGAATATGCCACTTCAGAAGATGTATTGAAGATGTCAAACGATTTCAATTGACCAAACACCAAAAGGACCCACAAAATAGCAGCATAAACGACAAGAAAATCACTTGCCATTGATGGACATTTCAACGAGTTCTTTTATATAAAATATTACAAGAAGCATAAGCAATCTTACACGTCAAGACATTGGACAGGTATGCTAGATAGTCCCTCATTCATAATTATGCGGAGAATCTACATGAAAAGGAAAAATAAAAGTAAGCTTTATTGAAAAATGAAAGTAAGCTTATTATATGGCAACAAATAAATGGCAGAAGAGAAATAAAAGAAAGACATATTTACTTCTAACTTTCAGTTGTATGAGTGAAGACTAGATATTTAAACAGTATTGGTCTATACGGTTAGTGTGATGTAGACTCTCCGTACCATTTACTCTTTAGAAGGGACGTAAAAATCCCTCTTTCACAAATTGTTCTGGGAATGTCATACTCATTCATTTTAAAAGGTAACTGTGGAGCTTCTGACACTTGGAAAACCCTTAAAAACTCTAGGTACATGTCCAAACAGCACATGAGTAATGAAATGATTCTAATTTCAGGAATTAAAATCATGAGCAACTCTACATACATGTCCATATGTATGTGTGTATACAAGCGTTCATGTATCTTAATGCACAGGCACAGGTAAACAAATTAGCGTACGACAAGAGGATTCGAATAGACATTTCGAATACAAGAACACTACAAGGAAAACTGATGGGGCAGAGAATATTATGATTCGTTGAAGAATTGTTATTGTGTGTCTTCAAGAGACAAAGTGGGTGTTATGGATAAATATGACTGACCAAGCCGTATTATAATCAACTTTCGAAGTAGAACAGTCAGTCCCAAACTCTCGTTACTGTTGTTCTGTGCTAATTATATCTAGTACATCATCCACACCACAGCCACTCAACAATGGCATGTTATTAGAACACATCACAATCAACACCCTACATTCCACATACTTCCTGCGGTCATCACCACTTATTCTCACACCCAACAGTGGCCGCAACAATACAACGAATACCAACCACCGATGACACCCAACGTGCCTCACCACAAGCATTGCTACCTATCGGGTCTAGCATATAAAATATTCGAAAAGATTGATGATAAAGCGAAAATGGATGACAGATTCAAGAAAATGATCCAGCAACTGAAAGATGATAGAAATAATTCACGCAGTCACGACCTTTACATCTTCAACAAGATAACTCCATGGCACGGTATTTAATAGGTTGATATTAAATTTGAGTCCAAAACACAAATTATCAACATATTGTTGATGGTCTAAATACATATATTCAGCGAGGATCAAAGAGACCAAGCAATCACTGCACTTTGAACATATTGTTGGTGGTCTAAAATACATATATTCAGCGAGGATCAAAGAGAGCAAGCAATCACTGCACTTTGCTTGCTTACACTTATCGATTGGCCTTGTTCTTTAATTGTATCACAGTGGATACTTCAAAAAAGTCGACGAGCCCATCAATGTTATTAGACAGGATTTCTCAAATTATTGGACTAGTACTTTATTGGCTATATATCATCATAAAGATTTTCAGTCCTTACTTTCACAGGTCAAACTTGCTGCAAGTTTATTCCACATCTATTTCAATGGTTTGGACGATTCAAATTTTTCGGAACACTTGACCTTGCCAAACTTGCGGACAAGGTTGTTACGAGATGCGTGGAATGTTCTGGTCTGGATTTGACGCGATTCTAAGTCAAAGTTGATTTTAATTTAGTTATTATTGTATTGGAAAAGCATTATTATTTAGTAAAAAACTATAGTAGGAAATATTTATTATATAGTAAGAATCTTAGATAGGAAAGAATTTATATTTGTTAAAAGTTCTTACTTGTTAAAGAGTTATATGTCTAGAGCAAGGTTTGTTGTGCCGTGCCGTTTCAAATTTCGGTAAACTCAGATCTCGAGACGTGCCGACCGTGTCGTGCTGACCCGTGCCGAATCATACAATTTACCAAAAATTTTTTTAAACAATAATTAAATTTTATAAGATTTATTATATAAAAATGATGGCTAGCCAGCCAATATATATATATATAATTTGTGCCGACGGCTGAAAAGTCTATTTGCATGGAGCGGTTGTAAGCCTTTATGGCATGGACGAAGAATATAATTTTATATAGAAGTAGGCTAAACCAGATGTAAGTTCACTCTACATAATTTAGATTGTAGAAGTAGGCTAAACCCATTGTAAGTTCACTCAACATAATTTAGACTGTAGAAGTAGGCTAAACCCACTGTAAGTTCACTCGACATATTTATTTCGATCTTTTGGACGATTCCAATCTTTTTGAACACTTAAGTGTTCCAACTTGTGGACAAGGTTACCTCTAAGAGAGGTGGAATGGTATTAACTAGATTGGCGCGACCAAGCCGTATTCGAGTCTGAGTCAAAGTTGGTTCTAATTTAGCTATTATGGTATTGGTAAGCGTTACTATTTAGGCAAAAATTGTAGAACAAAATATTTATTATATAGTAAGAATCTTATATAGTTAATTTTAGATTTGTTAAAAGCTCTCATTTGTTGAAGAGTTATGGGCCTAGGGTCTATCTACATGGAGCGGTTGTAAGCCTTTATCGCATGGAAGAAGAATATTATTTTACATATTTTAGTTTGTAGGGCCGCCACCAAGCCGTAGGTGTTACACTCATTGCGTCCAGGCCACCGATGGGAGCTAACTTAGTCGGTTCATAATAGAGGGTTGGAGAAAAGGCTATCATAATTGAGTGTACGAGATCTAAACTATAAATATATATACAGAGTTCATGTATGTTAATGAACAGGCGCAGGTAAATAAATTAGCGTACGACAAGAAGATTCAATAGACACTTAGAATATAAGAACACTACAAGGAAAACTGATGCGAGTAGAGCACATTATGATTTGTAGAAGAATTGTTATTGTGGGTCTTCAATAGACAAGTGGGTTGGAAAAAAGGCTATCATAATTGAGTGTACGAGATCTGAACTATAAAATCAACGTAAGAGTATGTTATGTGCAAGTCAGCAGGGTTCGAGCCGCATGAGGACACAGATCACGGATCAAGTTCAGATTAGTCAAAGTTGTATTAGGAATAGTTTTAATATAATATTTGTATTAGGAAAATAATTGTAGTAGAAAATATTATATTTGGATATTTCATTAAAGGAATATGTATGAGAATGTTTTGGAAATAACATAGAGGGATAGCCTCTATAAATAAATATGTAATGTTTATTTTTATTATGGAAGAAAATTAGTCTTTTTAGATATATTAAATTGTAGAATTAGTTTGTAGAGCCGCCACCTGGCCGCCGGTGTCTTATCTTCGCCGCATCCGGGCCGCCGACGTGAGCCGATCTGAGTCGATTCATAACAATTAGTATCAGAGCAGTTGGTCCCGAATCCTCGTTATCGATGTATTGTGCTACGTATATCCACCATTCACCACCATCACAAGCAGAAAAAAAATTGCTATATCCCACTATTGGAACACACCAGAACCAGAGCCCTATGTTCCTCCATTATTCCACAATTATTCTCCGCCTCCTCCATCACCTACTCCATATGTACCATGGTTCATACAGTCACCACCGCAATACCATCAACAACCACCACAACCATCATTTTGGCCCCCCTATACATCACCGCAACATTACCAGCAGCCAGCTTGGTCTCCTAACTCATCACCTTACGCTCAGGTGCCATCCCAGGAAAATTACTATCCACCAAAATACTATGAAGTTCCTCGGGTGCCACAACCGCAACCACCTTCTGCGCCAACACCTATTATATCAGCAGACGACGCTCAGAAATTAATGGATAAATTTGACGAAATTTGCGAAAGATTTAAACAACAAATGGATGACCTCACAAACAATTGCGCGCCTTAATGAACTTCGCAATCTTCGACAGATTTCGTCAGTGGCACAATATTGGGTTGCATTTTCAAGGAGAAAATCTGATATTCGCTTCGAGTCCGAACAACAAGTCATCGACATATTTGTTGACGGTCTCCCGAATAATATACAGGAGGAATTGCAGCAAGTTGATACTCAGTGTACTACGCTACTATCTACGTATCGATTAGCATTATCTGTCGAGCTGCAGCAAAGTGGATATTTTGGAGACCATACAGATTATCAGAGTGATGTACCAGAAGCTTTCAATCAAGAACATCCTACAGTTGCTAGTATGACGCTTCAGTGGCTATTTATTATTATGCAGGTATCTATCCCTTATTTTTATCGGCCACGACCACTAGCTCTTTATTCGACATATTTAATTGTGGTTTGGAAGACATCAACGTTCGGGAATTACGACGCATGACAACCTTGCGGACAAGGTTGTTTTCGAAAGAGGTGGAATGTTATGTGCAAGTCAACAAGGTTCGAGCCGCATGAGGACACGGATCACGGATCAAGTTCAGATTAGTCAGAGTTGTATTACGAATAGTTTTAAGGAATATTTGTAGTAGAAAAATAATTGTAGTAGGAGATATTATACTTGGATATTTCATTAAAGGAATATGTAGGAGAATGTTATGGAAATAACATAGAGGGATAGCCTCTATAAATAAATATGTAATGTTTATTTTTATTATGGAAGAAAATTAGTCTTTTTAGATATCTTAATTTGTAGAATTAGTTTGTAGAGCCGCCACCGGGCCGCCGGTGCCTTATCTTCGCCGCGTCAGGGCCGCCGACGTGAGCCGATCCTAGTCGGTTCATAACAGAGTACTTAAAGAATTACATAAAAATTGTTGGAATTAAGAAGCAAAGGATATTATAGTTAAATTAGGAGGATATGGGATCAAAATATTGCATCTAAAATGGCGGTAATGCTCAATAATATCACCTTGTGCACCGCAAGTAGGCTGCATAATCAAGCTAAATTGAAGTTTTAGTAAGACCAAGTTGATTTGGTCCAAAAAATACCTTAGAACAAATTTCTTTTATGGGGAAGGATCTGAATGGGCATGTTAGAAATGAAGCAACAGAATTGAAGAATTATGTGTCTGTATATCCAAGGTTTTCTATGCCGTACTAAGCCGAGTTTCGGTAAATCAAAATTGGAGATGTGCCGACCATATTGATCGTGCAGTGCCGACCGTCCCGATCCATACAAAGATATAATGTGTGTATACCAAGGTTTCACTGCTACATAGAATATCGATGTAGCTGAATGGATCTGTAAAATCCAAAACAAAAAGTAAAACAAATATGTGCCGACTAGCACGGTCAGCACAGATGGCTCGACATCAATACAATGCCGGATTGGTACTGGACACATAAAACCATGGTGTATACACACACGCGCCAACAAATATATATATATATATATATATATATATATATATATATATATATATATATATATATATCCTTCAATTGCCAACTTTCACATTCTACTGTATATACATCTTTAGTCTTAAACAACTGTTTCCAGAAATTATATGTTGCTCTACTATTTTTTGTTATATAAACTTATAAATCAGATAGAAAAGCAATATGAAGTATAACTAAGCTATGCCTCGTTCAAGAAATTCATTTGAAGAGCAAAGAAATAATCACAATTCCAAGGGAAATGCTAAAATATCAGACAATATTTTAAGTGCTAACATCATGTTTTACCTGAAACCCTAGAGGGACAAGGTCCTTGTCAGGTGCACCAGCAACAGCCCTACAATAATTACATAATAATGAGCTCTGCGCCACCAATGCATACAACTAAGCCATACATCAGCAGTAACACAAGAAAGGCAGAAATGACCTCAAAATATCAAGTATGTGAGGCCAGCTATAGTATAGTTTATCCCCATGTCTCTGTAGTAAGAAATCAAGATCAGAATCTTAAATCACCTCTAGGAAATATCTAAAAGAAAAAGATTGAAAGAGTACCTCTAAAACATGCAACAAAATTTTCAGTGACCCAGCACGAACATCTATGCTTTGACTTGTTTTATATAGGACGAGCAATGGAGATAAAACTGCACATTCAAATGATCCTACATCAGCATCTGTATTAATGACCTGCAATTTACATAAGAAACAATTGTTGGCTAACAAATCACATTGTATTTCGAAAAACAAGGTAACTGTTCTTACATGAGAATCAGGCAAATCATACTCAGATGCGTAGGCACTATAAAACCTGTCAGAGCCTATGACTGCACAAATTGATTTGTCCAATGCATCGAGAGCCAAATTTCTCAAATGTGGATTCGAGTTGTCAGCAAGCTACAATAAATCAAATCATGACACTGTCAGATACAAGGGGCATGATAGAAAAACTACTGCAAATGCAAAGTATTCACCTCAACAAGGTGGCCCACAACACCGTCCCAGATAGGCTCGACCCCTGGTTACATAACATAAACTTCAGTTTGAGAACAATCAGGTCAACATAAAAAATGGCTAACATTTTGCAAGTTAGACGAATAAGGCGACTATGAGTACTTCTACGATTTCTTCCCTCTTTATTCGATATAAGTCACCAAGTCAAATGTCGCAGTATTTTAACATTCAAAGCAAGCTTGTAATAGATAATGAAGACTCATTTCTAAATATACAATCACAGCACAGCAACATAAAAGCATGTAAATAACATACAAATTAAAATGACAAGCTGTAGAATAAACTTGTTTCAAGTGAAAGATAATCATAGAATCTAAATAGCTCATAAAGCCTCCAAAGACTTCACTAGCCACAAAAGCCTCCAAAATTTTAGATTATGGAAGTGTTGCCTTTTACAAACTCATTCATGCGACAACAAGAAACAATATCTACGGTACTCCAGAGAAAAAGAGAGCACGACTTGAAGCTCTAATTAGTCCAGGAAAAAACATAATGAAGCTGCCAATTTAGATTCGAGAACCACTCCAGCCACCATGAGATCAGTTAAGATACAAAGCCATCATTACAAGGTCACATGCCAATACTAGAAGATGCATAAAAATTAGCATTAAAATTAGCAATCATTATATATATATATATGAGTAGTGTCTTACTATGAAGATTGTTTACAAGTATCGTCGTCATTCGTTCCACTGAAAACACAACAGTGCTAATTTGTTGGATTGACGGTTGTCCAATAACATTCGTACTACCAGAACTGAACTGACTGGACAGTTGCCGTAACGCAGAAAGAAGTGCTTTCACAGCTGAGATGTGCATAAGTGCTGAACTCTCGAAAAGCTTCAAAAGGGAAACACGATCGTAAAACATGACTATCTCCAGGATAAAACGTGTCATACTTTTTTATTACCTGAGAATTCAACAAGGAAAGTATATGAAAATCTGTATATTGTCCTGTTGTCTCCCTTGCCAACCTTGAAACAGAAGCCGAAATTTCCTGTGAATAAAACTAAAGAGTTTAAGCGCACATCTCAAAAGAGTCAAAAACTTTCTTCTAAAGCTCTCAATGTACTATAACAAGGCCTTTGAATGTTCGCTACTGTTTAAAGACCAGCTTATAGCTTACAAAATGTAAGCAAGCAATAACTTTGTGGAACTAGATTTCCAAACCAATGCCATGCACCGTTGAAGTAAACAGGCTTCTACAATTAACAATAATACTAGAAGTACTTAAACCAAAAAGTAGGGGGACAAACTCTATACAAATGGTAAGCAACGCAGACAAGTTTATTTGTATTTACTATTTACCAAGGCCAACATCACCTTATATGAATCAGTAAAACAGGAATGTTATTTGACTTATTTCCCATATGACAGATTAACACTGCAATTTGTAAATTTCAAGGAACTGCATTGCCTGTGTAGAAGGAATTCATTTTCCCTAATATTACCTGAGTAGAAGCATGTGGAGAATGGATCGCTCGATCTAGAGCAGCCAGAGTCTCCAGGACCTGCATTGCAAAAGAAAAAGTAACTCAAAAGTAAACTAATAATAAACGAATAATAATTGCAACAAAAAAAAGGAAAGCTTTGGTCTTCCCTAACACTAGGAAAGGGGATGGAGAATAATAATTGGAAAAAAAAAAAGAATAAGCTTTGCTCTTCTCTAACACCAGCAAAACGGATGGAGCATACCAATATCCAGGACGAACCCAATACATTATGCAAACGGTGCGCAACATTAAAGAGAGTCCTCAATGCCTGGAAGAAGTTCAAAATGATTAAATAGAAGTTCAAGTAGTGATTAAAGTTATTGTATATGATATGTGTATTCTGGCATGAAAAACCTTCAAAATCTCACGTAGCCAATCAAAACAATAGTGTTTAGCTTACCTGGACATTCTTTGGTGTTAAAACAATGTGTTCCCGTAGATCAACTGAAGGTTCTGATTTCTTGGATCCAGGGGATGTCAAAACACTAAGATTAAAAAAAAAAAAAAAAAAAAAAAAAAAAAATATTAGAAAATAAACTGTCTTATATGATTACCATTTCAATCATAATAAAACCCGAAGGACCATATCCAGAAATAAGGAGATTTTGAAATTAAAAGCATGATTGTGAAAATATCTTCATGCTATTAAGTCCAGGCTACAGATTAGCAAGAGCTAATTGGTAAAGCACCAAAAAAAAAAATCCAGCGAAAACTACAACTAAGGCCAATGAAGCATAAACCTTCCAAGTTTGGGCAGTGCCAATTACGATGTTGCTATAAACTATTATACTGATATTGCTCTGTTATGATATTAATGTTTCATATTTTAGTGTTGCATGGCCAATTTTTGACAGGTCTTAGTTTCGTAGCCCTATTTGGTAGTGATCCCCAAATCAGAACAAACAGCCCGAAAGAGAAGAAAAATGATGTCACCCTTACTCATCTGGTAGTATATGCAACTAAAAAAGAAATCAAAGATAGAATCCGGAATACGATAGAATCAAAAAAAAAAAAAAAAAAAGTTGTCAAGTGACACCCCTATTCCTGGTACCAACATCAGGTAGTATTATATTATACTATATACTAAGACGCAACACTATTTTCCACTGTTCACTCAACAGTGCCCGGAAATTTTGCAAAAAAACCCAAAGTTTTTTAAAAATTTGATTTTGCTCCGGCCAAAACACTCATTTATAAGCGTCTTTTCGAAAAACTTTCAACATGAAAGTCGTAGAACTCGATGAGGGCTACAACTTTTGTGTTTTAAGTTTTCTGAGAAGACGCTTCTAAATAGGCGTTTTGGAGGTCCGAAGTTTAGCGGGTTAAAATGTAATTTTTAAAAAACTTTGGGTTTAAACGCAAAACTGGCTCATTGAGACTATACAGTCTTTTTAAAATAATTTTTAAGTTCGTTAAGATTTCGGACCTCCAAAACACTCATTTAAAAGTATCTTCTCAAAAAGTTTTCAACATAAAAATTATAGATCTCATCAAAATCTACGATTTTTATGTTGAAAGTTTTTTCAAAAAATATCTCTAAATACATATTTTATGCGTGTAATCGTACCGAAAATACGATATTATTTCGTTTTGAATCCGTATTCAGAAAGTCTGAAACCTCTATTTTTGAACTAACTTTTTAATAAATTTTCAACATAAAAGTTATAAATCTCATCATAATCTATAATTTTCATGTTGAAAGTTTTTTTAAAAATTATTTCTATATATATATTTCACGTTTTTGTTTACCGAGATGCGATTTTATTTTGTTTTAAATTCGTTAAAATTTTATTTTTGTTTTAAATATGTTAAGATTTCGGACCACCAAAATACTTATTTAGAAGTACTTTTAAAAAAAAAATTCAAATAAAAATAATAGAGGTAATCAGAATCTACGATTTTTATTTGAACATTTTTCCAAAAATTATTTTTAAAATGTTCTATACGTTTGTTCATACCGAAATAAAATTTTATTTTTGTTTTATTCATACAAATTTAGACCTACAGAACATTCATTTATAAATATTTTTTAAAAAAATTTTGAAATTAAAATTTTAGAATTTATTAGAATCAACGACTTTTATTTTTAAAGTTTTGCTAAAAAATATCTCTTGATATATGTTTTAAATGAATATTCAAAAATATTTTTAAATAAATTCGGAATGCTAAGTTGTTTTTTTTTTTTAAAGCATTTGTACTTTATCATATGAATATAAAAATTGCAACCTCTAACGAGCATTAATATCATTTTATAAATAACGATTTTTATTTAACAGCAATTGTGTGAAGGGACACGTGACCGCGGCAACGCGCGGGAAAAAAAAGCTTGTGTATTACTAGAAAAAAGAAATCAAAGATAGAATCCAGAACAAGAAAACTTGAGATAGCTTCTATTGACGGCAAGATGAGGGAATGATGTTACAATGATTTGCCCATATCAGACGAAAACCACATCAAACTCTCATGACCCCTTTATTTCATTGACATCATTCGCCCCCTTGGATGTTTTTCACAATTACTTGCAAAGTTAAACTCCAAACCTTGAAACCCAAAACAAATTAAAAGTTCTCTCTCTTTCTAATTTGTTTGACATTACTCTTTAAAACTCACGGTTCCGCCACTTACTATAGCGTGCATTGTAAATATGCTATCACATCCAAAAATAAAATATAGGACAGTTGACACTACAATGCTAATGAACATAGCGATATCGATATTAACAAAATGCCTACAGACCCTTTACCAAGTTAATTCCACCATCATTTCTCCATTATGACAAAAATCCAAAGGAACAAGCTTACCTCCGCTTTTCCCCTTCATTTGGGATGTTAATAGTGAACTTGCAAAGTGAAGCTAGGAAAGAGTTAAGTGGCTCCACAGCATGCAGAACTCCACATGCCTATCAAAGAAGCATTATAGATAATCCCCTATAATAGCATGATACTCTGGAAAAATATGTCTTAAAACCATATAATATATCAAAGAGAAATAAAGAGTGCAAGTGCAAGACAAAAGAAGGATTCCATTTTGCATGCACAAACTTGTAGCATGACTATCACAAATCAGTCATATAGTTAACAAAAAAAGTTATGTTCCAAGACTCTGATGCATATCCCATAGACATCAACGAATAGGGAAGTACATTGCATGATTATATCGAATGCTTAGCATTCCAAGCAAAACGGAAAATAGCATGATTGAAAAGAACCCTTGAGTAGTCTAACAGAGTGACTAGATGCACCAGAATAAGACAAACATATCATCATTTCTCCTTACCTGAGTATAAGCCTGATATCCTTTCAGTATTTCCAACACAATTGCCTCTCCTTGTGACCTTGCAAATATCATTGCGTGTTAATAACAAAGTTGCTAAACATCAACAAAAAAAGATCATGTGAAAGAAGGTTGTCCTTTCTACCTAGCCAAAATAAGAGACAGAGCATCTAAGATAGTTAGCCATGTCGAATTGACCATGGACATGCAAAGTTGAGAAGTTTCCCCTTTACATTCTGCAGACTCATCCATATCCGCTTTGGGGGATTCAAGCTGCAAGGAATTCACAAGGTAAATTTTTAAGTGATTATGGGAAAAAGTCACCTTCCAAGGAAATTGATGGGCCATACCTCACCAACATCTACAGCTTCATCAGTTAAAGTAGCAATTGTAAACACAACGCCCAGGAGGCCTTCAACTGCCAATGTAATCGCATGGGCTTCACTAGCGATCAAGACAGCAGCATTAGATGCATCATTATCCATGCTCCATTCAACACCTGATACAAAAATAAACAGAGTCTGAGAGAGCTTATGCACGAAAATCACATATGTATGTTTATGTATCTAACTCAATGAAGCAATACCTTTAGCTTTGCTATTAAACATCCCTGCAACTGCAACAAGGCTCTCCTCACTTGAATCAGGAACCTAATTAAGATGAAGCTTGTCGATTGATAGAGTACAAAGGTTTAACATTGAGCAACATAGCATATCTTGTTAAAGAAAAGATTTTAAAACAAAAATCATGCATACAAGATTGAAGGTACATTTCAATTCACGTAAATCCTTACGAAAAAGCACAGATTATCAGACATCCAACCTTCTTTATGACATTAACATACATAGCTATCATCACACCAAAAAATCACTTGAAGCTTTAATCTTGAAGAGCATCATTGAGGAATACAATGGAAACAATAAATTTTAGAGAGAAGATACTGAATGAGTGTCTAAGGTGATTGATGTTGATAAGCCTGTAAGAAGATTCTAATTTAATTCTAGAGCGGGGCACATATCGGTGTCCTGGAAACTACATCATCAATGCCAGCCCATGATTGAATTCGTCTACAGTTTCCTCAAAAGGGGGACATAGCTTACAGTTTGGATCTGAATACAATGAGATTATGCGATAACATAATGTACCTCCACTGCTACACATCTAGGTTAATAGAACAGGCAACAACTTATATCATAGATCTACTCCAAAATAAGAGGAAAACAATGCAGATGAATTGTAGGAAAAGGAATGAAGACTGTTGATATATGACCTGGATGGTTGAAACAACTCGAGCAAGTGCCTTGACAATATTCTCCACAACATTAGTATTTTTAGGATTCCTACAAAGATAAGCAACTCTTTTAACAAAAAAGAAAACTCTTTTGACCCAAAAAAAAATATATATATATATATATGACTTGCGTATTTGGCAGATAGGAGCAAGAACCTTTTTAGATGCCAACATAAGCTGACATCTAAAAGGGTGCGTTTTCATTTCTTATTTCGTGAATCTTAAAGCAATGTTTCTATTTTGCTTTTTTGTGTTCTATATGCTTCTATGTGCAAAAAAAAAAGAAACTAGCTTCCTTAAGGACATTTTAATCATCAACGATTTTATAGAGAACATACATGTCAAAATTCTGAAAGAGCAGACGCAGTGTCCGAACTTCTACACAAAAACCCTGATCAAGAAGAAAAGTCAGGTAATATAAGAACAAAATGGATAAAGATGTAATTGTTTAAGATTACCCTCAATATTTCCAGAGCAAGGATACGATGCCATGACGGTAAATCAAGGCGAGTAATCTTCATTAACATATTAAGGAAAACCTAGAAAGATGGCAAACACTGATAAGAACGCCAGGAAACAAAAGTAAAACAAGGACACACATAGAAGGGAGAAAAAATACTAATACTTATCAAATTCAAAATTCCAAGCAATCAAAGTTCCCTAATCAGCGTACTTAATAAAACCTAGAAAGATGCAAAACACAGACAAGATACACAGAGATGATCAGTGTACAATAAATCAGATTACAGTTAAAAACATGGCTTACACATACTAATCTAACGACAAGCTTAAGTGCACAATTAGTCCCTCAATTTTTTCAATTATAGAAGACTGTACCTGAACCTTTATTTGTTCAAACTTCAAAGCTTCGAATAGTTCGGTAAACTTTAAAGACTGTCTGAACTAATCAAGACCAAGTTCCACATACGTGAGCAGGCAGTATTTAACATAAATGGTGATGTTTAAAATGGCTAGTCTAGCAGTGTCTTAAGCCCTCATCTTGGCTCTAAATGTATTCTTTTTTGTTTCTATGGACTATGGTGCGTCATTCTCATGACTGGCAGGCCATATCGAAGTCGAAGTGGAGAAGCGTCCTATTCACATCATATGCAATAACATCGAAGTTGATTGACAGGTATTTAAAGTTCAAGCGTATGTTTGAAACTAAAAGTTTAAGGATCTCCTTGTGTAGTATCAAAAAGATCACAGACCAATACTGCGCTTAAGCCTCTCAGAATAAAGAATGCAACTATACTTAGAGCCTTCACAAACTGCATAAATTCTGGGCCCCATCAAAGAAGTAGTTCTAAACCATTCTATCTGCCAACCTGTAACGATGGCAGCAGTAAAAGATATAACTATTTTAGCAAGTTAGAGGTAAACCGGGCTTAGTAAACTCATTAAAAATAGATATTGATATCTTATCTTATGTATCCACAGATGGAAAAGATTGCAAGCTGTCATAAATTCAAAGGTCTATATCAATACAGTTCCAAAAGTACATAAGCCGCCCAACGTGTAGATCAATCTCGATACGAGCTCATTGAAGAAGATTTATTCATCGAATGCCAGTCTAAAGAACTAAGAGCAACATCAGTAATTATAGTTTCCAGACATTGAAAAACGTTTTATTTTTTTGGAGAATCATTCATTTGATATCAGCATAGTCGGACTCGACACAAATAAGATCTATCATTAAGTTACACATCCTCAAAAGAGATAGTTTATAATAGTTTATAATAGAAAAGGCTCATTTACCCGCAAGAAATTATAATACCAACAGGAAACTCTAAAAGTATACCTCGCACTCTGTTACGAGTGAGAAACTGTAGAGCCTGATAACATGCGCAACAGAACGCAAGACCAATCGACGAAATGAAGGCTCATTCACTTCACCTTCAACCTAGGTTCAAAAGGTAAGAACAAATGTTAAGAAGGCAAAAGTCAAGAAAGACATACATCCTCAGACAAACAATTTGACACTAACTGATGAACAATAATACCTCAACATTAGTCCTCAAAGAAGTCATAAGAAGTGAGCATATTTGGTGGCGCAACACCTACATATAAAACAGACTAACCAGTAACAAATATAATGTTGAATAAACAAATGAGAAAATAACTGAAACAAAATAACGAATTACAGATAAGTTCAACTACAAGAAGAATTTAAGTTTTCTAGTAATTTGCATGATAAATGATCCTTACACGGAGAAAAGGTTTATTTTCAAGCAACATAAACAATAATAAACAAAATAAATTCCAAAACACAAAGAAAGAGCTCCTTAACTTCTTTCAGCTTTCCGAGATAATTAACTAATCTTAAGGAAAAATGGACAGGAAACAGTGAGAAATTTTTCTATGACAAATCAGTATTACCTTCCACAACATACTGTACAAAAGAACCATTATATGTACCTTATTGGATTTTTTGACTAAATCAATATTTTTGTGAATTTAATAGTTTTATCAAGAAATATAAAAGAGATATTCAACACTTAAAGGAAGCACTAACAATTATTCTAAAGTTTATTTTCAATTTACTATTTATTTTTCACTGTTAATGTGCAGTGGGTGAATAGTAGTTCCGTTAGCAAGAATAAGACCTACTTTGTTGAATGGAAAAATCAAATAATGTATAAGTGCCACAGAATTTTGCAACATACAACAAATATTATCTTATATGGTAATCGAACCTTTACAGAGGATGACCAGTACTTTTGTTTTATAAAATAGGCTCATTTCTACTAAATGAACTCAAACCTCATATTCTGTATAATGAATATGTATTGATTAATTTGCAAACTAAGAACTCCGGGGGTGAGCCCAGCGACGCAGTGGTAAGGGTTGTCCCTCACTACGGCATTGGTGCGGATTCAAATTCTGCTGAAAGCAGGATCGAAACATCCACCACTATTAGCAAGCACTAGTACATACGCCGTCCACCCAAAGCCTGGAAAAAATCCTCACGAGTTTGCGGGAGCAAGGAGTGGACTTGTGCCCTGGGTTCGCCTTTTTACAAAGTAAGTAAGACCTCTATTTATTAAATGGTAAATTTGAACCTTCTATCATAACACATAAGTAGTATTTTTTTTGGTAATCTGATAAAATTTATTTCGAATGGTTGAATTTGATCTCTAATATATTTAGTCTTCAACACAGTGCTCGAACACTATCTTAAATTTGCATTAGTATACAATAATTATGGATGATAATTTTGATATTAGTCCTCTTAACTAGAATATTTTCCAATGCTCTAAGCTTTTGGGTTCCCTCCGCCATAATATCAAAGGTTAACTATGGAGATTAGCGCGGTGAGAATGAGAAGCTCGGCAACGGTGTAGAGCCCATATGCTTCTCATGTGTTGGTCGGCCACAAGTGCATTTGCAATATTACAACGTACTTTTATGAACTTGAACTAGGCAATAATGATACAGAACTCACTCATTATCCCATCCAATTACCTTCCATTGAATTGCTATTGTCTACTTGAATATACGATTCTAGTTGCTTCCAATTGAACTTGTTAATTATATTGCAGTAAGAGCAATCATTAAGTTCAAGTGCAGCAACTACAACTTCAATTGAAATCAGTAGTAAGTTCAAACAAAGTGGCAAATTCAATGGAAGAGTGAGCTCTATAGTGTTATTCAATTGGAGTTTTTGCCCTTTGCTATTACACGAGTGTTACAAACATTCAACTTATTTGCAGCATACACTTTTTAATTAAACTCAACTTAATTGTAGCATCAAGTTTTGGAATGACATATATTTTATTAACTGAATCATATAAATATAAATATAAATATATAAAACTTGTTAGTATATTGATAAGTGAATCTATGCTTATTGTTGTTAAATGTTATATATATACTTCTATAACTTGTTAGTATATTTAACAACAATAAGCATAGATCACTAATCAATATACTAACAAGTTCTAGAAGTATATATATATATATATATATTATATATATATATATAATATATTTATATATTATATATTAACATTTAACAACAATAAGCATAGACTCACTTATCAATATACTAACATAACTTGTTAGTATATTTAACAACAATAAGCATAGATTCACTAATCAATATACTAACAAGTTCTAGAAGTATATATATATATATATATATATATATATATATAACATTTAACAACAATAAGCATAGACTCACTTGTCAATATACTAACAAGTTATAGAAGTTGCCAGAGCATATATCAAATTATAAGAAGAAAATTTTGCTGCGCAACACAGTATTCTCGGTTGTTCATTTGTTAAAGAATAAGTTCTAATTTTCAATATCTTGTAACCCTTTTATCATCTATCGATTTGGTAAACAAACCTGTTCATAGGAATCAAGGTTCTGAAAGACAGCAACATAATTGGATAGAATAAACCTGTATAGAACAGAAATAATAGACGGCATATAACTGGTTAGTCCGGAATAATAACAAAGATAAGTCATTAATAGCGACCTAAACTAACAAAGAACTTCAACATAAATTTCAAATAAAAATAATCTTTCTCTCATAAACCGGAAAAAAGGCACTGTATTGTGATGTCTATACCTCAATAAAAGTTATTCCTAAGTCCCTAATCTTGGATGGCACTACCTGCGTGACTACCAAACTTAAAAGGACTATCTCCAAAAGTATGCCAGAGAATGAACTTTGTTACAAGGAAACATCAGTTGCAGAAAAATACCCGAAGAAGGGATTTAGATCATTCTTTAAGTCAAGGAAACTACCATTACTTAAACCACGGACTGAGAAACCATTTAAGGAAAGTTAACCACAGGTGGAATTTTTTAAAGAAAAAAAAACCATTGATCACAAATATATTAAGGATTCCAAAATGGGTTACTAGTTCAAAATCCGAACTATGTCAACATGTGTTTGACTCCTGGTTTTATGTGCCGGATGGCACCGAGGATCCGTGGCAATCCGGTACAAAGACAGGACGAGCCACCCACCTCGATCGGCACGGCTGAGCTGTGTTGACTGGGCAGCCCGGCGGCACATGATTTTTTCGCAGAGAAAGACTTTTTTTCCAATTTCTCTATTTCCAATTATGTAAATCGATTTCAACCTTGCCCCGCCTCATTTTTATTTTCTTTTTCTTTTTAAATTTTACAATCATTTTCATTATTATTTTAATAAAAGTACATAAATAATATTTTATTATTAGCACGGCTCGGTATGTCTCGAGATTCAAATTTATCAAAACTCAGCTTGGCACGGTACGGAAAACCTTAGTTTGACTGCACAATATTTCAAGTCATAATCAACAAAATTTCCAAAGGGAAATCATAGACCATATAGGAGATCGTAGTAACTTGGCACAGTGCCAATATTATAGAACCCATAAATTTGTTTGAGATTAGTTCATAATTTGTTCCCTCTTAAAAAAAAAAAGACATGCAACCTGAAAAACATTGTTGATAGTAGTGTTCATATACGGGTCCGGAGCAGTCGATTCGGTCCGGTCCTAATCGGACCTAGTTTAGTCCCGTCCCAAGTCCGGATCTAGGGAACAAACCAATCATCAGTCTGGTCCGATCTTGACCCGTTAAGACCGGCGACCGGATCGAATACCATAGTTTTAAGTTCCGGGCAGCACGCTCGGTGCCGCACGGAACGCCTTAGTGCCGGGCCGGCTGGCACTTTTTTTTTTAATGTTCATCTTCCTCTCTTTCGCGAGGAAGATGAACAGTCGGCCGGTGGGCGCAACGTGTTTTTCTTTTTGTCGCGCCCCGGTCGCGCTGGTGTCCGCGACTTTTTTTTTTTTAACGTCCGGCGCGACCGACCGTTGGCGTAACATAAGTGGTCACACACAGACATAAGTGGTCTGCGTGTGACCACTTTTTTTTTAATATAATTTTTTAATTAAAAAATTTAAAAATAATTTTTAAATATAAAAAAATATATAAAAAATATTTTATTATCGGCACGGTCGAAACGGCACAGTCGGCACGTCTCGAGTTCGGAATTTACTGAAACTCGACACGGCACGAAATTTAAAACCTAGTCGAATACCGATTTTCTTTTTTTACTTTTTTGTTATTTAATACTACATCTTTTTTAAAGGAAACATAATATTCTATATAAATATTTATATATCAAATATAGTTTTACTATTATATACTTACATTATTTATTTTTAAAAATATATTTAAATTTAATTCAGTCTAACCCGTCTGATCCAGTCCAACTTTTAGCCGGTTAGATTCCGGTCCAATAGCAATCCGAGGTCCAACCTTTATTCATGTTTTGGTCCACTCCAAACCAGATAAAGACCCTAGCTAATAGGTTGAGGGGTAAATATGGACCTGAATTCTTTCGTGGCTATCTATTTGAGACTATTTTCCTTAACACCATAAAACACAGAAGGGCACAAACGTGACCATCTCCTTGATTGAAATTACGTGGATATTCCCAACTACCGCATGCCAAACGCAACATATAGAATCACAAGCAAGTTATTCGGTGTTTGAGCAAAATTAGAATCAGCTAAGTCATCCCTCTAAAACCCTGTAGAAAACAAGCAATGCATATGCATAGCCTTTTCATAATTTCATGTAAAGGCTCGACAAATTTCTAGAAATGTTGGGAACAGCTAATAGAGCATCTCTAATCTACCATGAATATGTTTCAAACATAATAATATCTTATTGCTTAGGTTCCATCACACTAAGGGGATGCAAGTAGAAGTTCTAGTCTTCTAGAACATATTGATGTTTTGTGGCATCACCAAAATTCATGGTAAGTTATAAACAATAGCATCAGCCAAACTAAGCAAAAAGATATTTCTGTCCAGAGGAACTTACTCAATTATCTCCAGAGCAAATATCCTTTGCAAAGAATGAATGCGCAACCATGATGCCTGCTAAGAATAATAGAAAATAGCAATGACTTATCGTCACCAATTATGAAACCATGCTACAGGTAACAAGAGTTGCATTAGCCTAGAACTCCGTCAAGTATGATTTGTTCAATTCATGTGGCGTGATAAATCTAAATCCATAATCACACGATGTTAAATGGTTGCACTCAAGTGATACGCCAAATATTTTTATCACCAAAAAGTACTTTTTTCTATTGTCTCAAAATCATTTCCGTAGCATGCTCAATTATAGTGGCAAACCGTGCTACAGTTTAACAGGGGTTGCATTAATGTAGAGCTCTCTCGAGCATGATTTGTTTCATTCAGGTAGACCACAGATAAATCTAAATGCAAAATCATATGATATCAACTAGATGAACATAAGTAATATGCCACAGATTTTATTATCCAAATTTCCAAATGGCACGAATGACTCATTTTCTGGTCTCAATAATTTCCATGAGTAATATGCTATTTCTCAAAATAAATAAACAAATATGTAGAAGCAACTATAAAAGGAGGTCAACAAAGCTCCTAGAGTGGTGACCACCCAAACAAGTAAACAAAGAAAAACCAAGTTTGGCCAGATACAAAGTTCTACAAGCACAAACAATATGACAAAGAGTATAGTTGACTACCCATTTTCTTCATACAGATAGGAATAGATTCATAGAGCCTGCCATTGAGCACTTAATATAAATCATAAGCATTTTTAAGGCCAAGATAGCAGCAGAAGTTGGGCACTAATAGGCTAAGAAGCCAAAATACAAGAGGATAGAGGGCAGTATCACGAAGTCAAAAATTTGTTGTGTTGTGCCAAGCAATTAAATCTCAAACTCGAGACGTGTCGAACGTGTGACCATGCCGATCTGTACCTTATAAAATTTTGTTGAAATTGCTTAAGCTACCTTTCACGGGCGGCCTTTACTAACCATAAATAAATAAATAAAATATTCTGTTTCCTTCTTCCTCGCACTTGCAAGAGCGATGAATGGAAAAAGAAAAAAAGGAGAAGAAGAAAGGTGATGTTGGTGCGTTGTGCCAACTGTGGCGGCTTTCAAGTGAGGCGGTTTCTTCTTCTCTCTCTTTAGTTTAAGCGGCGGCAGTGCCATGCCATCCCGTGACGAGCGGTTCAGGAGGCACTGATCGTCCGTGCCGACCAGCATGACTGACACGGAAGAGACGACCGGTAACGACCAGCCGTCTCTATGCCAGGCAGCACGGTGCATACCGCCCGACAGGTAACATGACGGAGAAAGTTGATGTGGGTGGTAAGGGAGAGAGTTATGCAAGAGCTAGTCTTGTATGCACTAGCCAAATCTCACCCATCCCCCTACAAAATAAGAAACAATAAAATTATAAGTATGCACGAGCAAGTTGACTTCCATTTAGCACTGTTTCATAAAACATCAATGTTACAAGAAAACACTAGCAAAGCATGGGCAAGTTTATGACCATGTAATAAAACGCCTACAGACAAATCTATTGCATAATGATCAAGTTCGATAAACAGGTTATACATCCAGCAAAGCGAACTTGTTAGCAAGTTAGGAATATATGCTTCTAGCAATACATACAGATCCACCTGCAGCAAGAGCTGTCAGATCTTCAAGCAGACGAATACCAAGCTGTCCTGGCATACTATGACAACCACGCAATAATTGGGTCTCTCCAGAAGTACAGTGATTATCAGCAGACCTGACAAAGTGAAAATGAATCAAAATTAACACTTTATACTGCCTACTTAATGGATATACTAGAGGAGAGGAAAGCATCAAGATAAATAAATGCATACACTGCCTGGTTTATATTGCGACTAACATCATAAGTGACGGAACTTGATCGAGATAATTGACCTCCAGAGACATTTTTGCAAGCCGGAAGAGATTCAGCACGAACAACATTATCAAATATCAAGGCAACTGCTTGCCTAAATGTGGCTGCAGCGGTACTAAAAAGCAAATTGACATATTAGAAATTTAGAAACACTACAAATGCATGCTTAACAACCAAAGCAAAAGCATGCAACATACTTCCGCACACTATCAGAAGATCGTCCATTTTCAAGAAGACGTAGGCATATGCCAAGAGCTTGGGCCATATTCTCCTGGAATTAGATATTCAAAATAAAATAATACTCAGGAGCAAATTCAACAAACATGATCATATTGAGTTTTAGTACAACACATCTTAACCATCCTGTAAGGAGATTATAAAAGAATCACATTGGATGCAACAACAATAGCCCCCCTCACTATAGGAATGACGATACATTACCTTGATTTCCCAATAACAGTTTAAAGACAAATCAGAAAGTTTCCATAACAAAGGTTCTATGGTCCCTTCATAAACATAAGTAGCAGTACAGAAAAGAGGTCAAATGCTTAACCCAACATCTCTATAAATCTCATAGCAGATGGTGAAGTTAACGAGTAAAGGGTGATGAATAATTGAAAATTAAGCTATGAAACAAGAGCAACCAATAGGTAAAATTCATATAAACTTCGAGCTGAGGAAAGGAGACCCTATCATTTACCTCGCTCTCAGGTTGTAAACGTGACTGAAATATAATCAGAACAGTTGAAGAGTTTTAAGCTGAACACTATCATCATGGATGTCAGCATGCTGAACAAACAAACAAACAAACATTGTTAGTAGTAGCAAAGCCTGATACATGCAGATGTAAATAAACAGAAGTACGTGATGCTCTTTCCAGGCATAATCATGAATCACCAAGGCTCCTTTTACACTTCAACCTCTCATAGCTATGCAAGCATACCATACATGCACACAGAAACTGCTGCAATAAGAAATCCTAAAAGCACCAAAATGAAGATTTGAACATAAAGAATCATCAGATACTCATTTAAGAGATGATCATTTAAGGTTATCTACCCCCAACTAAAAAATAAAAAAATAAAAAATTCTACGCCCCAACTACAGCATTCAGCTGCAAAAGGAAGAGATATTCATTCAGTCCACATCTGACCAAATCGAACCGGACTGGGCCATAGACCGATTAAGGCGAACTTTTAGACTGTAAAACGAACTGAACACAAACCAGTGACCGGACCGACTAAAATTTGGATCAAACCGGACTAGAGCGGACTAGAGCGGTTTATTTAAAATAAATAACATAACTATTTAAATTAAAATTATAATAACGCATTGGTAACTATATAATAGTACATTTACTAACACCTAGTGCTAACAATAAAAAAACTAAAAATCAATCTTTAATCCGGTCCTTGGATTTAATTGGTGCAGATCATAACGGACCAAAGACCCGTTTTCCTCTAAAGTTTGCACCGTGAAACAGGACCGATTTAGGCTCTGTCCAAACCGAACAGCACCAGTCCGAATTTTCCGGTGAGGACCAGTATTTGAACACCCTAGCAAAAAGTACATGATAATGAAAGGGCAGAAAAATATTCACTGTCAACATAGATAGTCAGCAACATGCTGATTTGGTTGTCAACGAATAACAGTCATCAATTGTTCAAGGTCGCTATGCCAATCCTTGGCTGTAAGAATGGTGAAGAGTGATGGATGACAAAAATAGCAAAATGGCCGATGGCAGTCAGAAAGTCAGCTGAAAATATTGAAGCAAGATTGGCGATATTTGCTATTGGTGATAGCTGCGCCCTTGCAATAATGATGTAGTTGTTCTGCTTTATAAAGTTTAAACTGCTAGATTGTAAAATATACCGTTGCATTCTAGTTGACCAAGATGTGTTAAATTTTGTAATCGTAGATAAATACCTTACGTGAATCTGGGTGAACATGGAATGCTAGTAGATACGGAGCAAGCATTAACCATCAGAACAGCGTTATATTCAAAAGCAATGCAGGCTCAACATGCGTTTCAGTGGTTATCAAAACTTAAAAACATCATTGGAGAGTAAATGCTTACATCTTTTAACGTTAACAGAATATTCTTCAAGGCAGATGGCTCAACAGCATCATGCGATATAAGCTTTTGCAGACAAGACAACCCAATCACGCTTAGTTTCACTGATCTAACATCACAAGCCATCAAAAATATCTGCAATATATCTTCATTGTGCGCAATTTCATTCGGTCCAGACAAGGAACGGAGCTGCATAAGAAACAAGCTCATGAGGCACCAACCTAAAAAGCAGTTCAATACTAAGCGCTTACCTAATGTTTGGCATGCTTAGTAAACATGTAGTAAACACATTGTAGTTTATAAATTAGGGCATTTTTGTAACTTTACAATTAACTAAATATGTATTATATGTTTACTTACGTGAACCAAACAAAATGACAGACTCGTAGTCTTTACCACATATAAACAAAGCAAACTATGGAAATCCCACTGCATACCTAATACATAATCTATATTACATGCTTAAGGCAAAAACCTTATGTTCAAATTCAGTTAATTAACATACAATTACGAATGCAGAGATGCAGCATTCACCAAGTTCCTAGCAGTTATTAGTATATAGCTATATACTACTGCAAAGATACCGGAAAACATAACTCTGCTTATTGACACTCTACAAGCTAACAGAGATGAAATTTAAAACCAACAATAAAGATTAATAAATAGTTGATGTAAGAGGAAATTATATGTCACACGGCAAGTAATTAGCTCATTTTTATAACCAACTTGTACTACAAGGGATCTAAGCAGAATAGCTCATTGTCAGAATCAACTTCAAACAGACATCGCAAGCATTCCACTCGCTAATCTATAGCGTGATCCAGCTGAAATGTTAAGTTCAACTTCAGATTTGATGCAGCATAATAGGAATCGAATAAAGGAAGAACGAAGGAGATGATCAAATCTTGAATTACCTACCTTCAATATAGCGTGCTCAGCGGCATCCTTAACAGCCGGGTGGCGGCGGCGAGCCTCGGCGGAGAGCGCGCGCAGATCGGATTCAAGCACCGCCATGAACGCCATCTCTCTCTTGATCTCGTAACTCCGACCCTGGAGCGGGCGAGGAGTAAGAAGAACAATAAGCAGATGCCTCAAGAGATACGATTTTATACTTCTTTCTTTGTGAAAATTATATGTCCGTACTGATATATTTTGGGGAATATGAAAATTTCTTATCAATCACTAGATTCGACTTAATTTTTCAAATGAACTCTTAAATTCTCTAATTATTGTTTAAACTTTCAAAAAATTCACTCTCTTAATATTCATATCAAAACTATTTTAACCACTATATAAATATTTTTTAAAAAAATTAATATAAAAATTATAGATTTTGATGAGATATATAACTTTCATGTTTAATAATTTTTAAAAAAAAAGATGTTTTGAGACTTCAATGTATTAGTGGATTTTAAAATCAATCCATTAATCTACTAAATTTTGGAGCTTCAAAATACTTATTTAAAAATATTTTTAAAAAAATAATACGAAAGTTGTAGATCTCATCAAAATCTACAATTTTTATGTTAAAAATTTTTTTAAAAAATATTTTTAAATAAATATTTTTGGATGTTAATTTAATAGATAAAAATAAAATATTTATTCGTCAATTTTAAACATAAAGGGATGATATGGAAGTCTTCCATATAATTTCATATAAAAACACTAATAATTGAGGATAAATTTTCTATACTTTTACATATAACACTTACCGCACTCGAACATAAAATATCCACATCATGGGGAAAAAAAAGGCTCATTATTCCTTCAAAACGTCTCAAGTCGTTTTCATAGTTACGCCTAGAGAAGGCAACTTAGCAATTACAAGTAGTTTTGCGCGTATATTATGCATGAATGTTAATCATAAATTCATACTAATGATGATGTTAAAATATTAGTTTTTCTATGATCCATTTTTTTTTTTAATTTTAAAATTATATTTGACTTGTATCAACTTTTATATTTTTAAATTATATTTATCTTTTTTATAAATTATAAAAATATATATCACCATTTTGTGAAACGTAAATTATTATTTAGCATCTATATGTACAATGTCTATATTTCTTTCACTTATTTAATTATATATTAACCTACCGGCTAGCTACATATCAAGTACATTTGTCACATTCACTAAGGGGCTGTTTACTTCGCGTGGAAGTCTGAGAAGTGAGTGAACTGTGATAAGTGGGAAGTTAGAAGTGGAGTTTTGAGTTTCTCTATTACTTGGATTATGAAGTGAGTATGGAAGACATTCTTTGCTTACTAGGAATAGAAGTAAAACTAAAAAAATAATTTTTTAATAATACTTTTTATTAATTTTATATTTGTTAATTATTTATATGTGGATTGATATTATTTGATTATAATATAAAAAATATAAATAAAAAAAAAATCACAATAGTATTATTTCGAACGGAATGTGATTTCTTTTATAAAAATAAATGACATTACATATATTACATAGCCTTCATATTGCTTCAATAAGCAATAATGCTAAATAACAGCAATAATAATCCGTACTAAGTAAACAGCCCATAATCTCAAATTGATATCCAATACATATTTAAAGGCAGATTAGAAAATAAATACTTTTAATCGAACAAATAATTGTGGTACATTTTTTTCCTAATATAAATATATTTATGTTATGATTTTATGATAATTCTTAGAGGTAATAATTTTTATTAATATATTTAGTAGATAAAATCAAAAAGAATTCGTAAAAAACGCTAGGTAACTCAAAATATTTCTCATACTTTAAAATATTATTTTATAATAATTTTAAGAGATAATTATATTTTAATTAATTTTTTAGATGATGTAGATATACTATGATTTTTTTCTTTAAAGACACATAAACGTTAATTCTTAGTACATAATATATATTAGAATTATTTTATGTAAATATATATGTAGTCGATCAATTTCATGTAAATTATTTATTAGTTTTGTAAAATATTATTTTTTTTTGTCACGTGTTATTAATGTTAGAACAAATCTCAATGATATTTTCCAAATTAATTAACAAAATGTTTCCTACTACCTGATAAACAAACACTTACCCAAAACATCCAACAAAATAAGTTGGTAGATACTTACTGCAACCATGATCTCATCTTGTTACACCACAAATATTACCATAATAGTTGGCTTGGGCATAAGATGCATATAAGAAGTAACTATGCTCATGTCTGAGTGTCCAGTAGAGATTATATATATATATAGTTGATAATTGCTATACTCGTGAAGGTGCACGGTGCACTCTAATAAATAATTTTTCACCATTAAAACATAAATTATGTAAATTTGATCTCGGCACATACCGATAACACCATAACAAACTTGATAATGTCGTAAGATTAAATTAATTTATTTGTAAGATTTTTTGGTTCGTGCAAGTTTATGCTATGTCGGTAATTATCGGAACAAGACGTGTCGACAGATACATGCAAGTTTTTCTAGCGCCATACATCATGATGGAAGGTTTATATATACTTTCTCAGACTCACCATGTAGAAGGGCAATTTTCACATCGAACTATTGTAACAACCAATCCAGATTTGTAGCTAAATACAATAACGCTTGAACCGTGTTGATCTTAGCTACAGATACAAATATCTCTGTGCAAGCGATCCATAAGTTTGAGTGTAATCTTTTTACTACCAATCTTGTTTTAAAGCGTTCAATACTGCCTTCTCTATTGTACTTTATAAATCAAACAATATCCAACTTGTCTTTTTTTTTTTTTGTGAACACTCCACAAGTTCTTACTTCTCATTCTTTTTGCAGTGATTTTATCTCCTCTTTTATGGCTGCTTTCCATCTTGGATCATCTAAGATTTTCTGCACACTATTAGGAATACCTATAGTAGATAATTGATTTATAAATGACTTATTTGATTCAGAGAAATGATGGATAAAGATATAGTTACTCATGATATATCTGACTTTACTCGATAGTTCGGGTTCATATGTGGGATCATCACATTACTCTAAAGCATAGATTCATTTTATGACTTATATGCCATGGTAAGCTTTACACAAGATATTACCTCTTTAAGAAGAGTTTAAAAGTGGATCCCATGTAGTTAGAGATGTTAAGCAGGCGGCCGCCCCGATTTAGACACTGTGCGGGCCGGCCCGCGGCCCTCGTCAAACTGTGCGGGCCGGCTCGGGCCCGCACAGTTTGCAGCACTACATGTAGTTTTTTTTTTTTTTTTTTTTTTATCGGCAACAACATTGATGTTGTTTCTATGTGGAGAACTGTTATTGCTGGGGCTATATACTATATTTGGAAAACTAGAAATTATCTCTCTTTAAAGCCTTGCATATCCTAATGGGTGCTGTTATTAAAGAGAATTAGTCTGAGGCTATTATGAGATTATACAAAGTTCAAAACCTCTCTGAAAGGCTATAGTTCTAAAAGATGGCTGTGGAAATGTGTAATGATCCTAATTAATTGGATCTAAAGGTCCATAAAGATATCATGAAGCCCACTAATATGTAGATACTAGCTATGGTTAAAAGTTCCATATTAAGGGTGGAAGGATAAAATAGATGTTTAAATATAGTAGGCTTCTAGCTACTAGCAGCTTGAACTCACCTCTTTTTAAGAGGAATGGCCACGTGTTCGGCCTGGGTTGCTAGGAAAAGTTAGGTGTCATGCTGCCTTGGAATGAGGTTCATGACAAGTGGTATCAAATGTAATGATCCTAATTAATTGGATCCAAAGGCCCATAAAGATATCATAAAGCCCACTAATATGTGGATGCTAGCTATGGTTATAAGTCCCATATTAAGGGTGGAAGGATAAAATAGAAGTTTAAATATAGTAGACTTCTAGTTACTAGCAACTTGAGCTCACCTCTTTTCAAGAGGGATGGCCACGTGTTCGGCCTGGATTGCTAGAAAAAATTAGGTGTCATACTGCCTTGGAATGAGGTTCATGACAAAAAGACTCTCTGTTAGCAATTTTTCTTTGATTAGTTAGTGGGGTTTTTTTCACTGTTTTTTTGAGCTTAACTTCTTTATATTGTGGTATATATGATTGTGCCGAGGCATTTTTTCTTTTACAGCTTTGGCGTCTCGAAAATTGACCTGGAAATTTCTCATCTACTTAAGGGTGGGGCCAGGTTAGTTTCTCAGACTAAATAACTGTCTTGTAATTACAAGTTTGAGCTAATACAATTACTTATTTACCAAAAACAAAATCTAGTTAGAAATGGTCATTCTTCTTTTTTTCTTTTTTTTCTTTTTTTGAGATAACGAGGCGAAACCTCCCCCAGTCTCCGCTAACTCGTGGATCACGATTTTCTAGCACACTTGCCAGCCTGCATTGGACCTAGGTGGCGCAGGTGAGTAAAACTCAAGCCTAGCGTCTGCATCCGGATCATACATGGAGTGTTGCAATACGCAACCACCAGCTTCCCTGCAGCCGCAGTAGACACACAGTGCATGCACCTCCCCATTACAGACGCACTTTCCTCACGAGTAGGAATAACCTAGATGAAATGCACGCTTCCTGAGGCGAAATACCCCATCCGGTTGACCCAAGTGCGGAGAGCTGGTCATTCTTCATATATTAATAATAACAAAATAAAAAATAGGCTGATGTGGATAATATCACATCAGATCTGAATTTTCAGGTCAAAATTAGTTTAAAAAATAGTATTTTGCATAGACAATTCGTTATTTGCATGCGGATTAGAAAAACATACATCCACCATAAATTAGAGTAAAATAGTATTTTTCATGCATGTTTTTCTTAATCGAGTTATACATACATCAGCATTATCGAAAGGAGAATTATATATCAACCTCTATTTTTTTTTATTCCCACAAATTAGCCCCCCATATACTCTGACCATATAAATTAGCTTTTTAGGCGCTGAGTGACAGTATCTGTGCTACCATGTCAGCATGCAAAGGAATTGATTTACAAGAGATTTTGATAAAAAAGATTAATTTGTAGACATTAGTTCTGTACTATTATTTTAATATTTAAAGATTAATTTGTAAAGATTTTGAGAGAAAACATTAAAGGTAAATTTTATATCAGCCACCTCTCTTTTAAAGTTTGGCTGAATCAGTTCTGAAAATATATTTTTAGGAACTTATACGAACAAATAAAAAAAAATAAAGACTGATATGAAAAAATCCCAAAATTAATTTGCATGAATCAGCCCCTCATAAACCCCTTGTTCGGATCTAAGTACATTTTCTTTTTAAAATTTTGCTACGGATAAGTCCTCACGTCATTTCCAACAACAAAACCAACAAAAACTATATCAATTTCTATGTTTGTTTTGTTCCTGTTGCGGAAATTTCCAACCGATCTCGATCCAAGGCCTGTATTGACCGCCTCTTCGAATTCTCCAGAAGTCGCCGCCATTTCATCTTTTTTCTTTTCAATCCTACATCAAATCTTCTATCATCGTCCTCGAACGAGAGCCGTGTATCGATCTTCCTCCATCTTGACGAGGTTCGCGTTGCACTGAACTCGAAACATTTCGCCATTTTCCATGTGATTTTGTGTCGTCTCTTCTTGTTTTTTGATCATTTGATTTTCTAAAGTTGGAGTCCATTTTCTAGTTTGAATTAGTACAATGGTGGAAGTTGGTCAAACGATAGCCAAAGATGTCACCGAAGTGAGTTTGATGCTGCTTGATTACTTTATATTGGTTGTTTTAGCTCATTTTATTTCTCTTTGTAATTTTGTAATTGTTAAATTGCTCAGCTGATTGGAAAGACTCCGATGGTGTATTTGAACACTGTCACTACGCGTTGCGTTGCTCGTGTTGCTGCTAAGCTGGAAATGATGGAGCCTTGCTCCAGTGTTAAGGATAGGTGCACATGAATTTTCTAATTCCATGTTCCTGGGATTTTCTTCTTCGATATTTATGTTGAATTGCGTTCTCAAGGTAAGTTTCATGGTAAATTACTAATTCTGTTTTCACTAAATATGCGTCTGCAGGATTGGATATAGTATGATCACTGATGCAGAGGAGAAGGGGCTCATTGCCCCTGGAAAGGTTAGTAGTCCCTGCTAATCCAGTGGATTGTTATATTTATAGTACCAAATAAGGAACCATAACAGCCCATCTTATTGATATTGTTTGGTTGGATGCGATTTTCAGTGCATCCTTAAAATTCAGGTGGTTATGGATTTTTTATTCCCTAGTGTCCCCTTGGTAGAGAGGGGATGTCAATTCACACTCCCATCCTTGGCTGAACCAAACAAACCAAAGGTTTACTCACCCCCTTCCCATTTTTTGAAGCATTTTAATCCCGATCCCATTCCCTATCCGAACCTACCAATTGCCTCCTTAGTTGCATAGTGTTTCGCCTGGATGAAGACACTTGAAACATTGTGAAGGAACCTTCGTTATAGACATATCTATATATAATAATAATTGACCTCTGTGCTTGGACGCATTTCGCATCATCTTGCTTATGTTTTTGGGTACTTTTTTCAGTTTTGAACTAAAGATGGGCATGTCTAGTTTCATTTGAGAAAAAAAGAAAGACAAAAATGATGCCAAACGAGCCTAAAATATGATATATGGATAATACAAGCATCAGATTATGGAAGTATTGCTATAAAATTGTTGCTGAAACTATACTATTTTCTAAATGCTATCAAAATTGGATCAGAGTGTCTTGATTGAACCGACGAGTGGTAACACCGGTATAGGACTAGCCTTTATGGCAGCTGCGAAGGGTTACAAGCTTGTCCTAACCATGCCAGCTTCAATGAGTCTTGAGAGAAGGATCATTCTGAAAGCATTCGGTGCTGAACTGGTCCTTACTGACCCAACTCTAGGTATGAAAGGTGCTGTACAGAAGGCTGAAGAGTTGGCAGCAAAGACACCAAATTCATACATTCTACAACAATTTGAGAACCCTGCAAACCCGAAGGTAGCTTTCGAGGTTCACTAATACATGCAAGTGAGTTAACTTCGTTAACTAGCAATAACATTCATATTTGCTTACAGATCCATTACGAAACAACTGGACCTGAAATTTGGAAGGGTGCTGGTGGCAAGATTGATGCTCTCGTCTCTGGTATTGGAACTGGTGGTACAGTCACTGGAGCGGGGAGATACCTTAAGGAGCAAAACCCAAATGTTAAAGTTAGTTTCTTTTCCAATAAGATATAATGTCATTTTAGCTTCACAAAGTACTCTGCTTTAGTTGTTTTTGAGTGTAAGCAACTTATTTTATTAATTCGTTAAGGCTGAGAGTACTGCTACAGTACACAGAGTTAATCTCGAAGTGCTTCTTTTTGCTATATATATTGGTCATTGGTTCTGTTAAAAACCTGAACAGTGGGCACTTTGGTGTTAACTTCTTGGCCAAAAACATTTATTAAGGCTAACACTTTTTGCCTTTTTTTTTCTTGCAGCTTTATGGAGTGGAGCCAGTTGAAAGTGCAATATTAAATGGGGGAAAACCTGGTTTGATCGAATCCCAACCTTTACTTAATTTATTTAATACTTGAGTTTGTATCTTAGGCATGATGTTATGAACTGAGTAGGTCGACTGCTGTCGGCGGCCTAGATGGGCCAAGGGTAACACCGGCGGCCCGGTGGCTTTTACAATTACCCTACTCCTAAGAATTAAATAATAAAAAAAAACTGATTTCTTCCATGAAAAAATCAAAAGTACATCCATATTTGTATATGTTATTCCTCTAGAATCCTACCAACTTTCACTCTTAAATATTCTCCTACTAATATTATTCTTTAACAACTCCAAATAACATTTTCCTAATACAGATATATCATACTAAATATTCTCTATATAAAGTTCTCCTTATACATAACCATAAATCATGACCCATCACAGTCTCAACCTTTGTCTCCATGCGGCTCTGACCCTCTACCCTCTTAAAAACAATCTTGTCCGAAAGGTTGACAATATTAGATACTCCCGAATGTTGATGTCGTCCTAATTGTAAGAATAAATATGTCGAATAAACTGCTAGCGGTTGTGGCGGATTAAAACAAGGGATGGAGGTTTGCATAAGAATATATAACATCTGAGTATAGTGCAAGTAGCTGTAGGAACTTATATTGATATCTTCCAACTCATCATTCTGACCATCTTTAATATCTTCAACATATCCACTTTGGCATAGCTCGAAAAATAAAGCAAACGGTAAGTAAAAATGTAGTGCAATGCAAAGACTACCGGCTCGCTTCAACAGTTGAATACCGCCATTGAGACATTCAACGGATATGTTGATAATTTGTTGTCCGGACTCTATACTTGTAAAGGTGATCCAATATTGTGCCACTGAGTCATCCCGTCGGATAGTGCGAAGTCTTGAAGACGAATTATTCCTTTGATCTTCCAGTTGCTTAATCATTTTCTCGATTCTATTACTCGTTCTTAGAATCATATCATGAATCTTTTCTTTTATTTTATCTGCTAGAGCGGATAGGACACACTGCTTGTGGTAAGGCCCATGAGGTGGCATCGATGGATGGTATTTGTTGTAATATTGCCGCCACTGTTGGGTATGAGAATAAGACGGTGTATGTGGTGATGACTGCAGGAACCACGGCATGTAGGGAGTATGTGATATATGGTGCTGATTGTGGTGTTTCCCTATGGGATGCTATTGCTTATTAATATTAATATATATTTTTTTTTTGGTTGTAATGTGCCTATCTTCTCAATCTCTTGATTAGTTTGATTGGACTGAAAAACTGGGTTAACCTAGGCTGATCGAACTGGATTGAATCTTGGCTTGATCAGTCTGATTTGGGTAAAATTGAAGCAAATCACTCTTGAACCTGTTGAGAATAAATATTCGGCTTATTGATTTTTGGGCTAGTTGGACGGCGTGAAGTCTGAGCAAACCCTAGTGGCATCGAAGTTCGGTCTTGCCAAGTGTGATAGCAGCAACTCGCATTTGGATTTGATTTGAGCGATGCAAAAACTCAAGGCGACGACGACATCTCAAGTTGATGGTGGTGAAGCTTACGCATGTAGAAGGTGATCGAAGGCGACGCTCGACGAGGAGGCGGTGGAGTGATGGGACAACGACGTCGATTGCTTGTGGTAATGTGGGTGGCGACATCAGCGGTAGCGATCGAGGAGGCTGACGTCGTCGGAAGCGTGAGCAACATTTGTGGTGTCGACGTTGGCGGCGAAGGAGACCTCAACGTCGAAAAGGATCTTACCGAGACGACGACGGGTGAGAGCAAGGCAACGATCAGGAGATGGAGATTGAGAGGACAATGGGGGTTGGCGGCGGCAACGAGGGGAACGGCTAAAATCAGTATAGTGTAGCGGCAATAAGAGTTCAGGACCAACTTGTTTGACACCAATTTGTTACAAACTGACTATGTCAGCTCCCATCAACGGCTTGGACGCGACAGGGTTACACATGCTCTGGTGGAGGATCTACAATTACGCTACTCCTAGACTAACTAATTTAAAATAAACTGACTTCCTTCATAATGAAAAATCAAGATTACATTCATATTTATGGAGACTATCTTCCTAGAATCCTACCAAATATCACTCATAAATATTTTCTTCTAAACCAATTCCAAATAATATTCTTCTAATACAAATATATCCTATTAAATATTCTTCAAATAAACATCCTTTTAAACTTTTTTTTTTTTTTTAAACCGCCCGTGAATCGACCGCCCTTCGGGGGCGTCTTTTCAATTTTTTTTTTTTTTTTGATTGGATCGCCCGTGAAGGGCGGTCAAATCAACCGCCCTTCACGGGCGGTCAAAATGTCAAAGGCCAGCCACGCATGCGTGGCTGACCTTTGTCACATTCCTTTTTTTTTTTTTTTTTTTTTTTTTGTGGGCCGCCCGTGAAGGGCAACCGCTTTTCACGGGCGGTCATACCTACCCTACAAAAGCCAGCCCATAGGCTTTTGTCATTTGTAACAAAAGCCAGCCCTTATGGGCTGGCTATTTGGCTGAGCGTGCACCTTTCGGTGCACGCGCAGTCAAATCAAAGTTAAATTTTTTTTTTAAATTTAAAAATAAAAAGTATTTTACATTTCGATGCTTATAAATATGAATCGTTCGAATCATTTTTTATCAAATCTATTGAATCACTGAATCATATTTTCATTTCAAGTTTCCAATTCAATTAAATGGCGCCACCAAAAATTCAATCAACCAATGATATTGGTTGGTTACACGGTACACATGTAGGAGACAATAGATTCCACTGGATATGTAATTATTGCCATGTTCATGGAAAAGGAGGCGGAGTTTCTCGTTTGAAACAACACCTAGCAGGAGGCTTTCCAAATGTTAAACCATGCGAAAAATGTGGGACGGAAGTTCGTGATGCGATGAAAGCGCATCTACGTGCAGGAAAGGCTGCAAGAGAGCATAAACAAAAAAATCGGGAGTACATCGATCGTGTTGTTGCAGAGGAAGGTTATGCCGTTGAGGAGGACTATCCCACAGAAGAACATTACGATGATTTTGATCTACATGATCCAAGAATACCATCGGGAGAAAGGGAGCAAAATAAGGCGAGCACAAGCTGAAAGTTTAAGAGAAATGGAGCTTGCGCAACAAAGAGAGACTATGCGAAGAGGTGGTTTTGCACAAGGTTCGTCCTACGCTCCTGGCGGATCTTCTTCAGGTTCTGGACCTTCTGATTCTTCTGGGAGTCAACGGGGGAGAAGCAGAGGTGGTCTTCCATCGTTATTCGGTAGATCTGCGTCCATGAGGTCGACAAATATAAGATCTGTTGATCCACATGCTTCCGAGCCCGTCGAGCTTCGGCAACCAAGAATTGATGATATTGGAAGATGATCAAAAAAATCAAAATTAGCAAAGGCGATAGCCAAATTTTTTCATTTCAGTCACATAGCTCCCAACGCCGCATCGAGTCCATATTATCGCAATATGATTGCCGTAGCAGAGGAGGTAGGACCAGGAATTCAACCCCCAACGCCGAGAGAGCTTGCTGGATCTCTCCTAGATGAAAATGTGAAAGAGCTACGCGAGTACATCAAAAGTTTGAAGACTCAATGGGAAGAATATGGTGTTACAATTATGTGTGATGGATGGACTGGTCCGACCAGATTAAAAATTATCAACTTCTTAATAAGCTGCGACGGGAAGACGGTGTTTCACGAGTCTATAGATGCTTCGCAGCATACTCAGACTCATGTCTATATAAAGGGAAAGCTGGAGAAGGTTATTGCTGACGTTGGCGTGCATAACGTAGTACAGATTGTGACGGATAATGGAGCAAACTATAAACATGCAGTATCCAACCCCCCGTACAACGGGCTGCGCCACCTCTTTCTCTTTGATACTGTTGAGAGATATTAAATTTGTGGCGAATCGAGTGATGCCAGGCCGAAGTAGCTTGCCACCAATCTGCTCCCTCATTTGAGCCAGAAGTGATCCGTGGTTGTATATAAATTTTGTGATGGTCTGTCCCTTCTTAACCAACTTGGCCACATGTGGTAGTTCCCCGATATCGGCCATCATCAGATCGATACAATGGGCTGCGCATGGTGTCCAGTACAAATGTCGGTACTCCCTCATCAAAATCAATCCTGCATGTTTATAGTTTGCTCCATTATCCGTCACAATCTGTACTACGTTATGCACGCCAACGTCAGCAATAACCTTCTCCAGCTTTCCCTTTATATAGACATGAGTCTGAGTATGCTGCGAAGCATCTATAGACTCGTGAAACACCGTCTTCCCGTCGCAGCTTATTAAGAAGTTGATAATTTTTAATCTGGTCGGACCAGTCCATCCATATTGTAACACCATATTCTTCCCATTGAGTCTTCAAACTTTTGATGACTCGCGTAGCTCTTTCACATTTCCATCTAGGAGAGATCCAGCAAGCTCTCTCGGCGTTGGGGGTTGAATTCCTGGTCCTACCTCCTCTGCTACGGCAATCATATTGCGATAATATGGACTCGATGCGGCGTTGGGAGCTATGTGACTGAAATGAAAAAAATTGGCTATCGTCTTTGCTAATTTTGATTTTTTTGATCCTCTTCCAATATCATTAATTCTTGGTTGCCGAAGCTCGACGGGCTCGGAAGCATGTGGATCAACAGATCTTATATTTGTCGACCTCATGGACGCAGATCTACCGAATAACGATGGAAGACCACCTCTGCTTCTCCCCCGTTGACTCCCAGAAGAACCAGAAGGTCCAGAACCTGAAGAAGATCCGCCAGGAGCGTAGGACGAACCTTGTGCAAAACCACCTCTTCGCATAGTCTCTCGTTGTTGCGTAAGCTCCATTTCTCTTAAACTTTCAGCTTGTGCTCGCCTTATTTCCTCCCTTTCTCCCGGTGGTATTCTTGGATCATGTAGATCAAAATCATCGTAATGTTCTTCTGTGGGATAGTCCTCCTCAACGGCATAACCTTCCTCTATGTACTCCCGATTTTTTTGTTTATGCTCTCTTGCAGCCTTTCCTGCACGTAAATGCGCTTTCATCGCATCACGAACTTCCGTTCCACATTTTTCGCATGGTTTAACATTTGGAAAGCCTCCTGCTAGGTGTTGTTTCAAACGAGAAACTCCGCCTCCTTTTCCATGAACATGGCAATAATTACATATCCAGTGGAATCTATTGTCTCCTACAGGTGTACCGTGTAACCAACCAATATCATTGGTTGATTGAATTTTTGGTGGCGTCATTTAATTGAATTGGAAACTTGAAATTAAAATATGATTCAGTGATTCAATAGATTTGATAAAAAATGATTCGAACGATTCATATTTATAAGGCGAAATGTAAAAATTTTTATTTTTAAATTAAAAAAAAAAATTTAATTTTGATTTGACTGCGCGTGCACCGAAAGGTGCACGCTCAGCCAAATAGCCAGCCCATAGTGGGCTGGCTTTTGTAGGGTAGGTATGACCGCCCGTGAAAAGCGGTTGCCCTTCACGGGCGGCCCACAAAAAAAAAAAAAAAACATAAGCGCAGCCAACCAAAAAAAAAAAATAGTTGATATTTTGACCGCCCTTTAACGGGCGGTCCAATCAAAAAAAAAAAAAAAAAAAAAAAAAAAAAAAAAAACAAAGGCCAGCCTGCCTTTGACATTTTGACCGCCCGTGAAGGGCGGTCAAATCAACCGCCCTTCACGGGCGGTCCAATCAAAAAAAAAAAAAAAAGAAAAAAAAAATTGAAAAGCCAGCCACGCCAGCCACGTGGCTGGCTTTTCACCGCCCGCGACCTTCACGGGCGGTTTAAAAAAAAAAAAAAAAAAAAAAAAAAAAAGTTTGAAAAGCCAGCTACGCCAGCCACGTGGCTGGCTTTTGACCGCCCGCGAAGGGCGGTCGATTTGACCGCCCTTCACGGGCGGGCGATTTGACCGCCCTTCACGGGCGGGCGATTTGACCGCCCTTCACGGGCGGGCGGTCGGTTTAAAAAAAAAAAAAAAAGTTTAAAAGCCTGTGCCGCCCGTGCCGGGCGGCACGGCAGGCACAGTTTGCTGTGCCGCCCGTGCCGGGCCGACACGGCCGGCTCGACACCGAGCCGGTGCCGGAACTGGCCGGCACCGGCACAGAAAACCTTGGTCGGCACGTGCCCAGTTTTGGACTTACCGATACTCGACTCGGCACGGCACGAAAAACCTTGTAAAAATTATCTTAACACATAATCCTAATCTTGACCCATCACGGATCAGCCTCTGATCTGTGTCTCTATGCTCGGACCCTTTTGACCTGGTACAAAACACATGACTGGTTGCTGTATCTAAGATGAACTGTTTTACTTCCATCTCCCATGCACAATAATTTCCTGTTCATTATCTTATCGTGTTGTTGAGATCTTCCCCACAAAGCCTTTGCTCTGATAACTTGTGTTTCTGCTCATGTCGCTTATGCTTACTGTTTACATATTTTTGGCTAATGGTGTATTTCATTTTTGTATATTCTTCTTTGTATAACAAACTATATAAGTTATGTAACTTGTTAATCATTCTTTAAAGCATGATGAACTTGCTGCCTGACATGTCTCCAGGTCCGCATAAGATTCAAGGAATTGGAGCCGGTTTTATTCCAGGCGTTCTGGACGTTGATCTCCTTGATGAAGTTATCCAAGTAAGCCATTTAATTCTATGTAAATGAATTTTGTTATGGTGATGAGACAGTATTTTGATCGGTAGGTGTTTTACTTTTATTTGAATTATTAAAATCAAATGTTATATTATGGGTGTAATTCTATACTTATAGGTAGTAATTGACTATTAAAGGAGGACAGCCTTTATACACTATTACCCTTTATCCTAGTTAGTTTGTAAACCTACTGGTCCATAAGATTCTAGAGACAAATTCAAGATCCTGCAGATATTGACGAGACAATCATAATAAGTATATTCTGTTATAAATAAAGTATCTCAACTTCCTAAAACAATAAGGCTTATCCCTGAGTTTAGTTAAAACCCTCTTATTGGATTTGAGGCAGTAACTGACGCATTAGCATGGTGTTAGTTTACCATCGAGTGGCCAACATGCTTTTATGACGAGGGTTAAACTATCGTCAAAAGCTCTGGTCAATATTATATTGTTACAAGTCATCATAGTATAGTGGGCATTACTGAAGTAGCCATGAAGCTAATAAGAACTTATGACCATTTACCTCTTTTGTTTAACTTCATTTTCTTAGGTTTTTATAATCAAAGATTTTTTCTTACTTGCTTAGGTATCAAGTGACGAAGCTATCGAAATGGCAAAGCAGCTTGCTGTGAAGGAAGGATTGCTGGTAGGTTGTCCATGTTTATAGCAACTTTCTATAAAGCCTGTGCTGTTCTGATGCTTGGTGCAAATTGAAGTTTCAAACTCAGCAATTATTTTGAACATTTGCTGTTCTGGCCGTGATCTTCCATTGATAATGTTTAATATTTGTAGGTGGGAATTTCATCTGGTGCCGCCGCCGCTGCTGCTATTAAGATTGCAGAGAGGCCAGAAAATGAGGGAAAACTTATAGTTGTAAGCTTCTAACTCAAGCTATACAAGGTTGTTAGAACCGGACCAGACCGGACCAGCTGGTTCAACTGGGAACTGGCCCTTGGTCCGGTCCGGACGAACCTCTCAAACCGGAAAGCATACGAACCTGTTGAAATAGTAGAAATTTTTAGTCTATATAAGAGTTCTTCATATAATAGTTTTGATCATTAAAAGATATATTCTTATATTACAAATAAATATAAATATAAATAAATAACTATAACTCTCTCTCTCTCTCTCTCTCTCTCTCTATATATATATATATATATATATATAGTGGCCAGACAGCAGACCTTCAATCTTATAAAATTAGAGGCATTTGGTTCGATTCCGATGGCAGTATGTTTGTAAAATATCTTGATATATCCACCTACATCCTATTATAAATCTAGATCTTATTTTAGTTAATTATGTATTTACACATACGAATTTGTTTTTACTACAAATGCTTACCTATGTCTATATATATGAAGATATTATAGAATGGGTTGAACCGGAACCGGTGGCCTCACCGGTTCGGCCACCGGTTCGTTTTAACAACCTTGAGCTATACAGATTATGGAACTGTTGGAAGAATAGTGCATATTATGCTTACTGTGTCTGAGATTGTATATTTCAGTTAATGACTAGTGTACGATATCAGATTACCGGTCAGTGCATGCGCTAAGATTGGTTTCCGACTAAGCATGGTTGGATTTTGATTTTTGTTGTTTTCATATTCCTTGCAGGTGGTTTTCCCCAGCTTTGGTGAACGTTACCTATCATCGGTGCTTTTCCAATCTGTGAGGAAGGAGGCTGAGAACATGGTTTTTGAGTCCTGAACATGATTTTGCGTTCATAAAGCAAAGAAATATGCCCAAATAAGTTTCGTCTTTTGGAGGGGGACCGTTAAGTTGGAATAATGTATCATATAACGAGTGTATGTGAACTTGATCAAAAGATGTTACTTGGGAAATTCGTAGTAGATAGGCTTTCTGATGTTAATGTTTTAATTTATAGTTATTTGCTTGTTCTGCGAATTTGTGTGTGTGAACTTGATCATAAAGTATTGCTTCTTTCAATCTCAAATCACCAGCATTATTACTGTGAATGTACACTCATTCAGTAACTCAACACTCTCTACCAAGATTATAACCAAGTATATTCTAGATAATTCTAATTCCACATATGATATCATCGAAGGGCGGGTGAAAATGACGAAGTATATTACATCTTTTGCTTTTGCTGGAAGGTATTATATGCATATTTAAAATGGAAAATTTTAACTGAGCGTATGCTTCCAAATTCGGAGAAACAATTGTTTGCACCAGTATTGCAGCATTACGGCTTCAAAGGATTTAAGGCCTTATAGAGCTCAAAAGAGGAGAAAAAGCGGAAAGCACCCATAGACCAAAAAAATGGTTAGTTGCTGCGCTAGAAGTCATTTCCAAAATATAAATATTATGTTTCAGAAAATTCTGATGATATTTGTACTTATTTTAATTACTATTATTATTTTTTATTTTTGTAATCTCACAATTGTTTCATAGGTGAGTCTGTTTTTTCAATCTATTAATGAATGAAGTACTGTAGTGATTATCCATATCAGATTTTTAGAAAAAAAAATTCTTATGATACTGATACAATTAAGACCACAAACAATACGACACCCGTACGAAGCCATGAGGACAGGCCTGTTTTTCGGTAAGACCCGAATAGATATGAACTGTTGTTGAAAACGAACCCAATCTGTCCGGCTTGGTTCAATTGATCCTGAATAACATGAAATAAACACAAAACTGATAGGTGTGTATGCTTCGCCGACTCAGATTGCCGCCGTTGAGATCCATTGCCGCATTCACCATTGCCTAATCGAAGAAGCGAGGCGTAGTCATAGCCTCATGTGCGAGAAGAGAGTCACAGCAGTGTAACTATGAGGATTAATATATTTTTTTTAGGTAACTTGGTGAAGCTTTCGCGGCGGTATATGCTGGATTATTTTATTAGACATTGTCTTCTAATAAAGCCCTTCAACTCGACCTTTATGTTCGTCCCGAATCAAATATGAAGTATTAGGAACTATCCAACCACTATCTTAGTTAACTCAACTAAAATAATGCCGAGTAGCCTCTTTTTTTTATTTCAGTGCACCCTACGATTCGAATCCACGTCCATTTTGTATTAGAGGCTTGCCGCATTATTCCGACCCAAGATCAGATAGCTATGAGGATTTATATTTCTATAAGTTGAGATAGGGGGATGAGACTTGGGAGAGGTGCAGAAGACAGAGAAAGAGAGAGGGTTCATAAAAGCTTGGTTAACTCACATTCCCCCCCCCCCCCCCCAAAAAAAAAAAAAAAAAAAAAAAAAAAAAAGACGTTTGAAGGCGTGTTCCTATTCCGATAATAATACCATGCAAATCAAAGCGAATATATGCACTCGTATATCGCAATCGCTGTACAACACCTGACCCGAACGAACTAGATTCAAAATTAGGTGCTATTTCGGGTCAGATTATTGGTCCGATTTTTTGGTGGTTTGGGATGGGTTTGAATTGATCCGGTTTAACCGAACTGACTTAAAACACTGGATTTTGTCCATTATCCGATACCCATTACCTAAACGTATCTAACCGGGTCAAAATCTGATTAGTCAAGCCAGATTCGGATTCGTTGGATCGGTTTATTATTATTATTATTATTTTACTTCAATTGCTTATTCGAAGTATTGGATAGGGTCTGCATATTGCGAAAACAAAATTAGGACAGACCGATTGTAAATATCGGATAAATTGTATGGAATAATTTCAGACAGAATAGAAAAAAAAAATTCTCTAAAACAAAATTCTAGGCACAAGTGCTTCATCCACTGACTTCATTTGAGGCCCTGAGGGATATCAAATTAAGGATGCTGATTTGATCGAAGATTAGATGGCACATTGTTTCTTAGAGAAATTACATATCAGTTCCTAATTTTAAAATTATTTATAAATTAGCCTCATTATTTAAAATAGCCACTATCTCAAAATTTGTGCAAGATATATTTTTACTATTATTAAGTTTTTTTTTTAGAAAATTTGAGTGTATAAATTTTTTTTTTCGATGTGATCTATAATTTTAATATTCAAACTTTTTCCAAATACATATTTTGAAACTCTAAAATTTTAACGAGTTTAAAAATTAATCTATTAACCTGCTAAGACTTTTTAGCCTCAAATATTTTTTTAAAAAAACTTTCAATACAATTTTTTTAAGTGATCTATAAATTTTATATTTAATTTTTTTTAAAATACTTCTAAATAGATATTTTAGAATGTGAAAAATAATAGATTGAAAATGAGAAAGGTATATTTATAACACATGTAACAAGACAGTGACTGATACGCAAGTTTTTCTTGTTTCTTTTATAGTGGAAAATTGCTCGGCGTGGGCTAAATTTTGCGCGTAAAGAATAAATCTACGGTAGTACCGATCCACGGTCAATTAATAGAGAAGTGACTTGAATAGATTTGAAGTACCATGTCATTCTTTACAGGATACAAAACAAAAAAAATCTCTACATATCTGTACGTGACGTTCGCCATATTTAAATATAAAATTTTCATTTTATGAGATAGAAAGTATATTATCGGTCCTAAATGTTCCAACCAGATGGTGCATTGGATTGCAATACATGCCCACAAAAGATTCAACTTATCTTTAGATGGATTTGTAATACTTAAGATGACAAAGCAATCACTTCCTCTCCAAAGCAACTGGAAAAGAATTGAATGCTATCCTTAAATCCACTACACCACTTGGTTTTAAAACTTGTCTGTGATTTCTCACATATGCTGCTATATTTGTCGGCGAATGCAAGAGCTTTCCATGCAAAAATATCTACGTTTGTGGGTTGGAATTGAACCATGGCTTGTGTAGCTAATACTATAACATCTGAATTGTGTTATATCGGCTGGTGACTGAAGAATAATGTGCTTATATATAGATTAAGCGTCTTTAAGAGTTAGCATTTGTTTTTTCAAGCGGGAAAAGTCAATTCTACTCGACGAATAACGTGTCCGATTTTTAAAACTATAGAATCCAAATATTGAATCACTTAAAATTTGATCTATTGAAAAAAAATACGTTTAGATATGACCAATGGCGTTCATCTACTACTTCTTTTTTTTTTTTTTTTAATTCTAATGTATATCTTAGATATTTTACTCTCAGTTGTCATGTACCATTAATTTTGATATTTCAGTTAATTGTCAAAAAATATTTAAAACTCTTAAAATTAGTTTATAGCAATTAAATTTCTGTCTTCTATCACATCTAACCTTTTGAATTCTCATATAAAATTTGGAACATGCGAAATTAACGGATAGAATTCTAATCAGAATTTTAACGACGTACATATTATATATATATATATATATATATATATATATATATATATATATATATATGTGGTAAGTAAGAACTTTGTATTAATCAAAACAAAAATATTTACAAATAGTTTTGACATAAGCAAAACCTCTCAGATTTCAAGACAAAACCTATATCTGAGAGAAGAAAAAATATCCTATTTAAAACTTTGTCATCGTCCCAAGAGCTTCCGTCAACAGAAAAAACTTTTTAGACCAGCTCCAAAAACTTCTGTTTCTTCTCCACCTAGCATGTTTCAGAGAGTTTTTGAACACATATTCTCCTTTATCCTCAACCATTCGCTTGAAAGTAATAAAACTTCACTTTCCTTTCAGTATATGTCATCTCTTATCAAACACCATTTTTTACTGTTGGAATTTTACTCTGTAAAAGAATCACAAACAAATACAGCAGCAGTATCAAAGTTCTCCTGAGGGAATATTATTATTAACAAAACACATTCCGGCAACAAAAAAATACAACTTGACATGTGCGTGGATCAGATATAGAAAACATCAAATAAGTATAGTGAGATGACTGATAATTTGATTTGAAATCACCCAAACACTTTTATACATAGTTAAGTGCTAGCTAGCTCTAACATATGGTAGCCCTTAGCAAGTGGTCATTACCAAGCAACTAAAAGAAACCAAGTAAGTACTTTCATCTTGCTCTCGTACTCCTCTGTAGCAAGACACAGAAATAATATCAAAGGAAATATAAGGGTCAAGCTTTAACATTTTTAATGGAAAAGATACAGCAGCCAGAAAAATTTTCCTGGGCCCACATAGAATCCAAAATCTATTTCGGCGGAATAACTACCAGAATTTATAGGCATCCAATATTCGGATCTTATCTATTTTTTATTCATCCCAGGCTGAGGAACCTGAGGCCCACATGGTTACCAAAGATCTTTTTTTGTACTAGTCCACCAGATTTTATAGAATCTAATACTCGGGACTTATAGCAATTTTTTTTCCTTGTAAATAAACTTGTTAAACACATCAGCAAATAGGAAAAATCCTATACCCAATGAAAAATTTCCATGAATTGAGCAGAGGGTAGGGACATAGGAGATCGAAGCCTTGTACTTGGCCTTTTTTAATATATATATCATACAATTGATGCCTAAGCTTGGCCTCTAAAGCAGTGGGAAGCAAGCATGCATGCAGAGCATGCGATGCCCCCGCAAATAAGCTTCTCCTAACGTGGATCTGACAAAAAAAAGTGTTTTTAAGAAGCAGGAATCAAATGCCTGTCGAATCATGCATTCCAAAGTACTATAAATTACTATTCTTTTGAGGCCCAAATCTCCACCTAAAGTTATAGTTCCGTCCGCATAATATTCTCATATGGCGCTCTGAAAAAAATTGGAAGTGGCCCGTTGCACATGAGGGAGTGTATATATGTACGTACAAAACTAACGGAGTGAAAAGTCGAACTCAGAATAGTGAGACTTTCTGAAGCTTCTCTACTACTGTGACACATCACCGACGAAGGTACTACTATGAATCTATGATATAAGTATATCTTTTTGCTGCTTATTGTGTGAGTGGTGTCTCGTCCTCCACTTGGTGCTCTTCTTTGGTTCTAAAACTGCAGAAGATTCACTTTCTCTCGTTCCCTTTGATTTGCAGAGGTGATCTCTTCTCGCAGTTTATATATAGACAGCTTTCTGAGTATATATTTGTTGTTTTAGAGAATTAAGTCAGAGAGCACTTCAGAGAGGATTGTTGATCTTGAACAAGATTTCTCAGGTAAGATCATTTTTTCTTTTTTTTTTTTTTTTTTTTTTTTGGGGTCAAATTAACTGATATTTATGTTAGACACAGGCATGAAAAAAATTTGTTGGTGATCGGCATGAAGATAACTTTTTAATTTCCTGCTTTTTTTAATGTATAACTACCTTAAGAGGAAATTGGAACAAAGCATGCTATTTAATTTAATTTTATTTAAGTGTCATTCTAAGGTGAGTATGCTTGAGCTAATTTTAAATACTAAAGTTATAAAGTTTATCAAAATTATAATTTTAATATTAGATGTTTATCAAAAAATATTTCTAAAATAAAAGTTTTATACCGTCATCCGTATCATAATATTGGGATCAATTCTCATGCAAATATATTGAGTATCGATCCTATCACGTGTTTGAGAATCACATGCCATCCGCACTTTATAGTTTCATATAACAACTACAAATATTACAATATTAAAACACAAAATAAAGCTAGCGGTATGTTATATTTGAATATAATTATTTAATAATTAAATTAATTTAAATTATTATGATAGTTATCATAAATACTGCATAACTTTAAATTATTTTAATTTAATAATTAAAATTAATTATTTTTATCTAATTTTTATATTAGTTTTTGTTTTTAGATTGTGGTTCTAAATTTTTTTAAGATCTTTAAAAAAAAAATTAAATAAAATAATTAGATTGATATAATTAAAAGAATATAAATACTTTATAATTACAATTAAAAAATCTAAATTTTATTAATTATTTGTTATATAATTTTTAGTACATGTATCACGGGTGCACCGTCAGTGCTAGCTCCAAGTTTAGTGTCCTATTTATTTTAATATACATGACTATATCTGTGGGTCAACTAAGATAATTCTACTAATAAATATTAAAGGACCAAAATTCTAATTCCTTTCGCTTGATAAAATCAAGAAAAATGCTATACAACTGTATGCCTATACATTATCTCTAGTTTATACTACCACATAATTTTCTCGTTTATAATATCATTGATAAAAATTTTGATTTTAAATTGTGATTGGTCTAAAAACTTAAGAAATAATTATTTTTGATAATATAGCAAAAATGAAATTGTTTATAATTTTTAGAGAAAAAAAAATTAATAGGATTAACTTTGTCTACCACCCTTAATTAATGATCTCGATCTTTTTAAGTAGGATCCTACTAAGAATCACCAAAACAGATCTAACCCAACCGGTGCATTAACGTCGTCTTCTTGTGTTCCGCGTCCGACATCTTCATCGTATATTTAATATTTTCTAATATTTTCGTCAATCAGTCAGCATATTTTCTGAAACTTACAATAATTTTCATTCCTAATTTAATCCGTATGAAATGTATTTTTCGTGTTATACTTGCATTCCTTGATCTTGTCATTTTTCTTTTCAGTCTAAAAATGCACTCCCCTTGATCCCAACTTCTGTTTATATAAATAGTCCGAGTTAGATTTCCAATTTGCCATTGTTTCTGAAGTTTGAGTGTAATCTATGAGTTTCTGAAGAAAGATAAGTTCTTGAGCTGAAGATGAATGCGTTGGCTGCGACCAGTAGAAACTTTAAGCAGGCAGCTAAGTTGCTTGCTTTGGATGCCAAGCTAGAGAAGAGCTTGCTTATCCCCTTCAGAGAGATCAAGGTATACAATTTCACTGGGAGATTATGCATCCTTTTGTATTAATAATTATTTGGTTGTTGTGTATTTTGCATTTTTATTCCCGGGTTTCGGACAGGTTGAGATCATTAACCCGGTCCCTCTCATCTCTTAAAAGTTGTATATTCATTTATTAAAATGGAATTAAGTTCCTTTAATTCTTGATAATCTACTAAATGATTTTTTTTTTTTTTGTTCAAAAAATTTGTTGTTTTTACATTGATAATTCACATAGACTTGTTGAAACTTATGTTCATAGTAACATCTCTCTCTCCATGATTTTGACTATTGGAGAATTTACTGCTCTTTTGGACAAATTGTCAAATACGTAGTAAACATTTATCCTTTACATGATATAATACTCATTTATTATCCTCTACACAACTGTGATCCTTTCACTTAAATCTAACTTAATGGACGTTGCCTTTTTGTATTTTCATCTGGTAATAGCTGTGAATCTAATTGTTTGATTGCTAATACAGGAGTTTAGTTCTTGGCTTTTATGTAGATATGCTTCAGCGTATCTGGTTAAATATTTCTTGGCTTTTATGTACCTGCAGGTAGAGTGTTCCATTCCAAAAGATGATGGAACACTAGCATCATTTGTGGGGTTCAGAGTGCAGCATGACAATGCTAGAGGTCCTATGAAGGGTGGAATTAGATACCACCATGAGGTTAGTTTAATTCACTCAATTCTTCTATTTTCCACATCTCTGTCTTGAATCAGCTTACTTTTGCAGGGCATCTTTAATTGATTTAAGATTAATCCCTTCATGTCAGCTTGTCAGAAAGACCACTAAGCCATTTTCTTATTTCTGTCTTTACTGGATTTTTTTTTTCTTTTTAATTTTCTGAGGGGATCGTTGAGGGAGTCTGAATCAGGTGTTGTCGGTATTTATCCTTTTTTTTTTTCTGTTACTTGATGGTATAGTGATTTGAACGAAGACACGGATCCATATAACCGACTCCACCTAGTGAGAAGGCTTTCTTGTTATTAATTTTGTTATCGCATTAGTAAGATAATATTATGGGATTTATATTGTGCTTTAGTCCTTCTTGTCTGGGGAAACGCATTAATAAGGTTAATTTTCGACAATATGTATCATCAGGTTGACCCAGACGAAGTGAACGCCTTAGCACAGCTGATGACATGGAAGACAGCAGTAGCAAATATTCCATATGGAGGAGCAAAAGGTGGAATAGGGTGCAGTCCAGGTGAGCTCAGTATGTCTGAGCTTGAACGTCTTACCCGAGTTTTCACTCAAAAGATACATGATCTCATTGGCATTCATGTGGATGTTCCGGCACCTGATATGGGAACCAACTCTCAGGTTATAAGAGGAAACAATTTTTTTTTTCATTTTTATACATTCTATACCTTTACGCATAGGGCTGAGCATTACCCGAACATATCCGAAAAACCAAACCGAACCAACCCGAATAAAGCCAAAATTTCGGGCTCGGTTCTGGTCAGGTTCGGTTTGAGTTGGCATTTTAATAGTTCGGTCTATATAATTTGTTTCGGGTTTGGTGGTCGAATTTCGGGTCGGTTCGGATTTGACTCGAATTATCCTCGCGAATTACATTTTAATTAGTTTTCGTTAGTTTTTATGTACTAATTCTTTTTTTTTATACAAAATAATTATGTTATAACTATTCGGGTCGACCCAACCCGAATCTGAATTGGTGTTGAATAAAATAATTTGTTCTGTTATTCGGATCAATCCGAACTGATCCGAATTTTAATCGGTTCGGATTGAAATAAAATTCGGATCGGTTCTGGTATGAAGATATTCGGTTCGGGTCGGCCTCAAGAATTTTGGGTCGAGTCGATTCGGTTCAGATTGGCCTGAATGCTCAGCCCTATTTATGCAGCTTAACTGCTAGCCTGCTAGCCGTGTGAATATCGTAATTGGTTTTTGGAATTGGTACAGACGATGGCCTGGATATTGGACGAATATTCGAAGTTTCATGGCTACTCACCAGCAGTTGTAACTGGAAAACCTGTTGTAAGTACATTTTCAAAGTAAGCTAGCAGTATCCATATAGTTTGTTAGTAAATTGGAAAAGTGGAAGCTGAAAATGTCTTCATATTGTAATATTATCAAATACTAATATGCAGATAGTCTTTGTAACCAAGAGTTGAATACTGCCAACTTAACAAATACCCGCATTAATTTTTCGGTACATGTTTAGCCTTTCTATTGTGTTCCTATGAACCTCATGGATACAGAAAACCATAAATATTCAGTGGTAATTTATTCAGCTCGTGATGGCAGGATTGGGTTGCTCATTTTACAGTAGTATGGTTTTATATTCCTGAACCTAACAATAGACGTTCACTTACCAAAATCGCATTCTAGATTTTATGTTGATCAAAGTTATAGGGGAGGACTAGAAATATTCAATTTGAACTACCCAGAGCTTAGTTATATTCTTTTGACGGAAAAGTTAACACAGTAAGATAAGATAAGTATGGTGTACATAACGCAATACCCTTCTCCTACTTATGATTATATGCAATCTTTCAATATAATCGGAGTTTATAAAGGTTGTTTTGGTAAAACTCAAACGAGTATTCATTCTTTCCAAGGATCTCTGTGGATCTCTGGGCAGAGATGCAGCAACAGGAAGAGGAGTGATGTTTGCAACACAAGCTTTGCTAGCAGAATATGGAAAGAGTATCTCAGGCCTACGGTTTGTTATACAGGTGATAGAAACCAAAGCTTATAAATATATTGCTTATTCCTATGAATTGGTTACTAATACCTCTTAATAAAATGGTGTTTTGATAGTGCTAGCAAAATGTGTAGAGGATTTCTCATGGCGATACAGCTGCTCTCCTTTTTTTTAAAACTATTTATTTTGATAAATACGTGAATTTAGGAGTAAGTCCCATGAACTAAATAGGGGTTTTTGCATATCAGCCCCTCTATCGAACCTAACAAATCAGCCCCTGGAAACGCGTCTCTAGGGGCTGATTTGCTTTTAAAAAAAAAAAAAAATCAATCCCTGGAAACGCGTTTCTAGAGGCTGATTTGCTCGGCCCCCAAAATAGGCAGGCTGATATGCAATTTACCGAACTAAATATACAAACTGAGATGCAACGATATTTGTGATCAACCATCAGGATAATTACTTCTTCAAGTAAAGGGATAAGCAAATCTAAATAACTAATTTGTTTAGCTGGCTCCACTACTAGATTCATTTTATTCGCTAATTACAAGGAGGATAGATGATAAAATAAGTAGGCCAACTGCAAAATGATCGTAAGATAGTTTACCAACTAATCATTATAGAAAGTAATAATGGTATGGAAGAATTCTAAAATAACAGGAAAACGGTATGACAATTTTTTATTTTCCTCTTACAACTGTCATTAGTTCAGGGTTTTGGTAATGTGGGTTCTTGGGCTGCACAACTAATCAGTGAAGCTGGAGGAGAAATTGTTGCTGTCAGTGATGTCACAGGAGCTGTTAAGAACCCTGCAGGTCTGGACATACCAAAACTCCTTCAGCATTCAAAAGAAAATCGTGGAATTAAAGGTTTCAGTGGTGGAGATGCTCTTGATCCAAAATCACTATTGACTGAAGACTGTGATGTTCTCATTCCAGCAGCACTTGGAGGTGTTATTAGCAGGTTTGTCCTTATTTTTCTTGCATTAAGTAAATTGTTCGAATTATGGCAATTAAGGAAATGATACGGAGTTTCTCTTACAAAGAAATTAACCTACAACAAGTGTTGCAAACCGTGCGGGCCCGAGCCGGCCCACACGGCGCCTAAGGCAGGGTGGGCTGGCTCGGCTCGGCCGGCAGCCCGCCGAGCCGACCAAAATTTAAAATATATATATATATATATATATATAAAGTATATGCCCGCGGGCCGGGCCGGCCCGCCCCGCCCCGCGCGTGTGGGCTGATTTCCCCAACCAGGCTCGCGCGGCTGAAGAGGTGGGCCGGCCCGCACTGCCAGCCGCGCGCCGGGCTACGGTACGGGCCGCGGGCTTTTTTAGCATATGTACCTACAACCTAATAAAACAAGCTAACATGCATGGACATACTAGTAAATACGGACTTCTTCACAACTTTGACTTTCGAGTATCGTAATAGAAAATATTTTCATGAGCAATGTATTTGCGAGATTGAAAGAAGCTGATGCACTTCCAATTGTTTTAGGGAGAATGCAAATGATATTAGCGCTAAGTTCATTATTGAAGCAGCAAATCATCCAACTGACCCAGAGGCTGATGAGGTGAGTTCTAAATGTTTATTCGAGATTCTACAAGTTGACATAGAAAAACCCAGTGGACTTCTTTTTCACTCCGAACTGACTCTGCCTACCTTTTGTTTAGATTCTGTCAAAAAAAGGTGTTATCATTCTGCCAGATATATATGCAAATTCTGGCGGAGTCATTGTTAGTTATTTCGAGTGGGTTCAGGTAAAACTACACATACAGAAAGAGCAAAACTCCATCATTTGCATATCACATCAATTATTTGAATAAACATCAGAAATTACTGTTCTGAATTCTCTCTGCAATGAATTGCTGGTGAAATATTTAAATATGTAAATATCTTTTTGTCAATTCACTTAATCTTGTTTTTCATCCAACTACCATGGTGTAGGAAAAGAAGAAGAAAAATTAGAGAAAATATACGTCCGTCCTTATGTTGTTATACGTCCGTCTTGATGTAGCTACTTTTTCACCTTTGTTATGCAGAATATTCAAGGATTCATGTGGGAAGAGGAAAAGGTGAATGAAGTGCTGAAGACTTACATGACAAGGGCCTTCAAAGATGTGAAGAACATGTGCAAGACCCACAATTGTGATCTCCGAATGGGAGCTTTTACACTTGGCGTCGACCGTGTCGCCCGGGCTACTTTGCTCAGAGGCTGGGAAGCATAGTTTTCCTGAAAACGAGGTTTGAGAATTGTTATTGTGGCGGCAGCTAACGTATCTCTGATACTAGTCCAAAAAAATGAGCCATTTATTTCTTGTTGGATTCTTATTCCAGAAAAAAAATGTGCTCTTCTTAGCAAAAGATATAAGATAATTGTAGTTATGATGCTTGAGATGAATCCATGTTGGTTATGACAGGGTCATAGAGGTTCTGCATTTTCAGAAGCAGATTTTCACCATGTTCTGCTGTAAATATTGGAATAATGTTAAAAGCGCTCATTCTTTTCAAAACTCATACAGATTAGTCACTGTGTTTTTAACTTTTTCAAAAAAAAAATCTCTCGTCGAAAACTTAGGTGTATTCAAGACAGCTAGTTAGATTTTCAGGCAGCTAATCTAATATTGTCAGCACTTATACCGTAGTGTTTAGATAAACACATAAGTGTTCCATTCCGAGCGTGCAATCTTAATATTTTGGTAAGCTAAAAAAGTGTTAACAAAGGTTTCGGAAGAACTAAAAAGTATTTTAAAAAACTAACTTAGTATGTTTAATTGAAGAGTTAGATCAAGTTTGTCAAAACAAGAGTTTTTTGACAAAACCCTGCAAATAAATATATTACGTTCTGTTGCTTTGTTTGGAAGGGAACTATGGTTTGTAATAAAGTTCTCGGGTGTTCATGGTTGCTCCTCCTCTTGGGTTGGATGCAAGTTTAAGTAGAAGTAGACCTATGAAGATTCCTTCTTTATCTGGAAAGAAAATGCTATTCAGGCCAATTGAAAAGTTCGAAAAATAGTCTGATTGCATTTCGCGTGCGCCTCAGAAGCACTAAATCACAGATCCCGCGGCGTACATGAAATGCCACCAGACTATTTTTCTGGCCAATTATTTGGGCTGAATAATCTGGAATACTTAAGGTTTGGAATTGTAGTAAAAGTATTATGAAATTTCAGAAAAAGTTTCTCCCGATGTTTATTGAACGAGGGAAAATTCACCAACTTATTATTTCTTTAATTTATTTGGTCCTGAAACGGTTAATTTTCAGAACCTGGGCTATAAAACTTGGCTTACACTTCAAAAGAAAAGGGTACAAACTTCGCGATAGCCAGTCCATCTTAATGGCAATAGCATTTAACAACTGCTAAAGTCGGCATATATGTATACATGCCGACCAGAAAGTATTTCATTGAGAAAAGGCCTCGATTTCTCTCATTTCCCTTTTCTATATCTAATGTATAGGAATCTAAACAACGGTATCCCGAGATACACACTCATTACACAATTCTAAGAAAAGGCCTCTCCTGTCTTTCAAAAATTGAATCCTTCGAGTGATATGAATCGCCACGGTAGAAAGAACAATTTGTCAGCAAACGGTCCGACCGTAGCAAATTGAAGCAATGTATAGATTTTTAGCCCATTTTTCCTGCAAAAAGAAATTACCAAGACATAAGATCTATTTGATTTGCTCAAAATACAGCTGCAAAAAGAAATTACCAAGGCATAAGATATATTTTTTTATTTGCTCGAAATACAAACATGAACAACTTCAATGAAGCTCTGAAAATGTAGTGCAAGCATTTGTGCATATCATCTATCTTCCTGTGCTTTTACTTGTGAAGTTTGATGATAAGTTGAGGAGTAATAGTAAGAAAGGAGGTGCAGAATATATGAGATTGCTCTCACCGCTCCACTCGAAACAAAATCATAAAATAGATTAACCTAAAGATTATAAATTGTGAGCTAATGTGCTCGTGTTGTAGGCCAGACATTATCATTTACGGTGGTTTAAGTATTATAAAGAAGATTTATGTTTGTAAAGGACAAATCAAATAATGTGCTTGCTTAGCCGATGTCATCATTTCGTTGGAAGTGTGAAATGTGGGCATGGGTATGGTTTTACCACATTCCATGACTAAATTCTAGTCTAGTAGAGTAGTGCACTAAAAGGATATAATTTACCATGTTATCCACATATAAAGGATTTGAATGTCATTCAACTTCTAAGAAGGGCCTATTTACTTAGAAATGACAGTGGAAAAGTAGAAATTTGGAGAATCTTGAATAGTCAATTTCCTTATTCACTTTAAAGAGAAAGTGAAAAGTAGAATGTTGGATAGTCAGTTTTCTTATTCACTTTAAAGAGAAAGTGAAAAGTAGAATGTTGAAAAGTCAATTTTCTTATTTACCTTAAATAGAAAAGTGTGAGGTGAGAAACTGCTATGTTTTCACTTTCCATTCTATATAATTTTTAATTTTTTTCACTTTCTTATCAAAAGCTAGGAAGTGGAAGGAAATTAAGAGTTCTTAATATTTAATAATTATTATTGATAATTATTATTTCTATAATAATTAAAATATTAACACATTATTATTATAAATAAATTAATATATTTATAACTAGTAAATATTACAAATTTATCTTATAGCTATAAAATAATAAAAAATTTATTATTTTTAATAACTAATAAATTTATATTCTTTAATAAAAATAATAAATAATACAATAATAATAACAAGCAAGTTGATACAAATAATAAATAATAAATATATTATTTTATTAAATTATTTTAATTATATAATAATTTTTAATAATTTATTACTATTTTCTAAGAAAATAATAATAAAATTACTAAATAATATTAGCTAAATAAACTAAATAATACTTTTTTAATTATTAATAATACATTAAATTAACAATTTAATTATTTTGTAATTTAATAATTAATTTATAAAAATTATTTTTTAAGTATTATTAAAATTATTTTTTTATTAATAAAAATTGTATTTATTTCCTACTTTATAATACAAAGTAAATAAGAAAACTCAAATCTACTTCTTACCGCTTTCCCATCATTTTCCAACTTACTACTTTTTTTTCATTTTCCACCTTATCACTTTCCTTTCACTTTCCACTCTACTATTTTCTTTCTACTTTCCTACTTTCCATTCAAAGTAAACAACCCCTAAGGCATTTTCCATGTCATCACAAAGTTGAATATCCGAATATTGTAATTATTTATTTTTTTGAAGGAGCCGATATTATGATCATGGATTATCTAAACAAAATCGATTATCATAGAATCTACAACCTGCGTACACCGGGAAACAACAACAAATCTATGAATTGATGCAAAAATGAATGCTCCAGGCAAAATGCCTTGACAAGAGCTGAGGTTCTCATTCACGCATAGATTGAGCAGGGTTCCTCCATCACATTTTGATATAGAAATGCCATTTATACTGTAGAATTACTAGCACGCATACCTTTACATGATTGCTGGGAAAGGCGGAGGTTCGCAGGGTTTCTTGCGTCTCATCCATCAATTTGCGTTTTGGTATACTCAAGATGAAAGCAGCCTGATCAGCTGTAGCTGCTGAGGATGTTATTCTGTAACCACTCTCCCATCTACGATGGATTCCCTCACTTGGATAAAGAAAATCTAGTTCCACAACCTGCATATGAAGTATGAATAACTTGGTCTAAGATTACAATCTTAACAACTCCGATTAAGATATCTATAGCACAATTTTAACGATGCAAGAACAGAATTTAGACTTGACATAGTTGTGGATATTCTGCATAAGCATTGTGTTTCTAATCTACTTGACATTGTAGTGTGGCATTCAACTTTGTAAAACTAAGCATACTTATACCAAATTATGAGGTTGCTAAATTCTACCTAATTGAGACTAATTCCTTAGCAGGCAAGAGCTTTAGTATGACATGAAATATGGAATATTTAAAGAAAAGTGGAATTTAGCAATTATGCTGAATCACTAGCCATATTCAGTCCATGTCCTTGATTTCCAAGATAACCATCCGGATCTTGCTCCTTCCGATTGATTTCTTCTTCATACTTAGTCTTCAGAGAAAAAGACGGTTTTTGCCTAATTCAACCACATATTATGACTTTATAAACATGATACCATGCAAGACGGAAAATGTTTTTGGTACTTGAAGCATATGTAACCATTTACATACAGCTAAAGAATATGAAGGTATAAAGAGTCCCGAGATCTTACTTGATCACTATATCCGGAATTTCTAGACATGACCACTCCCCAACGACTACCAGCGGTAGTCATGGATGTGACGTGAAAACCTTCTTTCCACTTTTTGTTAATCCATTTAAAAGGAAATGATTCACTAACTTTATAGGATTGTTGTGTATAAGGTGTACCTGCAAAATACAAGTATTGCTTTAGCAGTTTCAATATAATTCTTAAAATAGAGTTGCACACGAGCAAAATTTAAAATCATGGATAGGCATCAACATTGTCAATAAGCAAGTTAATTTAGGGAAACTAAAAGGATGAATTACCAAATTACACTTCAGAAGACTAAATAATAGATGAATATTAAGCCCAAAACTATATCGCAAAAAAGTTCAATGGTGAGATATCATCAATGGATAAACAATAAATTTCATAGTTAATAATTGGAACATTTCCATAGTAGGATATGAGCAAAATATCATAATATTTAATGTTGTATGGTAATGACAGATTGCTAAATTTAGTAAGATTCTATTGGTAAGGAGTTTAGCTTGTAACATTTCAGTCACGATAAATGGAAATGAGAGGTAATTTATTTTATTATATTTTTCCTTTCAAGATGAATTAGAAGTAGAATAATAAGTGTACTTTCTAGCAATTATCCAATTGAAATTTCATACAAATTTTGGTATGAGAGTATGACTGATAAAACAACTTAATACAATATATAGCGTTACAATGTCATGAATAAGTGCAATGGTAATTGCAAGGCAATGTAACACAAGAGGTCAAGGTTCGACTCCCTTTCGTTCTTTCACCAAAAAAAAAAAAAAAACTAAATGTCATGAACTAGAAGAGCCCATACTTAGTAAGATTAGAAATGCATTACAATATTAGTGTTGCTTAACTATAATAGAGTTCTATATTTAATAACTTCTTTATCCGTAAGGGGTCATAAGTCATAAACCTATTTATACCATCCCATAGCTAACGTTTTGCCATCGATAAATCACAATACGAATTATTTTATTAAATGCTTTTTTACATTTGTATTTACGTTTTAGGAGTAGAACAACAATATAGCTTCAATTACTTATCCATGGATTGGATGATCAATGAGACTCGTAATAAGTCGGTATCAGAACTATATTCAGAACCACTACCAACATCTGACCAATGTCTAGTAACCTCGATGGCTGCAACTAGTCCATGCCAATGTTGCCGTCGTCACCAACCTTACCCGATTTGTATTGGTTTATATATCTTAGGACCAAACTACATAGACCATCAATGCTCAGAACATAAGCTGCCACTATCATCACAAAACCTATGAACCAATATGGATATGTTTAGGATTGACTTAAGGATCTAGCTAATGTCCTACGTTTGCCTTAACTTGCCCTAGCACCTCCAACTCATCTCTTGCACACAATTACCTTGGTTAACTCTATTTGCTAGACTAGATCCCCCTTGAAGGCAAGTGTATTTCCAAGGAGGGTGTAATGGGATGAATTGGAAGGATTCCATATTTAGTATGATATTTGGAGGAATAAATATGCCACTTAATGTTGCTTAATGATAGAAGAATTCTAAGAAGATTCTTTATTTGTAAGGAGTCTAGTATGGGCTTACTTACAATCTATAGCTTGTCACCTTCTGCTATTGGTGATTCAAAGTACAGGTTATTTTATATAATTGTAGTTTACTTTACAGTCAATATTCGAATTAGGAGGAGACCATTAATATAGTGTCTATAAATTACCCTTGGAGCGTATCGGCTCATAGCATAGCAACAAATCATTCCACATCCACGATGAAATTCCTACCATGATTAACATATGTGCAAGAATTAATGACGAGTGTTAACGAATCATGGTGGCAACCGAATGAACTATATATATGTTCGATCTTCCTAACAACGACAACTTAGTGAAGTCCCGCCTGAGAGGGGTTTGTAACTTTGTAGAGGTACGATAACATAACCATGCCTTATAGGAGGCTGTTTCCATATAACACTCGGCCTGAAAAACCAACATCCAAGCACATCAGCACGCAAGCACGCAATAAGAGAAGTCCCCAAAGCAAGATTTCAAAACCACACACGCCCAAAACAGAGAAGGGATACACACAATAAGTAAGCAATAAAAGGTAAAAAACACAAAAAAAAAAGCAAGAAAAACAGATAAAGAACAAAGAAAAGAAAAGAAAAAAGGGGGCACCAGCGACAACACACGAACGCTACCGAAACCCTACTTCATCTAAGCAACTGTGTCACTAATTCGAATTCTTCGCTGCCACTCAATACGATCCATAACCACCACTTCATCAAGTTCAGATGGGCAATGTCTTCCTAACCATATTCCCTTAAATGAAACAAAGATGACGTTTTAATTATCATAGCGAGAAATGAGCAAGTGAATGCGCTGATTTTGCATTGTTGAGGTAGAAACCGTACTTTTTGGTAAACTAACATCTGGAACAATGCTAGATAACTCTAACATACCCATTAGGAAATATCTGAAGTGTTTTGAAGTCATGCATACCATACATTTAAGATAACCATTGAACATCTGGTGTGATCACTCCCACAACAATTTAGAAATTTTATTTATATATCTAGTTAGAGGTTTAGAGCATCTCAATTAGGAAATAGGAACAGCTTGCCAGCAACCCTATCCAGCATACAAAGGTATTATCAGTGCTTGTTCTGTAGTGCCAGATGCTCCATTGCATGTAAATTAAATCATAGGAGAGAATTCTTGATAGGTTCAAGGGGGTATGAATCCCACCCATCGATTGAATCGAGATTTGAAAAAAAAAAAAAAAAAAAAAAAAATCATACAAGAGTGAGAATTCACAAGTTGATAGCACAGAATCCGATATTTTCTTTATATCATAGTTGCAAAAGTGCACTATCAGATAGAAAATCAATATCGCCAACAATAGGAACTATGCACCTATTCCAGACAATGCCGCAGGAATTACTAGTAGTCTTTATGCACACAAAAGCAGCTTAATCTCACAACTGTATGACAAATAATAAGATCAGGTGTAAACCTTTAGACATAACAACCAACGAACTACCATTATGTGCACCAGCTATTGCACTGATGTAGTAATTCTTTTCCCACTGTTCCATAATCCAATCCTGTAACAAGAAAACACATTCAACATTGAGTTAGGCAATCGCAGGGAATTACAAACAATACAACTGACAGTGCCAGAAAATTCATCTGATTGTACATACTTTATACAAGAAAACAGGAGATAATTTATAAACTTGAGAACAAAAACCAGTTCCTGCATCCATAATGAGGGCCCAAAGATTTGATGAAGATGCAACACAACTTATATAAAGACCATCTTCATTGCCCTTTTCTATATGCTGGTCAAGCCTTCCGTCAGCTACATTGTAATGGTATCTAGAAAAGTTAAACAAAAGAAATTTTAATTCCAAAAGCTGGAGAAAAAGAAACCTGTTGTTCTGCCCAACCAAGCTAATCAAACAATAAATACTGTTACAAAAAATGGATATATACTCATGAAACCTCACTGAAGTACACATTATTTTACCTCTGCTTCATAGGCCTCCTTGCGTTATAAACAGAAATCCACTGTGTAGCTGGGCTTCCTAATCTAACCTTTTTCTTAGGCTGCTCATCTTCTTCAATATTAACGAGCAATCGGCCTCGCTTTTGCCCTACCTGAACAATTTAAAAACTCTAGCTGTTAGAAACCACAAATTCAAAATCCACATATAAACATTAAGATTCTGTATTCAAGGCCATGGAGACTTTACAACCTTGATAGCTCCATCAATTCGAATAGGTCTCAAAGGTGTGCAAGGTTCAATTAAGCTATCAAAAAGCGAAATAAGCTTTGAGTAATTTGGTTCCTCATCAAACTTCATATTTGTCACAATCTCAAGAAATTGCTTAAAAGGAGGTGGACAGAAGTAACACAGCAATTCTGGTGAAGTTGCCATCTTTTTTTTACAAACAAGGAAACTCTTGTTATCTCCCTGCATCAGAATAAAATTGCTATGTCAAACAAATGAAGGTAGCCGAAATATAATTCCTAGACACTACTAATTTACCTGATAACCCTGCCATGGCAACCTTCCCCTAATAAGGAATACTAAGGTGTATGCCAATGACTCGAGATCATCCCTTCTACTCCCAGTGCGACCTAAATGGGCATGGACACTTGCATAACGTATTGTTCCCCTGAAAGCGATTCAAGTTAGATCATGATATAGTCGATACCCGCTACATTGAAAGAATTAACAAACCTAAAAATATCTGGCCTCTGGTCATAATCAACATGTTGACCTGATGATTCCTTCCACCGTGATGCTGAAAAGCAAGAATTGTTATCAGATGAAAACAAATGTAGCCAGGAATTCAGGAAATAACAATTTTCTTAAAAACATCAAGCAAACTGATATAATGATCAGATACAGCAACAGGACAAGCTTCTCAACAGCGCAATGCCTTCTAATCAGGAGATGCTCTAGCAAAATCAGAAAGTACATTACTTAATAAACCAAACATACCCAAACCAAGATCTATCAGAAAAAGTTTTTTCTCATCAGGTGTTCCAGGCTGACCAAGTAGAAAATTTTCTGGCTTAACATCCCCATGAACAAACCTATACCAAATGCAGAGTTAGAATCACATGACAAGTATTTATGACATGTTGCAACATCTAAAGGAAGATACCCTTTCATGTGAAGCTTCTCGAGAATTGATATTGATTCAACGGCAATGCACGCAACCATACTAGGTGACATACTGCTTGAAATGTGAGAAAAGTAAGTGGGCAGGCCAAATTTTAGATAAAAATAAATATGGCACCTAGTAAGTAAGCATCTTACGCTTGCCCTACAGAATTCCAAACATCCCATAAGCTAGGCCCAAGCATGTCCATAACCTGAAACAGTGTATTTGTTTTCTTAAAAAAGGTACACAGTATTGCAACATATAAGATTCTTGATCAAAGTCAAACTTACCAAAATGTAGTAATCTCCTTGTCGTCCCTTGTAATGAACCCATGGAATACCATAACATCCATTGAGAGTGCTTTATGATTAAAGATTTGCGTTAGATCCTCGCAACATAACCGCTACATAATACAAAAAAAAAAGCACGTACTTGTAAACTTGCCACTCATATGGAGGACCATAGTTGCAGCCTTTACTACTCCTGTGCTCAAATTTCAACGCCACCTAAACAAGACCAGAGCATGCTAGTAATCAAACCTGTTTAAGTATTTACAAAAGGAAAGTTACTGAAATCACTAGACTCTACCTCAATGGCATCTGGTCCTGTACGTTCGGAGCCACCAGACAACCTTCGGCCTACATAGACCTGGCCAAACCCACCTTTACCTAGCTTCCTTTCAATCTTATATTCAGGAGAAGTACCTACTTGAACCTGCATAAGCATAACAGGGATCGTTTATTCCACCATGACCATCATCCAAGAATATATAAATTCTTTCCTACATGGACCGCCCTTTGGCAGAACTAACATGCTAGTAGAAATAACCTAAGCCATCAGAATTCCCATATCTGCTCTGCTGATACTATTCTTTTACATAAACATTTTCCGCCACAAAAATGGACAGAAGCAAGCCCTGAAGGCCTTATTGTTCAGCTCCAAACTGAAAGCAGACCTCCCCCCAAAAAAAAAACCACACACACAAAAAGAAGCTATGGTAAAAAATGTTCTACTTCAGGGTGAATTTCTAGAAAATTTTGTGAACTGTAGCATTGCTCTTTCTTTTATTCCGTAAAGGCGGATATTCACTGAACAATATTATCATGTATGCTATGACTAAGATAAGATAAACTATGGGACCCATGAATCTAGAAGATTCTTTTTTCCTTCTGAGATCAACGGAGGAACCCCTGCCCTATGAGGTGGTAGATCCTACAGGACTGTGAATGCCAGGAGGCCCCGGCGCTATCATCTGAGGTAGTTCCCAAGGCATGTCATGCATACCAGCTCACCACAAAGGTATAGATGAAATAATACGCACTTAACTATCCCCTTTGGGGAGAGCCATCGTTCATACCTGAACTTCCCGCACCAGACCAACTATCAGGGATGTGAATTGGAAGAATCGAAAAGGTCAATGGACAAGGAAGAGAAATATGTGACATCCCCTAATTTGATGTCTACCTCTTATGTGTATTAGCATAAATATTAGCTGCAATGATATGTACATTCTATAAAATACCAACAGTCGTGTATTTCTTACATCATTACGCAAATGGAGATTTTATCATCATAAAAAACGAGTTACGGATTTTTCATATTTAGAATGCAGGCAACAAAAAATAACACAGATACTTGAGAAGGGTGATCCAAATATACGAAATACAAAAGTAAGATCAAAGATGTTAGGTAAAGATAAGCCTACCCTTTCTGGAATAGGAGCTGTGGTTGCTTCGTCTTCAGCTCCTATTATTTTTTCTGCGCTTCCTCCCCCCATAGCTAAATCTTTGTCAGCAGCAACTTCAGCAGCTGGATTCACAAGGAAATTTTGAGCAGCACCAACAGCAGCCCCTGGCACTATGTCACAGGGTTGATCAGGGTCCAAATCAATCAGCCTTACGCCCCTTCCTCTGCCAGCAACTGTTGGCCTAACTGGTGCAGCTGCAGGCCCTCTTCCTACTGCTGCGGCATTTGAGCCCCTGCCTCTCCCTCTTCTCCCCGTTCTGTTTGGAGTTGGTACAGCACAGTTCTCAGCAACCTCTAATGGTGGCTGCACTGCCTGTAAATCCTCAAGTCTCTTTGACTTTAATCGAGCTTGTCGTGCTCCACTTCGCAGCTCTGGCATCCTCTCCCCATGCAATTCACATGTACTCTATATATGCCTAAATCCTTACCAGCCTTCACGTTGTAAAACCAAGATGATAATTGGTCAGCTTAACGAAGAATTTTTTCACATTGTAAAATCAGATGATAATTGGTCAGTTTAACAAAGAATTCTGAAGTCACAAGACAGAAACAATAGCACAATTTGATTCCTGGCTTACTAAACAGCACAAAATCCAGTGCTAAAACCAGAAAGCCACTAAAAGCATGGAGAAGAGAAACATCAACCAAATCACAATTGTTGAACAATAACAAAAATATACTCAGCTGGAAGCAGAAGTACAAAAATAATGAAAATGCATTGTTTTAGCAAAATCCTAACCAATTTGTAAGAGGGAACCACAATAATTAAAGCAAGCAATATTTGATTCCTTGCACACTAACCAGCAGAAAAACAAAAACTGGACAAAAAAACACTTAAAAGCATGCTAACTGTTGAACAACAACAAAAATATACTCAGCTAGATACAGCAGGACAACAAGAACAATAAAAATCTCACTTTTTGCCGCAAAAAAAACTAACAAAATGGCAAGAGATAACGAAAAGGCTACTTTTTTTAAGGTCGTCCTTGGAGAGAATTGAATGAGGCTAGCGAAAAGATGGGGGCACCCATAACCGCCTGTATTCGATTTCGGAGTGGGAATTCCAATCTTCTCACTTGGAAAGCAATCGGAGATGACTTTGTAAAGAATCCTTACTATTGAAGCAATCGGGCATAGTTTAATCTGATAATCCCAACACCACAATAAAAAGCTCAGACTTTGTACCATTCCAGGCACCATCTTGCAAAATCACAACAATCAACATACAAAACAGATCAAAACAAGAACTTCTAGACTAATCCAATCAATATCTCGAATTCCACGGCTTCTAACACCAACTGGCCGATCTCATAACAATCTAAACTTCTCAAAACAATCATCGGCGCAACCAACACATGGCCCCAAACAGAAGTTCAACAAACCATAAAACAAAACCATCTGAAAACGAGGAAAAACAACGATCGGAGCCGAAAACGGGGATGTAGACAGCACCTTACGATCGAGACTCAGCTCCGATGAGGTGATGCAGCGGTGGCGGCCGGCATTCGAGATGGCGGCGGCGCAGATTGAATCCGATTTCGGAATACAGGGAGATTATTGGATTGGAGAATCGAAGAAATCGCAATCGATCGGAGATGAAGACGAGATTGAATCGAAGAGAGAGAGAGAGAGCGATGGATGGTGGGTAGAGAGAGAATTGTGGTGGTCTGTCTACACGCTCCCCCTTGTCCGAATTGCTGCTGTTTTTTGTATAACACAGAATTCATGCATGCAATATCATCTCACTATTTAATATAACAATATCTTCTTATTTTACCTTTCATTTAGGCAAAAAAAAAAAAATAGTATGTTTGATATCTAATTTTTTACCAAAAAAGGACTGAACTAACTTTAACTTTTCAATATTACTAAAATAAATTTTTTGTCAAAAATAAGTTTTAATTTTTTTGGTCGAAATAATTTTTAATTTTGATAAAATCCATTGTATTAAGGTCTCTATCAAATTCAGGTTAAGCTACCTTTATTGAAGCAAAAAAATTTCACACCATTTTAATAAAATGTGTTTGTCCTAGTCAAACCCCTTATAGAAAACTATGTTAATATTAATGAAATAATAATATATTAGTATTTTGTAGAGGGTTTATATGTATTTTTAAAGATAACGAGCTAATTTTTTATGACAAATATCAAATTATTTATATATATAAATTTTTTAACCACGGTCTTTGAAATATGTTTATGGAGTAAAATTTTAGATGTATTTTAATTCTTGACACGTTGACATAGATAACAAAACATTCATAATATTTTTTTAATAACTAGAAAAATTCTTATCTTGCATTGCAACGTGCGGGAATCAAATCTTCGAGTGATAGTTTATGAGTCATACAGTTGAGCAACATGCAGGGAATAGAGTAGAGGTGTTTAAAAAATAACCCGACCTGAGGACACAAACCGATCGGATCTGACCCGAAAGTCTTGGGTCGGATTTATCGAGTCCACGTGTCAGATCAGGTCGAACCTCTAGACCCGAGTTCGGGTTCGGGTTAGGTTGGGTCTAAGTTGTTGAGACCCAAATCCGAAAATCCGACTCGTGAGATCAAAAGAAAAAAAAAATTTAGAAGCATTTTTTATAAAAAAATGTCCAATATAAAAATTACACATTTTTATTAGATTTATAATTTTTATATTGACAAAATTTTCAAATAATGCTTATAAATAGGTGTTTCAGGACTCCAAAATTTAACGAATTTAACGGGTCAGATAAAAAACAGACCCGATTAGTTTAGATCGGATCTAGATCGGGTTGGGTCTGACTGGCCCAGATCCAAGAGGGGTCAGGGTTGAGTCCGAATATGGCAGAATTCGAATTCGATACGGTTTTGAACACTCCTACGCAAGGGAGTTGATAATGTAAATAGTTTAGTGGGTGTTATTTGTGGCTTAAACTTTCAATGAATTTGCAAGGTAGGCATTTCCTTTTCTTTTCTATAGCTTTTTTTTTTATCTTAACCGTTGAATTTAGTTTATATTTATATTCTATATTTCAACCAAATATTGAGTAGTAAATGATAGATCATTCCAACTAAATATTGTTAAAATTTGAACTCTCAAACTATCATTCGTAAGAAAAAGATCTTTAGTTTTTTTCTAACATCCAGCTTCGCAAATCAACTAGCTCAATAATTGTTGTTCTATAGTTTTTTTTTTTTTTTTTTTTTTTTTTTTTTTTTTACACTTATTTAAGTATATAGCCCACTTAGGCTGTAGCCTGCTCCTAGTAGATTAGGGGTTTAAAAATTAATAATAATATCTTATTAGCAAGGATATATATATATATATACCCAAAAAAAGAGTCTAAACTTTAATGAGATTATACTGTTGATGTATATTGGCCAACTGTTTATTAGCATGGGAGTTTTTTCCAGATATTTTTAATAAACGTGTATCTACGAAAGTGTTACTAAACAACTTGCATACATGTGAGATTTAAGGTTTTCTACGCCGAACCGAGCCGAGTTTCGGTAAACTCAGATCCAGAAACGTGCCGATGATGCCCTGCCGACCATGCCGATATATATTTATTTATTATTTTTTAAAAAATAAAATTTAATTTAAAGTTAATTTAAAATTTTAAATATAAAACTTTTTAACATGTGCCGTGCAGATTCGTGCCATGCCAACAACTGCCGATACAGACACGTACCGTTCGGCACCAAAAACTATGGTGAGATTAGATTTCAATGTGGATAGTGAAGATGCAATGTATAGCTAGAAAATGACCATAAAATGGGCATAACACTTACTATTGTCGCTACGTAGTATCTTATTTTCACCTAAAATTGCTCGTCTTGAACACATATAATGTGAAAATGAGTGCAATACGAAGACGTAGGATTAGATGTAGGGGAACCTATTAAGGCTCTATTTGGATCGAGTTGGAGTTAGAATCGCAATCTATTTAGCGCCTGAGTTTGAGTGAATTGTGAACGCATATAGGTATATATCGGGAAGTGTACAAACTTTCGAATGAACATGCGATGTCATTTTTATGCCGATCTGATTTATTTTTAGCTTATATAGTTCGTAATTATATACTACTCCAAATAGCATCAGATCACAAGCTACATTCTATATATTTACAAGCTAAGTTTAAGTGTCAATCTATAAACAAGCTATTTAACCAAATACAATTTATAACTTATAAAAATTAGATTGTTATATAATATTATTTATAATCTATCTAACAAGCTGTAACAAAATACGTTCTTTATCCGAACTTCTGTTATCAAAGAAGGAGATCTGATATACAAACAAGCCAAGTAAAAAAAAAAATGGAGGGAGATGACTAGGATTCTTATCATAGTAGGTTGAAGAGATCTAGCCTTTGGGATGTGTGTAAAGACTAAAGAGATGAGTGAGTAGTTGGGGTGTATGAATATGAGATTGAGTTATAAAGTTGGGTATTTTGTATTTTTCTTTTGTCCTCTACGAGTGTTCGGAGGTGTTCATTGATGCTTGCAGGTATTTATGTGTATTCGTACAGGAATCAAATCTTCGAGTGATAGTTTATGAGTCATACAGTTGAGCAACATGCAGGGAATAGAGTAGAGGAGTTTAAAAAATAACCCGACCTGCGGACACAAACCAATCGGATCTGACCCGAAAGTCTTGGGTCGGATTTATCGAGTCCACGAGTCAGATCAGGTCGAACCTCTAGACCCGAGTTCGGGTTCGGCTTAGGTTGGATCTAAGTTGTTGAGACCCAAATCCGAAAATTCGACTCGTGAGATCAAAAGAAAAAAAAAAAATTTAGAAGCATTTTTTACAAAAATGTCCAACATAAAAATTACACATTTTTATTAGATTTATAATTTTTATGTTGACAAATTTTTTAAACAATACTTATAAATAGGTGTTTCAGGACTCCAAAATTTAACGAATTTAACGGGTCAGATAAAAAACAGACCCGATTAGTTTAGATCGGATCTAGATCAGGTTGAGTCTGACTGGCCCAGACCCGAGAGGGGTCAGGGTTGAGTCCGAATATGGCAGAATTCGAATCCGATACGGTTTTGAACACTCCTACACAAGAGAGTTGATAATGTAAATAGTTTAGTGGGTGTTATTTGTGGCTTAAACTTTCAATGAATTTGCAAGGTAGGCATTTCCTTTTCTTTTCTATAGCTTTTTTTTTTTATCTTAACCGTTGAATTTAGTTTATATTTATATTCTATATTTCAACCAAATATTGAGTAGTAAATAATAGATCATTCTAACTAAATATTGCTAAAATTTGAACTCTCAAACTATCATTCGTAAGAAAAAGATCTTTAGTTTTTTTTCTAACATCCAGCTTCGCAAATCAACGAGCTCAATAATTATTGGTTCTATAGCCTCTTTTTTTTCTTTTTTCTTTTTTTTTTTTATTACACTTATTTAAGTATATAACCCACTTAAGCTGTAGCCTGCTCCTAGTAGATTAGGGGTTTAAAAATTAATAATAACATCTTATTAGCAAGGATATATATATATATATATATATATATATATATATATATATATATATATATATATATAATTAAAATAATATATACTTTAAAAATATATATTATTTTAATAAATAATAATTAATTTTGTATATATATATATATAATATCTTAACTTTTTTAAATATTTTATTTTTAAATATATTTTTAAAATTTAAAAAAATTAAATTTTTTTTTTTTTCACACACATCGCGGGTGATGTTTCCGCTAGTGTATATATATATATATATATATATATATATATATATATATATATATAGAATAGAAACCCAAAAAAAGAGTCTAAACTTTAATGAGATTATATACTGTTGATGTATATTGGCCAACTGTTTATTAGCATGGGAGTTTTTTCCAGATATTTTTAATAAACGTGTATCTACGAAAGTGTTACTAAACAACTTGCATACATGTGAGATTTTAAGGTTTTCTGCGCCGAACCGAGCCGAGTTTCGGTAAACTCAGATCCCAAAACGTGCCGACCGTGCCGATGATGCCTTGCCGACCGTGCCGATATATATTTATTATTATTTTTTAAAAAATAAAATTAATTTAAAATTTTAAATATAAAACTTTTTAACACGTGCCGTGCCGGTTCGTGCGATGCCAACAACTGCCGATACAGACACGTACCATTCTGCACCAAAAACTATGGTGAGATTAGATTTCAATGGGGATAGTGAAGGTGCAATGTATAGCTAGAAAATGACCATGAAATGGGCATAACACTAAGTAGTTATTGTATTTGCTTTTAATGTTTTAATTGCTGTAATAGAAGTTAGGCTTTGATGTTTTCTATTAATACAAGCAAAGAAAAAATAAAGTGGTGATTCGGCCACACCAAATCTCTCTCTCCCTCTCATTCGGCCATTTCCTCCTAGCCCCTCTAGATCTAATTACACCGAGTTCCTTAGACATCCCTTGGGGATTCGGATCATAGATGTAGGGGAACCTATTAAGGCTCTATTTGGATCGAGTTGGAGTTAGAATCGCAATCTATTTAGCGCCTGAGTTTGAGTGAATTGTGAGCGCATATAGGTATATATCGGGAAGTGTACAAACTTTCGAATGAACATGCGATGTCATTTTTATGCCGATCTGATTTATTTTTAGCTTATATAGTTCGTAATTATATACTACTCCAAATAGCATCAGATCACAAGCTACATTCTATATATTTACAAGCTAAATTTAAGTGACAATCTATAAACAAGCTATTTAACCAAATACAATTTATAACTTATAAAAATTAGATTGTTATATAATATTATTTATAATCTATCTAACAAGCTGTAACAAAATACGTTTTTATCTGAACTTCTGTTATCAAAGAAGGAGATCTGATATACAAACAAGCCAAGTAAAAAAAAAAAAAAAATGGAGGGAGATGACTAGGATTCTTATTATAGTAGGTTGAATAGATCTAGCCTTTGGGATGTGTGTAAAGACTAAAGAGATGAGTGAGTAGTTGGGGTGTATGAATATGAGATTGAGTTATAAAGTTGGGCATTTTGTTTTTTTTTTTGTCCTCTATGGATGTTCGGAGGTATTCATTATGCTTGCAGGTATTCATGTGTATTCATAGATGGGCTTTGCTATGCATCCCTAAAAAATCACACAAAAAATTACACATATTTTACGTGATACAATCAGGACCATACATCACGATGGGTACATCTGTAATTTTAATTTTTTACGGATTACGAGAAAATTGTGCAGATCATGAGGCGCGTGTGTGGTGGAGATTTGTTGTGTGTAGTTTATTGGGTAGTTTGTTGGGGGTGAGTAATTTTTTCCTTCGTAGATATTCGTAGGTGTTCGCGGGTATTCACATATTTTTATATTTTTTTAGAATAAAAAACTAAGCATATTTTTGTCATTTTAATGACAAAGAGGCACAAAAATATAAAATTCAGCTAGAGGGTACAAAAATACCAATTCTAATTAACGGAACATAAAAACGCATAATGCCTATAAAGTTTTAAGGGTAATTACTGTTCAGCCCTCCATATGAAACTTTTCTTGCTCTGCAGCCTCCTACGCGTTACTGTCATCGATTCAGCCCTTTAGACAAAAAAAAAAAGTTAATGTTTTGGACAAAAATACCTTTATGTCCATTAATATTTCAGAGTCCCAAATCACCTATTTATAAATATAATTTTGAAAAAACGTTCAACACAAACAATTTAGATCATCAAGATTTATAATTTTAATATTGAGAGTTTTTCTAAAACAATATTTTTAAATAGATATTTTGGAGCTCCGAAATAATGATATTTAAAGAGAAGTATTTCCGAGTGAAAAATAGGAGGGGGCGCTCTGTAAAAAAAAAGTTTGAAAGGGAGGTGCGTTGAAATAAATAAGGTGGGTGAAGGGGACTGAATGGATAGTAAGGAAAATGGAGTGAGGGCAGAGTGTAATTTTTTTGAAGTTTTATTCTCTTCACACCAACATCAACCACATTCCATTAGGACAAGTATATGGATTCATTTTTTTCAAATAAGATAAACAAGATTTTATATTCTCTTTATCACTCATAAATATCCACAATGGCTGATATATCTACAAGAAAATTAGCTCATATATGGTATCTAGATTGACACTATATTGTCTATAAAAGAGCATATTTCATTTTTTTTATTTGATAAATCGAAATATACCTATATATTTATCAGAAATTATCTTAGAAAATAAAACTAGCTGACTTATAGAAAAATTAAAATACGCTTTCACTTACCGTAAATCATATTTTAGACCACGCCTATTCTTCGTCTTAAATCAACTTATCCATTCTTATCTCATCTTAAATCACATTTATTCTTTCTCATCCATTCCTACTACCATATATTGAATCTAGCATTATTTTTACTCCCATTAAAGGGCGTTTTACTTTGGAAAAATAAAAAAATAAATGTGAAAAAATAAAAAGTGTTGAAAAATAGTAAGAAAGTGGATTTAAATTCTCTTTAGTCGGAGAATTGATGGGATGGAAATAGTTTAGAAAACTTATTTGGATTATTATAAATAAAAAATAAAATTATTTGATAACAATATTCATATTTTAGTTTGTTAATAATTTTATAATATTTGCGCTAGAAGTTATAAATTTATTATTAATAATATATTAGTACTTATACCTAAGATATTGTTGTTGTAATATATTAGTACTCAATTAAAATTAAGAAAAGTAATTATTAATAACTATTAATATTATTGACTTTTTTTTTCATTTCCTACTATTTGGCAAAAAAGTAGAGAAAAGAAAAATAAAAAGTAAAAAAAAAATAAGAAAGTCATTTTTTATACTTTTTCTAACTAAATCCTAAAATTGGCTCTATTAATTTTTCACTTTTTTATTTTTGTCTAGATAAGTAGGCCCGAAATGAACTAATAGATGAGTTATTATAAGTTATATATAATATTAAAGGGCAAAATGAAGGTTTGCTGGTCTTTTATATCATAATATAATTATTTATTTAAAATAAATTTAAATTAATATACGTTAGTTACTATAAATATTATATATCTTATATTTTATAAAAAATTATAAAACTGACAATTTTTTTTTCTTCTCTATATTTTCTATATAATTTTTATTTTAGATTTTTTTATTTGTGTTTTTAAATATATCTAAGATCTATTTTTATTCTCTTCGACAGAAACATAATCTACAATAGATCATTAGAATTTATATATCTTCTAATTATAAATTTTACTGATTATAAAATTTAAAATAATTATATATCTATAATTATATTATATATATATATATATATATATATATATATATATATATATATATATATACCCTCATTCAGGTGTACTGTCCTCTAGTATAGCTCGAATTATGTATTCAAAAACTTGCATCAATGGCCAAAGTTTGTCCAAATTAGTCCATTAAAAAATTGTAATCGGTACAGCGGACTCAACTAGCTCCATCTTCCTGTCAACCGGAAAAACGGACCTCTAGGAATGGTGACGCCGCCTCACAGATCGCCGGATCTCCGGACTCAACTAGCTGTTCGACCGACTTCAAACCATCTACCCGGCCTCCGCCATGGCCGCCCTCGGACAATCCTCGTGCCCATTTTGCCTCGGTTCGAATCTGAGTGCGCGCCGGAGATCTTTCACTTCACTCTGACGGGAAACCACTGATCGGTCCGCGTCATCGAGAACCCCTACGTAGCCTGCTTTCCAACATGATGCTGAGCAGCCGAGAGGTGGACACGGAGGCGACGATGTGGTGCGGCCTGGGAGATGGGTGAGGCCAGGGATAGGGTTTCAGGATGTGGTGATAGAGGCAACGGCGCGTGGAGTGGAGTTGAAGGATACGTCGGCGGTGGAGATTGGCGAGGTGGTGAGATCATATTAAGCAACGAATTGGGTAGCTCAAGTGTTTGCCTTTCTTCAACAGCGTTGCTCGCCTTCTATCCCCACCACCCCCATCGGCTCTTCCTTAGGCCTGCGGAGAGCTCATTTCCATTATCTATATAAAGAACTGAAGAATTTATAACGGCACAGTAGATATTAATCATCATATTATCTACGATATTAGGATCTATAAATATTTTTTTTTTAATATAAATTACAAATATATAATCATCATTTGTAAAATAAAATTTTTATTATAAGTGTCAAATATTTAGCATTACAACTGCTTTAAATAAAATTTATCATTCTATTATAAAATAAAAAAAATTATGATAAATTATTTAAAAATAAATAAAAATTCATATAAATAGTCCGTACATTGCACGGATCTTATACTAGTTTATAATAATATTTAAAAGTACAAAGGAGAGCTTGTTAGTATCTTATAGTTTTATGTACAAAATCTAATTATATGTCCAAGCGAGATACGAATATTAGTTATAAATTTTATATAATATATAATATCAAAATATTATTTTTTTTTATTTTTTATAGTTTTAATTTTATTATAACTACACATAATGTGAAACGATGATAATACTCATATATTATTTATTTTTGTTAAAATTGGATAAAATTTTATTTCTTAATTATTTATTACTTAATTTGTAATTTAATTTAATATATATTTATAGTATCTTTATAAAAATGAACAAAATGTTTTTACTAAAATATTATATTATATTATATTTAATATTAATATTAGGCATTTTGTATTTTTAAATTAATTGTATAAATTTTTAATTAGTATTAATATAAATGTCACTTATCTTTCTTAAAGTAAAACTAATTATACACGTCATATTTAAGATTACTTATTGTGACAATATGGCACAACCATTTTGATATAACAATTTTATATATGTAGAGTAGATTAATCATTAAAATAAGTTTTAATTTTATATAATAATTGTTATAATATTTATACCAATTATATTTTCTAGAAATTTATAAAATCGGTCACCTTTTTTTCCTCATCTTTTTTTTTCTCTCTCTCTTTATCCATTAACATTATGTTTTTTCAACCAAAATATTTTTACGGCTTTGAAAGTTTAACTTTTGTGGTTATAATTTTATATTTAATTAATTTTTTTTTTTGTTGTAATTCTTAGCACACATATTGCATGTATATTGTCCTATAGTGCTGTCTACGTCTACCTGGGGTCACATTTGTATTGCCATTTTGTGGTGCATTTTTCAAAGTGAAGCTGCGTGTGATTTCTCCACATTTTGTCATGTTAAGTTCTTGTTGGTTGCATGACAGGTTTGAGTAAAGAAAGAAGAGGCACGAGTGAGTTATATGATAGCCACATCCTTATGTGCACCAAATCCAATAAAATTCATATTTAGAAAAAAAATTTCTAAAAAAATGTTAACTATAAAATTAATTTAGAAAAATATAATATATATAATTTTAGTTTAAAATATTTATAAAAAATTTATAAATAAATTAATATAATATTAATATTTTTGATGAATATTCTATATGGTTTTTGAAAGTACTTTGAAATATAAAATTATGTATTTTATTTTTTAAAAATATTTTTATAGTTAAATTTTTGTCAAAAATATTTATAACTTTAAGTTTTAGTGAGTATGGTGTAAATAATGAAACTTAAATCCTAAACATTGTAAAATTTTCCATTGCTCTAGGGAGGCTTTTCATCTTTGGAGGTGCTCTTTTTTTTATTCATATTGCCTTCTTCATATACCGATCTAGATAAAAAAAATCAGACGAGCACCGAGTCTGGACAGATCTCCTTCTCTTACTCATCTTACTTACTGTACAAGTGTTTATACACCGATCTAGACCAAAAAATGGACCAAACACGAATAATTCGAAGCCTACAAACACAGCTGGTCTGGTTTGATCAGAAATGATTAAGTCCAAAGACCAGACCCGATTGGTTTATCATTTAAAAAAAGAAAAAGAAAATCAATTATTATATTACTATGTACTTAAAAATAATAAGTACTTCCATCAAGTGACGGATTTCCTGAAACCATCCCTGAGATCCAATATTGCACTAGCCCAGCTTTACATGATAAAAAGATTCTATGTAGAATGAAAAACAAAGTGCTATACAAATGCTGGTACTACTTTGCACCCGCAAGGACACTCCAAAATTTTGTCCAGTGCAGTGTCCGACACGGATACGCCGTGAACACGGCCGGACACACCGAAAAAGTGTCCCAAAAAAAATATATATATCCGGACACGCATATCGAACAAATCAAACAGAAATGTCTGACACGCATGTCCGAATCTTTGTTTTTTTTATTTTTATTTTGAGGAATGCTATTCTTCAGGGTCATTTTGACCCTGAAGAAATCAAGGTTGATGTGACACAGTGCCACATCAGCCCAAATATTTAATAAAATACTAAAAATTTAATTATACACATATTTCGATGTGTTGGAATTAATTATTAACACATCTCAATGTGTTGGAAATAATTAATTCACACTTATCAAAAAAATTATTTTACTTATTTTTAAGATATTTAATATTAAAAAATAATAAATATATGCTGATGTGGCATTATCCACATTAGCCTTGATTTTTTCAGGGTCAAAATGACCCTGAAGAATATCATTTTTATTTTTTAAGAAAAAATTATTTTGTTTTATTTTTTTTATTGTTAAAGAAGTAATATACAATACTAATAATAAATAATATATAGTTATATACTCAAATTTTATTTTTTAATTTTTCTTAATATAATTAGACTTTTTTCGCTTAAATTTGTCTAAAAAATATAAAATATTATATTATACATGAATTTTATTATTAAATATTATTATACTTTTATATATTTAAATACTTAAATTAGTTATTTTTAATTATTTATATTTTTTATTACTGTGCCCGAACCGTATCCGTGTCCTACTTTTTTGAAAATTGTCGTGTCGTGTCCCCGTACACGTGTCCGTGTCCATGCTTCTTGCTTTGCACCTACCTGCTACCGAGGCTGGTAGATGCCTCTCTATTGAAGGCATAGATATACAACAACATCATCCCAATCAGATTATGCCTTGACGAAGTCTAAGAATGGTAGATATACAGAGCCATACCTCGAGGATGCTATTTCCGTAAGATTTTCGGACTGAAAAAGTAAATCTAAAACACATGACAAACAAGCACATAAATTTATAGAACAAGAAATCATACGCATACATAATACAAATACGACCTACACATTCATAATATAATGGTAAGAATAAGATAAGAATATTGTTAAAAATATAAGGAAAGAGAAAAGAAAACTGGCATTTCATATCCAGAAAAGATATCTGCAACAATTAAAAACCATGTATACAACAAATATTGTACAAGATGGAATTCTACACATTAAATAGTTTGAACAACAAACAGGATAAGGATAGATGATTGCCGTTTTTCACCCAAAAAAAAAAAGAAAAAAAGAAAAACTCCGGAGCATTTTCGAAGGCTTGAGTTTTACCGAACTTTCGAATAAGTTTCTGATGCAATGACAAGCTGAGAGACCTCTTTCACCCATATTATCATATATGAATCTCAACAGTCTTGTTGGGACAGACGAGTAGGCTAGGTCCTTCCACATGGAATGCGATTCACACCAAAAATGTTACTTAGAATAATTAAAACCTGTCATATTACTTCCTGAAGAAGGGGCTCGAAATGATCTTCTTTCCATAAGGACTATGACGAAGAACAGGAACATGAGGTTTGATAGCATTCGCTAAAGCAGATCGAAGTGACCCCTGAGACGAACAAGATACACTTAGGCCATTCAGACTGAAGAACTACATAAAATAGAATTATCCTAAATATGCAAATGATATTGTTTAATTTGCTCAACAAGACGCAGTATTAGCTAAAAGTAAATGTTTGGACAGAAATGTGATTTATGCAATTCACAATTACAAATATATATACATGATGCAGTAAGATTCGTGGTATTAGTAATGCTTGTGTGAAAAATCAATTTCATCACTCTAAATTTTTTATTCAATTTGCTTCTATATGAATATCAACGAAATCACTCAAAGCATGAATTACTAAACCAGGTTTGTATGCTTAGTTTATATGTCCGCGACAAGGATGTAATGTGTTATGCAAACATTGGTAGGTTAATATCCTAAAAACATCTATAGCAAATTAAATGTTACATTGATTTCCTAATGTAACATCTTATATTTCGTTGTTTTGACATAAACATCTATTTTATATACTTTGTGGAATTTAATACATTGAATGGCCTCAGTTAAAACAAAAAACAAAAATAAAATAGAAAATAAGTGACGACATAAATTGTTCGAGTCAGACAATACCTTAGTTTCTCTCAGAGCTTGCTGGATTACAAAGTTTCCATACTGGTCTTGCAAAATTTGACAGAACTGAGAACTACTGATCAATTCTTCAATTATTGTGATCTTCTTCTCATCTCTAGCAAGCTTCAAGCATTTTTCAATAACGTTACTGCTATATTTTCTGTAAGGAAAGGTGTACATAGTTGTCTTTCAGCTTGTCCAGAACCGCATCAATCACACATGGATCACATAGGTCAAGTATGCATTGCACCACATAATTCCTATACATTGGAACAAAGATAGCTTTAAACTTCACGAAATTTTTTATATCAATGAACATAAATCTAGAGTTATATTCTAAAAGGTAGCCCTCTCCTGTAAAGAGTTTCTATAAATTTCTTGTTTAGAAATCTATGCGGCATGTTTCCACATTATAAGATACCAAGTACGCGTTTGTGGAAATCCTTACTAACAATGATCACCTTGGGACTGCAATGAATTAGTCTGTCCATTTTCTTAGCAATTTCAATTCTCAAAAAACTAAAAAGAAAACCACAATTTTATCCTAAATTCGCCTAATACGATGCCTTCTTGTGCATATTTCCCTGCTTTCTGCACATAACTTCCAAAATATCAGTTCCACACCTCCCGGATTTCGAAACCTCATTCCAATATATGCAAACAAAGAACTTGCAAACTAGTGCACCACCCAAAGGAGTGCATGTGAGAATCTACAAGTTCAAAAATATCAACACTACCCTACCATAAATACTAAACTGCAAACTTACTCGGAAATATATTTTTAAAAAAAATAAGTTGCCAGCAATACCCATATTGATCTTGAGAAAGGACAAGGGCATCAGATGCAATTTCAGAAATCAGCCTATGTTGCTGCTTGCCACATGATTTTTTATGTATGCATTTTTGAAGTACACAACAGCCTTGACGATCTGTTGCGAGCTCAACACAGTGACCAACCGCGGCATCAAAAAGGAACTGCAAAAACAAGGAATTGAATTCTCAATAGATGTCATAACAAGGAGTTTCTTTCCCTGTTTCTGAAGGATCTCTTATTATTATGCATAACCATTTCATATGTCTAGCTTAGGATAAACACCGTACTTTATCAAAGGCCAGCAGTATTTAGTGCCTAAAATGAAGGAAGCATGGCCGCGTATGCGCATGATTGCCTGGCATTGGTAAGTACAGATATAACAGATGTAGCTTGATGTGGAAACATGTTAGAATCAATAATCAATAATTAATAATATCAGACTGCATTAGCATAGTTGCTAGTAGTTGATAACTACTATGAGGTGAAAGCTTAGTACTCTTTCCAAACTTGATACGCACTGACCTTTAACAACTACAGTCATGTTCTTTATTCTTCTAAAAGATGCAAAACAGATTTTTTTTTTTTTTTTTTTTTTTTTGAAAATAAGCTTTGATCTAAAGTATTTGACCAAATGAAAAAAATCATAACACTCGCATTCAAAGAATCTTACTTTTGAAGTGAAGCAAGAAACTCTATGCCATCAATTGACGTGGTAGCAGTAATCAAAGGGAACCAAAGTAGCTATTAGCAAGAGAAACCTCCTTTAATATTCATAGTCCAAATTTTGTTATATACAAAATCAGCTCTGTTACTAAAACGTCGTGAAAGTTTAGATTAGCTATTTATTATGGTTTGCACTCTGGGATTTTCTTATAGGCAAATTATGTTTTTCATATAATACACAGGTGCATGCTCTGCTACAGATGACCTTTAGTATCCGTGCTAAAAAAAGTAACATATTACCTCGTTGTATTCAGGTGGAAGATGATGTAGACATCGCTGTACCACATGATTACCATTAGGGTGCTTCATCAATGACACGATAACAGGCTTAAGTGATGAAACAATCATGCAGTACTCCTGTCGTGTCCGCAGGGTCTCAACTATCTTCTGTACAACACGAGTTCTGGAACAAAAAATTCATTGCAAAAATAAAAAATTAGGACTACTACAATAATACCTATATACAACATGTAAGCAAACACACCCGTGCACGTCACATGAGATTGAAAAGAGTTTCCCGACACTTCCTGTAATGACATAGAGTATATGGATCCTTTGATCGCCGTTACACACGTCGAGTAGCTTTTGAACTAGATAATTTCCAAATGGGTCAGTAATGAGGTCAGCAATGTGGTCAATAATTTCAGTGAAGATCTTCTTAACATCTTCTGGAGAACCTTCGGAAACTTTGGTCTGCAAGAAACGGCAACCTTTTTGATCTTTCGCCATGTCATAAATCCTACCTGCAACACCATTGAGCGAAGTGCATTCTGTGTCTATTGTCTCTGAAGCAAAATTAGTAAATGAAGATTCTTCGTTACAACAAATGTGGTATGATCTATCAGCTGGAGAGGACAATAGACTTGAAGTAATAGGCCTACATCTAAGAGATCTCAATGAACTCACTCCATTCGACCTTGTCAAAATTTTATCAGGACAAGAATATTTACCACACTTGTTCAAATAGTGATCCTCTGCTAAGTTTTTTCTCTGATAACATAAACTAGGACCAGCTGCTACCTTCCTGATACGTAAAGAAGTAGCAGCCTGGTCACTCCTACCAAGCACCTGAGGATAACAGTGATTGTTCTGCTTGTTGTTAATCACATAATCATGATTAACCACATTCAATTTACTCTTGACAATATGGTCTGCAATCATTCCGAAGTATATTTTGCTGGGATTTGTATCAGTCTGAATTTGGTGAACCACATGTCGCTCAAATAATTCTTGAGGTATCGTATGAGAGCCATGATTTTCCCAATTTCTCCGGTCCTGATTGTGCCAATGTAGATGCTGAGGCACAGGGGTTGGAATACATGGATAGAAGGACTTTTGTTGCTGAAATAGCGAATATGTACCATTTTCGGCAGGTGGAATTCCAGAGTAAATAGGAATGGCATGTTCTAACTCACAAAAATCATCAAGTAATTTCTCTTGTTTCTGAACATTGAAATCAACAAACGTGGAGTCATTATGAAGAAACATTTTGTCATCACTGTTAAGCTTTTTGGGAGACGGCAAGGCCTGGTAAGAATTTAATCCCAAAGGGGGAAAATTCATTTCAGGGTCGCATATAATACCAGAAACTTGGTTGACATACAAAGAAGACTGAGGAGTTAAAATGGTTCTATTGCCTACGGTGGCCTTTGATGAAACCGGCATTGTTGCTAAATCCAACCTACTACCACATTTATTTACACTGTTTTCGGAACGATCATCGCGTAAGTCAAGATGATCAAATGAACTCATTATACTCGGTGCCACCGTCAATTCATCCTTCAACTCAAACTCTTCAAATGCCATACTTGACGATTTCTCAAGCTTAACCACAGTAGCATGGCAAAGCTCAGGCTTGGAGGAAAAGACGTCAGGCTCGCCCACTTTCAAATTACTGCAAGTGATATTGGGAATCTCCTCTAGAAGCTTTTCGACATCGAAGTTATCTTGTCTTGCTTTTTGTGCTGCTTCCATAGTGAAAACTGGTAAAACGTTGATTCATGCGTCAATAGCAACTTGATACCAGAAATTTCGGAATGAGGCAGAGTTTTATAAGTAAAAAATGTTAAAAATTGAGAAATCTTTTACTATATATACAATTTTACCATCTCTATAGTAACTCATTGTGTGACATATAAAACCTATACAAGTCACTCATTTGATGGTTTCAGTCATCCCTATTCCTACAAGAGTAAGTTATGAGATAAAAATATCAACAACAAATGAGTCTAATTATAGAAGAATTCCAAGGGAAATTCTTTATCACTTGCCATTTAAAGATGCTCTGCTCTAAGAGAATGGAATCAAATTAAAAGCTAAAGCTATTAAATCCCCGAAATAAAACATGATCGGATCCCAAATACTCTGCTGCTACTTGATACCTCCAATATCCGAAATTTAATGGAAATGCAATAATTTTTTGCATTGTTTTTTGCTGGAAAGAGTGCAACAAGCATCAAAATCAACTTGAAACTAGCAAATAATCAAATACATTCAACTTCAATAAGTAGAATCAGAACCAAAATTGAATCACTCATCCTCCAAAACAGACCACAATGATCTGAGACCCAACAGTTGCATTTTAATTTTACTCTCAAATGCCACTTAAAAAGCAGAAAACCCATAAACCCTCATCCTCCAATACAATCCAGATTCCATTACTAAATAACTCCAGTTGAATACAATAAAATTAGATTCGCAATACCCGTAACAGAGAATCACGAAACAAATAAAACGTTACCGAGCAAGGATCCAAACCCTGAGATTAATAAAACAAAACATAAAAAGAAATTGTCATGGTTTAATAATTCTACCATCGACTTAAAAAAAAAAAGAAGATAAAAACAAAAAATAAGAAGCGAACTCACTAGCGTGAGAACGAAGCAATTTGCTCCTAGATTGGAAGAATGCGATCGGAAATAGATGTATGGATGAGACTGGATCGGAGAAGTGAGGGCGATGAGGGAGGGGATGAGAGAAACGCGAAGCTTTCTTCGTTTGGAAAGGTCGGTAGCAGCGCAGTTATATGTTTTGGGCTGTGCTGCTACTACAATTTCATCTTCCATCGGACTATCGATGTGGGAATGTAATGTATGCGTGCGAGTGAGGCTGCACCAGCCATGCATGCATGCCTATGACTTCTTTTCATACCCATCCATGCATGCTTTTTAGTTTTTTTTTAATTATTATAAAAAATTATATGTCCATAATTAGTCATTTTTTTATACGACCGCCGTAACAGACACTAGTCAAAAAAGTTAAAACCTTTCGATCTTGAATTGAAGATCTGTATTATCATCTACGAAATATATAAAATATAAATTCTTTACAAACTCATATATAACAATTACGAAATTCGAATATTAGATATTTATTTTATCAAATAAAAGTTTTAAAGGAAAATTACATATCAACTTTCTATTTTTCAAATGACGATACAAATCAGTCCCTAAAAATAAAAAAATATTTTATTTTTTTTCGTTTTTAGGAACTAATTTGTAGAAGTTTTAAAAATAGGGGCTGAAATGCAATTTCCCCAAGTTTTAACCAGCTATTCTGTGCCTTGTGGACCTCGTGTTTTTAGTTTATTTAACTTTTTTTTTTTTTTTGTAATTAAGAACTTATATTTAGCATCAAACAATGTTTACATCACCAGCCTTAGAGACTGAATACAGGACTCCAAACTACACAACATATCGAAAAAAAAAAAAAAAAAAAAAAAAAAAAAAAAAAAAAAATGAACTCTAAATCACATCTTCTCATTCCAAACATTTAAAAAAGTCCATGTCCATTGAGGTCTTCATTGAAGTCCATATCCATTGAGCACAAATCCATCCAGATCAGTTCTTCTAAAATCTGCTAAAGTCTCAGCGCATAGAATACAGCAGAGTCCAGGTGAATACAGAGTTAATACAGCACAACATACTTCCACAGGTTTCATTCCAAAACACAGATAATGCTATTTCAGTCAACCAGTAGGATCTCAGTCATTCCAGCACAGCATAAAAACCTCAGTTGACATTACTATCACATTTATTACCATCACTGAATTCCCTCCAACAGTTCATCTACAAAAACAGTTAACAAAGACAGCAGTATCCTTTCCAGATTTGAATCAACACAAGTAAATAAAAAGATCACAATGTTTATCTCAGTACACACATATTTCATATTTATAAAATACTAGATCAGAAAGCTAAAGGTCCATTAAAGACACATTATTAAGTGAGGGAAACATATAAAAGAAAGAAAGTATTTTGAGGATGGCATTTTAAAAACAATTAAGATATCAATCAAGGGATATTCTAATCCAAGAGGAGATAACATCCGGTCTCGGCTTTATCTAGTCTTACTTAGATAATCATGGAAGTAAAAGCCCTTCTCCAGGGAGCACCCACATAATCTCCAAAACCCTTTTTGGGGAAGATACTATCCGATTTCATGGACTTCGAATACTCGGGACTTATATTTAGCTTCTTTTCAAGAGGTTAGATGTAAGAACCCGAGTATTAGTTTCCCATAAAATCTGGTGGAATCTATCTTTAAAAGATTTTGATTAAAGGTGGATATTCGAATTCAACTATTTTTTTTTTTCAAAACACAAAGTATGCAAAAAGGATTAACAGTTGTGATCATCAACTTGTACTTGCACATAAACGTGTAAGATAGTAATTAGCGGTAAGAAAGTACGCTGAAAAGTCCAATTCTACTTCAATTATACGGTAAAAAAAAAAAGTTAATTCTTGAACCCAAAAAAAAAAGTTAATAACTAACGGACTAGATTTCCTCTAATTACTTAACGTGATTGGATATCGAAAGAAAATTATAATTTATTTTTACAAAGAATAAGTCAAAAGCTCAATCAAAAAATTTGATTAGAAAAAATGTTATTTAACGTATATTATTTTCGGTCAAAAATTAAGATAAAATGTGAATTTGGCAGTCAAAATAAAAAAAAAAAGTTAATAACTTATTTTTATATTTCCATATAAAATACCTACAGCTCAAACTCAATCTCTCACTAACAAATTACACATAAGGAAACACACGTTTAAAACCCGAGGTTATGGCACTCGATTATTTTGTTTTTTTTTTTCTTTTTAAAATTTACAAAAAAAAAAAATCATAGTCGTTATCGATCGTATATTTACAACTTTCTTAATATATAAATTTTTTTGATGAGGTTTATCCTATTTTATTGTCAAAATTTTGTACTTGAACTTACATTATCTAGCAACATTACTATATTTGGCCAAATATTGTGCACCCCTACCAGTATTTTAGACATTCCATAGATAGATAAAGTGAGTGAGCTATTTTGAAATAATTAATATCAGCCCCATTTTTGTACATATATCTCAAATAAACGCCTATTTTTTGATAATTAGTAATCACGCAAAAAATATACATGTATAAATATTTGTTGAAAAACTGTTGAATACGAAAAATAGATGTTTTTGTATAATTATGATCGTAATTAAATAATTTTATCTTTATTATGGATAATATCGGCTACAGGAGTTAGAATACTTTTACTCTTTAGATCAGATTTAATATCCGTGTACAATATATATATATATATATATATAATAATTCGGTATTAAAATAATTACATGGCATATGGTATATCTTATAATTCACAATATGCCGCATGATATTTTTATTATCTCACCATTTGACACGTGGCACACTCATAATAAATATATACTTAATCACATAATTAATATGAGTTTGATTCAATGCATATTTAATGTATTATTCATCATTTTATTAAACATAAAAATAAATCTAATTTATTTTACTCATATCTTTAATAATTTTGAAGAAATTAAAAGGTCATTACCGAAGTTTAATAATTTATATATAGTTATTATGCTAAATATTTTGTATTATATTTACTTGTATTATTATTATTTGAAAACAATTTTTATATGGTTATATAGTTGCCTGTTTCAGTAATGACCATATTGTCGTCTATTGAACAGGCAACCGCTATGATGTCTGTTGAACAGGCGATAATAGTGTCACATGTTAAACAGGCGACATTACGCCAGTTTGCAATGCGGTGGACGACGGTGCCAACGTGGCAAAAAATATTGCATGTTAAACAGGCAATCGGATTTAAGTTTGGTAATTTTCTGATTTTGATTTTAGTTTCGTAATTTTTAAATAAATTAAATTTTAAAAAATTCTAAAATGTTACACGCATATAAAACTTACATTCAAGAACTTTTAAAATATGCATGTATTTGGTGTCCGCAAATGTAGAAATTATTATTTCCATATATAATTTTAAAGAATGAACTAAATAGTGATATATTTATTTGTGATATATAATTTTATTGTTAAATTTTTTAAAAAGTAATAAATGATATATCTAATAATCTTCCGAAGTAATAGTTCAAAAATACTATTTATGTTTTATAGATAGACTACTAAATATACTTTTAATATTTAAAAAAAGTTAATAAATTTATGAATCATAATTCATCACTTTTTTTTGTTTATTATTCTTCTGATTATAAGTAGAAATAAAAATATCCATCCAAAGTTATATTAGATTATATACAATAAAATATTTGACGGCGGATGGGGTGGTAGAGACTGGTAAGATGAAGAAAGAGAGATGAACGTATGGGGTAAATATAAGAGAAGAAGAAATGAGGGACAAAGAAGATATATTTTTAAAGACTATGGATATAATATTTTTTTTATTAAAACTAAAAATCATAGATTTTAAAAGAGTTTAAATTTTAACAAAACTGATATCTATATTATTTAAATAAAAATTTTACTAAAATATATATTTTATAAAATTAATTTTGATAAAATTTAGTTACCGACGTCCTTAAAAGCCCATCGTATAATGAAAAATTCTAGAATAAAACGTTTACGCAACGTCAGCATAAATTCTCTCATATTTCAATTAACAAAAATAAATATTATGATCATTTTTAAAAAAAAATTTAAATAAAACTTTAGATTTTGATGAGATCTACAATTTTTATGTTCAATTTTTTTTTTTTAAAAAAAAACTTTCAAATGGATATTTTAGGGCTTCAAAATTTAACAAATTTAATGTGTTTTAAAACAATTTTTAAACCCGTTTCAAACCCATTAAATTTTGGAGCTTCTAAAATAACATTTTTTTTAGAAAAATTTTGAATATAAAAATTATAGATCTCGTTAAAATTTACAATTTTAATATTTAAAATTTTTTCAGAAAAAATTTCTAGATAAACTTTTTAAGGCCGTTATACGGAGTGATATGGTATAATCATTACACCCAAAAATATCTCACGTAAAAACTATTTGTTTCTTAGTCCCCAAGTATGTAGGGTTTCCGAACGTCTCCTTTCGGTCGGAATGCAACTTAGAAAATGGACAAAGAATATCCAAACTTTTGCTCACATAATATGATAGCCGAAGAGAATCTATATATATGATCATCATCATCATCATTATCATCAATCCACATATAAAAATAAACTTATAAATGGTCATAACTATAGCTTTATCTTCCGAAGTATTTATATTAGGGATAATATCGTATCAGCCCCTCGTATCAGCCCCTCTATTTTTAAAGATGTACAAATCAGCCTCCAAAAATATATTTTTGAAAGCTGATTTGAAAAAAAAAAAAATAATCTCCGAAAATACATTTTCGGAGACTGATTTATACAAATTTGAGAAATAGGGGGCTGCAAAAACTTCTTTATATTATATATGAGTGAAGTAATCAAGGACGAATATCAAAACCTTAATTAAAAAATAATAAATTCAATTTTCGAAGCAGTGGAGCATAAGAAATTATTCGACTTTTTAATTTCTATTTACAAATACATATTTTAAATAACCAATCTTTTAAAACTATTATGTTATTTGACATGAAATACTACAAATGCTCTAAATATGTTAATTTTCACCAATTACCATGTGATATATAGAATCAACTAATGTAAATAATTGATATTTTTTTTTATAATGTAAATAATTAATATTAGATATACGTTACAGCATACGAATATAAAATTAGTATTAAATAAAATTTTGAGCCTACAAATAAAATTTATGGAGAACTGATATGGAATATTTGCCGGATCAGCCTTTTCCAAAATTTTTTTTGAAAATTCGTTTTGATCCGGAACGCGTTCGAAAATAGGAGATGATATGGAATATCCGAAAAGAAAAATATCGGGGAGGGCGGACGCAGGCGTGGTTGTATTTGAATCACGGCTTTCCGCGACGACAAAACCCTCTATTTTTTTCCTCTCTCCAGACCCAGTCGATTTGGGTGGCGGCTGTCTCCGCTCTTTCTCTCTCCTAGGGTTTCCTCCTCCGCTTCGAGATCCCGACTATGGCGGCCGTCGTGCCACCCGCTGACCGTATCCTTTGCTCGAACCACTCCCTGCCTCTGTTTGTCTCAAGTTTTTATCGATCTACTGATGGGTTTAAGCGCGGTTTATCTTTTCGATTTAAACTTTGTCTGAGATTGGTTTGATCTGGTGGTTTCTTTTTTGATCTGTTCACTTGTAAAAAATATCTGTGGAAAGAGTTTGTCCTTGATTTTTTTTTAAACTACAGAACCTACAGATTTACTTCAGAAGTTGTCGCTGGATCCGAAGAAGAAGACTCAAGATTCTGCTGAAGCTACTAAGAAGGTTAGTAATTAGTACTTAGCTTGAATTTGATAATTTGCAGTGATTTTAATTTGCTGGAGCGGTCTGCTGACCGTTATATGTTTGATATCAATTGAGCAGTCTTCTGCGAATGGTGGCGAAGCGCCGAACGTGCCGATCCCGTATGACCGATCTGTGACTCCTTTGCTTCAGGAAGTTATGGATCAGAGCATGTGGTACCCTTCTATGTCATATTATTATGGAGGTGAGAATCCTCTGGCCCTCCCATATTTTTGAATTCCTTTGTACATTTAGTTCAGCAGATGTGTTGGTATTACTTGGAATCAATTGGTAGTAGATAGTATCACGTGTTTGTTATGCTGAGTTTTGGTTTGGTTGTTCAGGCTATGAAGGCGCGATAAATGAGTGGCAGGATTACTCTAGATATGCAAACCATGACGGAGTGGAGATGCCGCCTCCTGTAAGCTTTTCCAAACTTGTTAATTTAATTTTGTTACATAAGATTGCTATTTTTTTTTCTTCCTGATCAAATATAATATAATTCACTAGGAAAGTAACAAGTAAATGTTTTGTTCATGAGTGACCATTTTTTTATTCTCATCAGGGCGTGTACGGGGATATGTATCACCATGGATATGGGTATGCTACTTACGGTGCATATCCTTCTCCTGGATCACCAGTTCCTGCTATGGGACATGATGGTCAATTATATGGAACCCACCAGTATCAGTATCCAAATGCTTACTACCAACAGCCAACACCTCCTGCTTCCCATAACAGTGCTGCTTCTGCCAAAAACCCTAATTCTCAAGCACAAGTCAGTACTTCTGCAGGCTCAGAGCAGCCACTTCTGCCTGTAGATTCTACCAAAGCAAGCTCAAATGCAGATGCAAATTGTAGCATAAACAAGAACAATGCTTCAGCTCAGAAATTAACTCATCAGCATTCAACAACAGCTACAAATGGACACAATAAAAGCGCTTTCTCTACCGGACTTACATCTCCTGGCTACCCGGATATGCGGTTTGGCTTTGATGCCCTGCAGTCACCGGTACCTTGGGTTGATGGCCCAGGCTTTATTGATGGGTTGCACAGGTCCGCTGCAAATAGATCTCCATCAACTGTTTCACATGCTTCATCAAATAGAAGTCAAATACGACCTGTTCCTCATCTCATGGTAATTTTGCTAATAATGATGTTCTCTATAGCTGACTAGCGTTTGTTTGGTTTGATCGTAATGACTATTATTCTGTTTCTTTCTGATGTAGGGTTTGAATGCTCAAAGGCCGTCATCTGATATGGGAACAGTGGCTCCTGGATATCTTAACAGGTTGTATCCCAACAGTAGAATGTATGGACAATATGGCAATGCACTGAGAAATGGCCTTGGATTTGGATTGAATGGCTTTGATTCCAGAATGAATGGACGCTGGGGCATGGGTGCGGATGGGAAGTATAAGCCTAGGGGTAGGGGAAATGTTTTCTATGGGTATGGCAATGATAGTATGGATGGATTAAGTGAGCTTAACCGAGGACCGAGATCTGGCCGCTTCAAGAACCAAAAAGGTGTTGTGTCCACTGTGACCACCGCAGCCAAAGGCGAGGACCTTCTTATAAGTGATAAGAGTGACGATTCTATAGTCCAGGATAAGGATAAGTACAATCGTGCTGACTTTCCTGTGCAGTATGCTGATGCTAGATTCTTTGTCATTAAATCGTACAGTGAAGATGATGTTCACAAAAGTGTTAAATATGGCGTTTGGGCCAGTACACCTAATGGTAATAAGAAACTGGATGCCGCTTACCAGGAAGCTCAAGGAAAAGAGGGGGGTTGCCCTGTCTTCTTATTTTTCTCTGTAAGTTTTAGCTATCGGTATTTTCTTGTAGATTTGTACTCTTCCTTTCTCCATTTTTACTGTTTAACCTAATTGCTTCAGCTTAATACAAGTGGACGATTTACCTGTTACTTATCTTCATTTTGACTTTTTGGTCTTCATAATTCAGGTCAATACGAGTGGACAGTTCGTTGGGGTTGCAGAGATGGTTGGCCAGGTCGATTTTGACAAGACTGTTGAATACTGGCAGCAAGATAAGTGGAACGGTTGTTTTCCTGTCAAATGGCATATTGTGAAGGATGTGCTCAATAATGCTATTAAGCACATCATCTTGGAGAACAACGATAACAAGCCTGTGACAAACAGTAGAGATACCCAGGAGGTAGTGCAACAATACTTTGTTCTATACCCATAATTGTGTTTCAGTTCCCTCATTTATTTATGTATATATTTTTGGGTTTATTGCAGGTGAAGCTTGAGCAGGGCCTTCAGATGCTCAAGATTTTTAAGGATCATGTGAGCAAGACGTCCGTCCTGGATGATTTTGGTTTCTATGAGATGCGACAGAAGGTGATGCAAGAGAAGAAGGCAAGGCAGCAGCAGTTACAGAAGCAGGCAAGAAGTACTCTTTAGGCCCCTCCAATCAAATGTCTTCGTGGATAGTTCTTTCATGTGATATAGCTAATTCTGCATTTGCACATAGTGAGATTCGGACTTGGGGGGGTAATCGTTTTCCTAACTGAAGATTATGCATGAGTATATATATTTAGGGTGCAAATGGACTTTTTTAAAGTAAATGTTCAAGCCCAACGTCTCAGGCCTCTCGGGCCTCCTTTTTTTTTTTAAACTCTTCTAGATCCACACTGATTGAAGGGGACCTAACTGTGCACGCTTTTCTGTTTCAGATGCCCCTTGGCAAAACATCTGATCCTAGTAATGAGAAAGAAGATAATTTGCAAACTGCTAAGTCCAAACTGCAGAAGCCTCCGGAGATTGTTTCAATTCTGAAGAAGGGTGTTCAATGTAGTCTCGCAGAACGAAACACACCCGAAGAAAATGGTGCAACTGCAGTGATAGAAGTCCATAATGTTGCTAAACTCCTGCCTAAAGATGTTGTCAATGGCCTGCTAGTTTCAGATGCTTAGATCACCAGCATTCTTGACACTTGAGGTTATAAGCCCACCAAACTGCTACAGGAGAATAGCGTTATGTACACTAACCGGGTCCATGCCGGTGGCTATGCTGTTGATATTGGTGAATCTTGAGATCTTCTCAATCGAGGCATCTGCCGGCAGTGAGTTTAAGTGGATTTTATTAGCATGGAATTTGGTGTTCCTTTTTGGCTGCTATTTGTAGCTGTAGTACAGACTACAGCAACTGGTTGTTGTGGCGGGCAGGCTGCTGATTAGTCGTCTCGTGCGATGTTGGCTTTATTTGTTTATTTGTAGACTTGTAGTACTATTAGGATTTGGGAGTTATTCTGTGTGGGTGGGTGAGCCATAACATGGCTCTCATAGGCTATTTAGTTTTGGGTTTGCCTTCGGGTCTCTTCTTTCCCCCCCTTGTTTTAAGCATATTATCCTTCTTTCTATCGTTGTAAATTTTTTCAACTCAAGTCTTTAAGAAACTGAGTTTTAGCTTTTCTGTTCTTCCATAAAAGTCAGGTTTCATGCTGATATAATTGAGAATTGAGCTGGCAACATCTTATGTTTTAACTGTTGAAAGTGTAGGTTTTCTTACTGTTCAGAGGCTCATGCAGGTAAGATTCATATTCTGTATCTCTTGATTTTTAAACTAATCTTGGGAACATGCAATCTGTTGATTATTATGTCCTTTTTTTACTTGAATGGAAGTTTCTTTTATGACATACAGAAGAACAATGTGAACGTTACTTGAGCGCAGGTTGAGCAAGAATGATCGTAGCTAACAGCTGCGTCCACTGGTGCAATTCCTTCTGGGTGAGTTTGCAGGTAAATAGTTTTCTTATTATCTGTTGCTGCTTAATAGACCTGTACATATCCAATGTACCATGTTGGTGGTCAATTCTTTTTTTTTGAAATTTTTGTGGTGGTACCCGACGCGAGCGCACGCCCCCTGAAGGGATCTCAAACTTGCGGGTAAATTCCCATGGGCGGTCCCGTCTCCAATCCCGCCAATCGAGGAGCGCATGAAGGCACTCCATGAGGTATGCACCCACAAATATGCTGCGCAGTATTTAAACCCGAGTGGGACGCTCGCTTTCCTAGGCGCAACGCCCCACCCGGCAGCCCAAGCGCGGCGGGCCACGTTGGTGGTCATTCTTAGTCGTCTTCGAGAGTATACTTAAACCTGGAAATTGTAATGTGTTGTAGAACCTGCCTATTTGTACTTTTGCTCTGCACTTTTGTGTATGTCTGTAGCATACAAGAGTGAAAAAAGGAAACAAATTCAAGTGGGGCACTTACATGCAAGTCCATGCATGGGGCTGTTTGTTTAAATGAGCCCCTAATTCATAATCCATCATCGATCACTTTCCGAAATAATAATTAAAAGCTTTATTAGAAAATTTTTTTGAATATAAAAAATTAGAAATTAAATAAAATAATTTTTTTTTGGATTCGTGCCTTTTTTTTTTCTCAAAATATTTCGAAGTGTTTTTGAAAATTTTGAGTAATTAGTTTTTAAATATACCGAGAATATGAAGTTTCAAAATATTTAAATAGAAAATATTTTTGTAAATTTTAAATAATAAAATTATAGACAAAATTAAAATTAACTTTTTTGATATTCTAAAATTTTTAAATAAGAATTTTACAAATTATGGAGATAGGAACTTATTTATAAATAAATGTTTGAAAGTAGGCTCTGCTTTCTTTATATAAAATGCTGGAGAGTGCTTTGTTTAGCATTTTGGGAAAGTGCCTGCCAAATAAAACCACAAGCATTAGTCCTTACACGGTTACATCTACTACTCACATATATATTGAAATTTCGTTCTTCTATGCAGTATCTATATAGTGTCGGACATGTGTCGGCAAGTGCTGGATAAGTCATAAACATATTTGAAAGATAAAAATAAAAAAAAAAATTAATATACGTATTGGACACATTAGAGAGAATTGCGTATCAGAATTTATAATATATGTTTTATGTTGATAAAGGAAAAAAAATTATTTTTTAAGAAAAATAAAATATTATTTAGTACTAGTCTACATAATAAGTAATGTTATATAATTTATATAGTTTTGAAAATATATATATATATAATTATGTATTAAAATATTATATTTTTCTTTATTTTTTATTATATAATTAGACTTACTGTTTACATTTATTTCGATGACGCGAAATATTATAGTATGCATAAATTTTATTATTGAATGTTATTGTAATTTTAGATGTTCAAATACTTAATATAAATATTTTTTAATTATTTATTATTTTTATTGCAACGTCAGAATCGAACTCGAGTCGTATTTAATATCCGTGTCATATGTCTGCGTTCGTATCCGTACTTCCTACCTTTTGCGCACATATAGAGAGACCTGTCCAAAATAGGAGTGGTTCAATAGCAGGATCTTGGTGTATATAACAACAGAATTCTTATTTGAGGTGGCCAGCTGTTGTTTACTAACTCCATTTGTTACATTGACTTACAGCTGCATGTAGAAAAAGACATCTAATCCCATGCAAATAAATCCAACTTCAAGAGTTTGATATTTTGCAGCATTGTATCTTCATTTTGTTGATTAATTTCCAGACTAATCTCATCACCATTAAAAAAATGCAAAGAGCTCCCAAAACATATGAGTGCATTTGAAGAAGCAAAAATCCTAATTTTATATACATATTACACTGCAAAAAATTCTTTCATCTCCAAATATAACAGCCTATAAACCTCATTAAACCTACTCCTTTTTGAATCCCAATACGATATCCTTTGCGTTAAAAATCCATATTCATATGCAAATGGGTGGTTAAGATTGCGCGTAAACTACTACAAGGTGACAAGCTTACATCACTGTGTGATATTAGAAAAAAGAAAAAAAAAAGAGCCTCTAATTACTAGAGTCGGAGGAGAGAGATGCCATGGACCTCATTTCCATCACTTTCTTGTGTGAATTGGAGTGCTTATAGCTCACAAAAGTGGGGCTCTTTGCTGGCCTGTACTCAGGGAGCAACCTCCCTGATTTGAACCTCACACCACATGCATTGCACAGTGTCTTTGGTCCCAGTGGACCTTGCCTCCACTGTGGTGTCTTCTGTGATAAACAATGGCTGCACCTCCTGATAATCTCCTTCTCCTCTCCCCCATTCTTCTCTTCTTCTCCTTCTAACTCTTCTTCTTCTTCTTCTTCTATCTTTTCAATCTCAACAATCACAGCCATGGACTTCTGCTCTGCTTCTTGTTCTTGGTCTTCTTTCTCTTTTATGGGAAATATGAGTTCACTCTCTGCAAGCCAGTGGGTCTGATAATGGAGAAGAGGAGGGTCTACGTGGATGGTAGTAGCAACAGTGTCGAAATATTTGTACAGATTATGGGATTTTGAATTTTGTTTTTTGTTCCTGTGCTTGGATTTGAGCTGAGGTTTAAGAACTCGGGGTGTTGGTGATTCCACCATGGAAGTGGTCACTGATGGAGTTTGAGATTCTGGGATTGTGGTTGCAGTTTTGGGAGGTTGAAGACGATTACTGGAGGTGGAGGTGATTGTGTAACTTGAGGGGCAAGAAAGACAGTCTTCCACAAATATTGACAGCCATTCTGAGCTCATTTCATCCCAATTCTCCTGCATGCAAGGATTGGAATACAGAATTTGTCAATTTCTTTTAAATATTTGGAATATTTTTATTTATTTGTCCAATAAAATGCATGTAATTAAAAATTTTATAGGAAAATTTGAATAAACACAGAGATTCCTTTTCCCCTGAAGACAGAATTACTACATTATGAATGAGATAAAAATCAGCCAAAACAAGGTAAAAAATCGTCTAAAAATCATGGAAATTTGAAGGGAAAGTACCCCCCCCCCCCCAAAAAAAAAAAAAAAAAAAAAAAACCCGTCTACAAAAGGGATAATTTCAAAAATGGAAAAGAAAAAGGAATTTATAAGGCATCGAAGTCTAAGAGGAGAGAGAAAAACAAACCATGTTTTCGCCCGGGAAGAACTCCTCCAAAACATTGGAGCAAGCAGCAGCAGCAGCAGTCTCCATTTCGCACTTCTTCTCAAAATCAACAACAGAGATAGAGAGAGAGAGAGAGAGAGAGAGAGAGAGAGAGAGAGAGAGAGAGAGAGAGAGAGAGTAAATGAAAAGAACAAGGGACAGGGTCAAGAGGAAAAGGTGGCGTTTTTATTGTAGGCGTTGTGTGGGGAGGTGGTGTCGGCAGAGCCGCTGAGTGAGAGAAATTTAAAAGAGAGGAGAATAATAACAGTAATAAGTAGGAGGAAGAAGCTCCAATTCACTTGTCTCGTGAGCTCTCTCTCTCTCTCTCTCTTTCTTCTGCTTTCAAAATTTGAATCTTTTTTTTTTTTTTTTTTTCTAGCAGCAGCTTTGCTTCTCTCAGACTCCACTTCTTTATTCCGACGCTCCTACAAGCCATGTTTCACCTAACCCGTAGAACTAGGATCATGACCTTCGTTTCTTTTTTTTTTTTATTGTTTGGTTTGAATTTTTAGTTGGTTAAAGTCATCAAGTAATTACCAAAATTAGGAATGTAGGTGTTAAATTCATTATCACAAACAGGAAAAATGCTAATTTTAATTGGTACCTCGACAAACACAAATTCGGAGAATAAAAATGAAACATTTATGGTCCCCCAATTAACAAATTTCAAAATTCGTGGAGTATTTACTGAGTAAATTAACCGAGCTGGATGGTTAATCGGGTAATTAAAAAATTAAAAGGCTTTGAAAGATCAAACATAAGGTCAGATATAAGAACGTCGGTGTTAATGTTACGACAGTGAACTCCCATTGGAGGACATTCAAAAATCATCAATATTTACAGTGTACCAGCGATTTTATAAAAATATCGGTGATTATTAGTACATAAACGGTTGGTGCTTATTATAAAGTGCATTTATTATATAAACATTGGATAGTAATTACTAAAATAAAAATGATTCCTGTAAAGAGATAAAAAAGTGACGACGATGAGGGTGACAGAGGTTAAGCGGACCAGGGTGCGATTGGTGATTGGTACTACTTGTTCGTTTCTCCTCTTCCCTTTTATTTTTGGGCTTTTTGCAAATCAGCCCTCGTTCTTCGGAAACATGCAAATCAGCTCCTGAAACTTGAAAACACGTCGGCACGCGAGAGGCTAATTTGCTCAACAGTAGAAATTGGGGAGGGAACGGTCAACGCAATCCTTGCCCATCAACACGATCGTTATGGACGGCACCGCTGAAAAAGTGCTAGATCTCTAGAAAGAGCACTGATATGGAGCTATTAGCAGTTATTGGCTGATACTCTTCTACGACACTGAGGTTAGAGGTGAAAACGATCTCTGCTGCTCACGAGTAGTTCGGACTCGAATTGTTAAAGCGAGGCTCGAGGTCGAGTATTGCCGAGCTCGAATCGAGTTCGAGCATTGATTCAAACTTGAGTAATTAAACGAGCCAACCTTGAGGATCGTGTTACTCGGTTCGTTAGGCTCGCGAGCCTAAACAAATTTTTCTATTTTATTCAAGTATCTTTTATAACAAAATTAGTTAAGTGAGTTCAGTTTCGAGCACGACTCGAATTTAATCTAATTCATGCAATCATGCCGAGCTCGACTTAAGTTCGATTTTGAGCTCGTCTTGAGCTTAGTCTAATTCATCCAATCGTGCTGAGTTCGACTTCAGTAAGTTCGACTTAAGTGAGCTCGGCGCAGTTGATACAATCAAGCCGATTTGTGTCAAGTTTGACTTTGAAATTTTTCGAGTCGAGTCAAATTCGAGCTCAGCCTCTGAAGCTTGTTGAGCTCGAGCTCAAAAAAGTTCAAGTTCGAGCTAAACCAATCAAGCTAGACTTGGTTTTAGTGGTACTCGAATCAAACTTGGCTTGTGACAGCAGGAAACAACCAATTGCAGGTGAGATCCTCCCCTGAAAGTTAATTCACAGTTTTTGTTCTTACAGTTACATTATGCTCTAGATATGTGGATAAAAAGGTACCTACAAGATGCCCATGAAGGGCTCTCAGTATCCCCAGATAATGGTTAGATATGACTCACCATTGTCGTTTTGGATTCATGTTATAATGTAACGGCATCATTTAAATTATGACTGTGTACATCTATCATTCTCAAACTCCATGGTAGCAGTCATGACTGAAATATTATTATTGTTGTATTAAAGTGTGAGATAGAAAAGAAATAAATTTATATCATAAATGGACTATACTGTAATAAGAAAATTTGCATGGGCGTTTATATCAAAGGAGATATATAGTAGTTAGTGGCTTACCTAAAAAGGCAAAAGTTGTTTTTTTTAAAAAAAAAATCTTATTCAACTGCATTTTTGGAATTATAAAAAATAAAATAAACAACAGAACAATCACATTTCATAATTAAAGGAGCATTTTTTTTGTATCCCCCAATAAATTGAAATTGTAAAAATGTATTTCTCTAATTCAAAATGATTGTTCTTATATCCTATTGACTGTGTGAAATAAATAAAATATCTTCGTCAAATTAATTGTTCTCGTATTTTAAGAAAAAAGATAAGAATAGTTTAGTCAGATCAAGGGGATATAAAAATGCTATTTTGAATTAGGAATAGTTAAAAATATATTTTTGAATTATCGTGGCACAAATATACAAATATCCCTAGATTAAACAATTGCGGTCCTCAAACACATTTTATAGATGGATGGTGCTCAAAATCACATTCACTTTTCTTGAAACTGGCCAACCACAAGACATTTCCTAGTACATCAAATTGAAGTAGTGTTTTAGCTTCCTCATAATTCTGATCGGTACTACTTGTAAATTTATTTGTTATAATAATTATATAAAAAGAGGCTATTTATTGACAAAATTTTTCACGATGAAAAAAGCTAGACAAAAATAATAAAATGCCAGACATTTGTTGTTCATCATATTAGGGTGAGTAAGTAAATTGTGGAATATATGGAATGATAAAATCATATGTATCCTACTCATATCATTGCCATCTCGGCCACAACATCCACGACGTATTGTGGGACAATACACATCCGGAGTTTTATCTATAATTATAGTTTAAAAACTATGATTAAAAAATTATATTTTGGTAATATATTTTTATTTTATTATTCCGAAGATTTTTTTTCTTGTTATCCTAAAAAATTAGAAAAAAAAATAAATCAACCAAAGCATGAAGATGTACAGTGAAATACTTGCAAAACTTAGGCAGCCTTTCAGGGGTACATAACAGAGTAACACAAACTGGCAGGTATCGAAATCCCTGTAAATTGTGTGTATATATATATATATATATATATAAGTTACGCTCTGTATCCTCCTCAGTCGCCGCAACATATCGACTTTTTCTTTTGAGATTATAAAAAAAAAAAAAAAGAAAAAAAAGAAAAAAAAGAGAGAGGTGACAACGCCCAACAGGAATTTATCCAAAATTAACATTTTTGCATTCCCCCTATTTCTTTTTTCATAAATATTATTGGGCCCGATAAAATAGGCAGAAAATAGTCCGGACGGTATTTTTTCGTGCCGATTTACTGATCCGGGTATAAAAAAGCAATTATTGTTGGATTAAATGTTCAGATTTAATAACATTACTCTTCTTTTTTAGGTATAATACCAAGTTCCAGTTACATGTGCATTTGGTGATGAAATTTCTCCATAAATTGCTGAACGTTGCTTCGTTGGAGGGAGTAATTCTTCAAATAGAGGAGAGAATTTATAACGTTGCAGTACATCTTGAAATTAGGTTAATTTATTGACTCCTGAAGCTCGCTTTCTAAAGTTTATCCTTTCTTCCTTGCTAAAAAGACTTCCTACTACTATTGGTTTTAGGGATGAAACTGAATTGAGCTCCTCACGACCAGCTCGGTTTTGAACTAATTTTAAGTTCTGGTCGAGCTTGAGTCTTGCCGAGTTCGAGCACGAATTTCAAGATTAAGGAATTAAATGAGTCGAGTCTGAATATTGTTTTACTTCGCTAGTTGGACTTTCCATCCTAAATGGATTTTTAAAATTTTATTCAAGTGTATTCGAACTTAAGCTCGGCCTCATTGAAACAACTGAACGGGGCTTGCTCGATATTTTCTGAATCGAGTCAAGTTTGCGTAAAACATCTGAAGCTCCCGACCTGAACTTGAATTTAGTGGTACTCATTACAAACTTAGCTCCTTTTCACTATTGTTGTAAAGCTTTGTTATGGGATTGTTTAACCTAGGTTTAAGGTATTATCTCGTACCATATTTCGATAAATTTCAAACTTAAAATGTGTCAAACGTGCTGATTATGCCTTACCGATCGTACTAATATATATTTAACTATTATTTTTAAATAAAAATATTAATATAAAATTTTAATATAAGATTTATCGGCAAATATATTACTGGATCTAACAACTGTAAGAATAGATACATACCGTCTGCACCTAAATCACAGTTTAACCTTCATGTTAGCCGCCCATTAGCCACCCAATCACAAAATTTACCATTGCAAGTTCAACAATTACACGTCAGAATTGGCAAAACCCCTTTCTTATCCCATCTTTAGACACTCACATCTTTACTGTAAACTCAAAAGATACACGATCTAAAACACCCATCCCGAGACTAAATCTCGCCCACCACGCAAGTAGTCATACAAACTACTATGCCAATGAACACATAGTATGGATGCGTTTGTTAACTAGCTGGAAGCAGATAGACTATTTGCCAAGTCCAAGTTTTGAATGTTTTGTTCATTAAAGTTTTACAAATGAAGTTGAAAAACACATTCATCATCTTAATAAGACACAGCCCAAACTAATCAACAAGCATATACAAGCCAACCCCACTACACTTACCAATTCATACTGTAGTCGATCGAAGAACATTCAAATCGGCCAAACCGTTCGTTTTTTCACACTTCAGGTACAAAACTACATTTTTTTTGGAAGCTACATCATGAATTTCTCAGTACCCCGTTACAGCCCAAAGAAACCTCATGCTGGTGTTGATGGCAGAACCACTTATAGTATTCGACATCAACTGTCGAAATGTTTTTGCATACCAAAAATTCTTTATATACAGTTGTGAGAATATAATTGTTACGCCGTTCGTCTGAGATAGTCCGTCCATAACCATGCAAATATCTGTCATCACCAGAAATAGAATTGTTTAAAAAAATGTTATTAAGGTACACTACTGCAACTAGAAGCAGACACCACAAGAACTCCAGAAAGGATCGGTGTATATATTTTTTTTTTTTCTGGTGTCTGGCCGACTTTTTAAGCCGGCTAATCCAGACCAAGACGACAATATGAATTTAAGACAATTCACCCTCTCCCAAGCGAGCGGTTAGGGGCCTCGTACTCGAGACCTTTTCCACCTAGCTGTACCTGTTTACCACTAGACCACGCTCATTTTGTAAGATCTGTGTATATTTAACAGAAGTGATGTGTTGAAAATTATTCTTTCCAGGAATCTCAAAGTAATTCATGTTCATGAGTTTTAGATTATCTTTTGTAAACTACAAAAGCTTACAGCAGTTGGCCTGCGATGCTTGTGCTAAAATAATTAAAAATTATTTTTTAATTTTATAATTAATAAAATTTATAGAAAATATTTTTAATTCACTTAATTACACCGATCTATATATATATATATATATATATATATATATTTCTAACGAGAAATTAAATAATAGATCTTAAAAAAAATCCAAATACACAAATCTACAAATAAAAGAAATCTAGTTTGAAAATCATATAAACAATATAGAGAGAGAACAAATTGGAATGATATATAACTTCCTACGGAATATAGGAATATAAACCACGCATTATTCATAATAACTACAATATATAATTTAAACTTACTTTAACTATTAAATAAATAATATTGGAATATAATATATATATATATATAAGTTGACAATGACCTAGTTCTTCATCGAGTGCATGATTTGACTTAGGTTAGGCATGCTCAGCGTGATTTTCTTATTCTGTGAAATTGGGTGCTAGCTTGTTTGTGTGTCTCGGATTTGCTTTCTTAGGCCGAGAGTCCTACATAAACAAAACAAGCAGGCAGAAAGGCTTAAGACAAACAAAACTACTACTCCATGGAAGATAGGCTGATATAAAGCAACCACCATAAAGCATACTCCTCAGGTCTACAGAAGTAATAGAATCCATACCACTGCTGGATTTTCCTGAACTCTGTTAGGACTGGATATATATTCTCGAAGGCAGTGTAAGTTTCATCCCTCACCTGATATACAATAACAATAACAAATATGTAATCCGAATTCAACTCATTCTTTACATAACAATGACCAAAATTGATGTCTACCTTGGCTCCCGTCAGAACTATCTTGCCAGAAACAAAAATGAGGAGGACAATCTTTGGTTGTTTCATCCGATATATAAGACCAGGGAACAACTCTGGTTCATACTGTTACAATAAAAAGTTAGAACATGACAGACTAAGAGCTCTTGCATAGTCACAAAGTGTAATCCCACGACAAAAAATAGTTTAACCACGAGTAGTCTTTTCTTAAAAGCATGCCTAATCCATTCATACAAGGTCTTATATTCATGTTAAACATATCTGATCCACACAAGCACTACACATGTTTTAATTCCTTAAAACGAGGACAGAAGTAAAGAAACTACACAAAATATGAGCTATCACCAGCAGAGTATAATTATTAAGTCATGGAGTATAACTTACACTGGAGAAAGCACCATGAGAATATGCAAGTCCTTCTAGTCGTATGGGGAATTTTACATCACAAGAACCAACAATATTCTGAATCTTGAAATCCTGAATTTACGAATGTGCAAATGAAGTAATATTTTAAAGTTGCATTGCATGGAAATAATGGAAAAGCTCCATTAAGTTAACCTTAAACATGGCAGGAAAACCAAGCTTCTGAACGATACGAGCATACTGCAAAATTATGAATCATGTCAGGTGCAAGCCTTCATGATTACCAGCAAGCGAAACTGAATAATAAACTTCATCTAGATGCAATAAAAATACAGCCTGATCAAGCAATAAACAATTAAACAAATGGCTACAACAAGCATTATTGTTAACATATTAATTTTTTATCATATTAATTACCTTCCGTGCTGCTAGTTTAGACTGCTGCTCACTCTTCGCTCCTGTACAAACCTGGCATTCAAAGGCCACCACAGTCAAGAAGAACATGATCACGAGTGAGTTGATCTATTACTTCAGTAGCACAAAAGGCAGTCCGTTATGGGTAAAGTTTCTCCGTGATAATTAAAAAAAAAAGAAGATAAATGACATGGAAATCAAGAGATTACAAGAACTGAACATAGACCACTAGGCAAGAAAGATGTCATAGATTCCCAAACAAATGCAAATCCTTAAAAGTTGCTTACAGAATCCACAGGCCAGATCTGTATGATCTTGTTATAAAAGTATATTTATCAATTTATTAGCTTAACCAAAATGATAACAAAAGTAATCACAAGGAATAAACACTCTTGAGCAGCATATATGCAACCAAAAAAAAGAAGAAGAATCAGTAGAAGGCAAAACAAGACCCTTGTCTCATGAAGAATCATTCTTGCATATGTAATAAGCAACATGAGGTTTCCTTGCTAAACTATCATACCACCAGACGTCCGATTAATGCAAACTACCGGAGAATAAACGAAGTACTAAGCGGAGAGACAATTCTCAACAATTCAGCTTCTAGTACTGTTTTAAACAACATCTTTTTGATATCAAGCGCAAAATAGATCAGTGACTATTATTCAGAATAAGATATATTACTAAACCAGCTCACCATTTTCCCTGACGCAAATATCAAGGCTGTGGTCTTTGGCTCTCTGATTCTCATGATTACTGCAGCAAAACGCTGTGCCACAAAGAGCAAAGAAAACGCCAAAAACAAAAACATCAAAGTTAATTCACAGAGGTCAAATACGAAAACAAGGCTTTGAAGTTGGTGATATCCGACTAGACAGTAAGAGATTTCATCAAATAGTTACAGAAATCAGATCTAGAGATTTCACAGAGGTCTTCAACTCCTGCTCCTCTCGTTAATGCAATAAATTCACTTCACAATGTTCTTCATCTCCTGCTCCTCTCGTTAATGCAATAAATTCACTTCTATAATTCCTAACTACACTCTAAATAGTAAATATGTAAGACTAAACTTTCTATACCAGGAAACAAAATCACTACATTAGATGTTGTCATATCCTCGCACCCTAATCTCCTAGCAGAAGATTGAGAAATTGGCTCAACTCCAATTTCATGACAATGAAGGAAATGTGCCAGATCAGACAAAATAATCAAGGACGCAAGAAAGAGAAATAATAGACACGGACTACCTTACACAAAGCAACTACAATCATGCAATTCAATCCATACCTTCGGGTTGTACTCTGCATTACGTGCTTGCAGAGCTATTGCTTTCAGGTCTAGCTTGCAGTCCAAATTGACAGTTGAAACAATGTTCCTAGTATGATCAATAAGTAACATAAGATACTTGAGCTAGTAATCTATATAGCGCTTAGAAACTCAATGCACGACATAAATCTCGAGCACATATCTCTAAATAGAAAGGTCTTAGGTCTTGACGAGCTAAAAGGCAAACAAGGTTTGCTTAGTAAGCATGTTGATAAAAACCAGTTCTTTTATGAACCTAAATTACTCCCGTAACAGATTATAAGAGACAATTAACTATTCATCCATTCACTTCAAGCCCAGTGCTCTACTTTTTGAAATCAACGTTATATAATACAGTAAAACTATACCGGTTCAAATCTAAGCATTTAGTAGGAGACAATAACGTCTGCAGAATATACTCCAAGAAAAAAAAACCATTCATCCAATAATGTGGGTGCAGTGTGCAAAGCGATCCCGTTATCTAGGCTCTGGGGGGGTTCCCTCCTAGCTTTGCCAGGTTTGAATCCACACCAGTGTTCTGGAGGAAATAACTCCTACCAAGTGCGCTGCTTGGCTCATCCCAGAAAACATTCATATAATCTTAAACCATTACATCCCAATATATAAACTAAAATCATGCCCAATCTACAATGGAAGAAAACACAAAGTGACTACCAATGAAGAAGACAAAGCATTATCTATCTGAATTTCCAGAAGCTCAAGTAACATCATTTTTTGCGGATATTTCATTTGGTCATATTCATATACACAGAAAAAATTGAAGATGATATCAAATCAACTTACTGGAGCGTGGGAACTATTCCAGAAGGGTGCTTGGAAAGATCGACCGGCTGGCTTCCCTCCAAAACTTGATCCGCCATTTACCCTCCAATCGAACCTCTTGTTACCAACTTCTTTATAGAATCAATTACAAGTGTTACTGAAAAACAATTATAGGTTCTCTGATTATCTTCCTCGTTTTTATTTGTGTAAAAACTCGAGATTGAAATGAAGATCTTTCTTTCTTGCGTTCAAGAGATATTAGAACTAAGCAAATCGAGTAATCCGAGAAAGAAACTTCAGAAACAACAGATCTGAAACGATCTGAAGAAGACGAGACGAAGATCGAGCGGGAAAATCAGTGGAGAAATCGATTTATAAGCATGTACAATTTGAAAAGCAGGGTCTTTTATAAGGAGTTAGGGTTCATTTGTGACGGCAAGGAGAAGATAAAAAGAGGGCAGGAGAGAGAGGGAGAGACGGAAAGAGACGCTTTTGGCTGGATTGCTATATGTAGGCGTCAACCGGCTATAGAGGTCAGACCTAGCAGCAACGCATGTGCAACTGGATACAGCCGGTTATGAACATTTTTATTGTAAACTATGATTTAAGGGTATTTTGGCTTTTTATGTACCCTATGAATTTGATTTTTTTTTCTTTAATATATTTTGGCCGAAATACATTTCTTTACTATATAAAATAATAAAAATATTTTAATTTTTTATTCTAAAAAATATAAATATACACTGATATCTATGAATATCCTTGAACACCTATAAATACCTCCGAACATCTTAATATAAATAACTACGAACACACGCGAACATTTACGAACACCTCTGTATATCCACAAAAACTCCAAACACTCACTTGCACTGTAGGTGTTCGTCAGTGTACATAAATATTTCTTAAGTGTTCTTATATGTCATTAAATATTCTTAGATATTTTTATACATAGTAGATGAGTATCCAAGTGTTTAGACAACGTTATATAGTGTTCCCATACGTTTTTAACGTATTTTTCTTCTTCAATAGTTACAGAAATATCATATAAAATTGTCCAAATACTTAGAAACTCCTCTATATTATAGATAAAAATACATAAGAACAATTAATTATTAAGAAAAAAAATCTAAGTATTTGTACATTGTTATATAGTATTTATTTAATTATTCAAAAAAAAAAATTCTTATGAGTTTTTTTAGACAATATAACAAATACTTGGTGGACAAATGTAGCGGCGTGCGATGCCGCTAGTTGTACTGGAGGGAGAGATATATTAGAGATAACGTGCTTGACAAGAAATATAAGTGAGAATAAAAAGAAAATTATGTGTGTTTTAAAAAAAAAACTGCTACACTAATAGCGATTTTTTTTTTTGGGGAATATAAAAATAAAGAATATTTTTGTCATTTTACACAGTAATAAAGCATATTTCGGTCAAAATAAATTAGGAGGGCAGTACAAGGTCAAATCCAATTAAGGGGACATAAAAAGACAAAATATCCATGATTTAAGTCTTAGAAAATATATTCTTTTTATTAAGTTTGGAAAAATTTAGAGGAATATGTCAAGAAACCCTCTATTTTGTTAAAAAATTTAGTGCAAATCGACCTTGTATTTACAAAAATTGGTACAAAATTGCTAATATCAGTAATGAAAGATAAAGATGCATTTTAAGTGTGCCACAAGTTATAAAAAAATATCAATAATTGTTAACCAAAGTTGAAATTCATAAAGTAATTACGTTTAAATTAGTACCTGTTTCTCATCATACATGCATACTTGCCTGAACTTACTATGAATTGTTAACATACTAAAATAAGCCATCTCATAGATCATTTTTCAAAAATTATGAAGAAATTATAAAAGAATTAGGGAGGATAAAGAGCGACACTTATTTATTAATGCAATGCAATATATTATTGGGATTATAATTTAGAAACCCTTTGATTAAATAATCTGTGTTGATTCAATTAATTAGCGTAATTGATTATTAGAAAGTAACTGCAGTCTATCACTTATGAATATAGATTAAAATATTTAAATTTTAGCAAGTATAACTTGAAAAATGTTATCGTATTATTTCATTCTACGTGGATAGAAACTTTTTGACTAATGATAAAAAAAATCTTAGAAAAAAAAAACATTTTGACTAATGATGCCAGCAATGACTTCATACTTTTTTGTTTAATGATCGATGATTAATGCACATAAAAATCTAGGAAAAAAAAAAAATCAGTCACAATATTAGTTTTACCCGTCATTTGAACCGGAACTTCTATATAACACCAAAAGACGTAGGACAAACAACCAGTTTTCCATCTGTGAGATCCATGGCAGCTAGAAATTCTTCCACCGCCGCAGAGCCAGCGCCGCTCCACCTCTCCGGCCGCACTGCCATCGTCACTGGCGGCACACGCGGCATCGGCCGTGCCGTTTCCCTCCATCTTGCCTTTCTCGGAGCCCGCCTCGTCCTCAACTACTCCGCCAACTCCGCCATCGCCGACCAACTCGTCTCAGAACTCAACTCTTCCTGCCCTTCCTCATCCCCGCGCGCCATCGCCGTTAAAGCTGACGTCAGTGATGCAGAAGCGGTGAAGTCTCTCTTCGACGCAGCTGAGAACACGTTCGGCAAACCGGCGCACATTCTCGTCTGCTGCGCCGGCGTGCTCGACTCGAAATACCCTTCTCTCGCCACCACCTCCGAAGAGGTGTGGGATAAAACCATGGCTGTCAACGCTAAAGGAACGTTCCTCTGCTGCCGCGAAGCCGCCAACCGCCTCGTCCGCGGCGGCGGAGGCAGAATAATAACGTTCTCGTCGTCGATCATGGGGACTCTTCTACCAGGTACAATAGATTATAATATCAATATGCATCAACAACTTATACAAGCAATTTATGTACATAACGTGATCCAACTTTTAATAGGATATTCTGCGTACACGGCGTCAAATGCAGCGGTTGAGGCGATGACGAAGATACTGGCGAAGGAGGTAGGTCCGGCGAAGACAACAGCCAACGTGGTTGCGCCGGGGCCAGTGATAACGGAATTGTTCATGGCAGGAATGAACGAGGAGAAGCTGGAGAAAATAGTAGCGTATAATCCGCAAGGAAGGATAGGAGAGACGAGTGATATTGCACCGGTGGTGGGGTTCCTGGCGACGGACGCCGCCGGCTGGGTTAACGGCCAAGTTATCAGGGTTAACGGCGGTTTTGTCTGAACTTATACAGCTCGTGATTTATTGCTTTATTGATATATATATATATATAATATTTAAGCCGGGAGGGAGAGTTGCTACAGTACATGTCCCTCTATATATATATATATACATATATATATTATATAAATATTTAAAATATATTTAATTAAAATAATAATAATATATATTTAAAATATATTTAATTAAAATAATAATAATATATATTTTAAATATATGTATTATATAAATATATATTTTAAATATTAAATATATATCTATATATATTAAAATAATATTTTAATTTTTTTTAAATATTTTATTTTAAATAATTAAATATTTTTAAATATATTTTTTAAATTTAAATTTTTTTTTTTTTTTTTCACACGCATCGCGGATGATGCTTTTGCTAGTATATATATATATATATATATATATATATATTATATATATATTATATATATATATAATATATATATATATATATAATATATATTATATATATATATTCTAAAATAACTAGAAAGGAATTTCATCCCGAAATCTATTTTAGACAATAAAAATAAGAACGACATCGAGGCGGTGAAGTACGTATGTGGAGGTGTTCAAAAGGATGACTCTGTTCCTTGTAATAATATTATTTTGTAATGCTATTTATACAAGGCTATGTTTTTTTTGGGTATTTTGTGACGTTGATAATAATTTTTTCATAATAAATAGTTGCGGTTCATACCATTGCCCATTTGCTCGTACCCAAGGCATTTGTTTAATTTTTTTTTAATTTTTAAATGTTCAATTCAGCCTATTGTTTGTTCTATCTCAAATTAACTCCTCAGCTTACAGCATTACTGCATAGTACTTCTCAATTACACAAATTTCTATTTCACAAAACTATGGTACTTTATATCACATCGTTACTGTACACCGCTGTAATACTGACATAGCTCGTCCAGAACTTTCTATATCCAACATTTCGATATAGTGCTAATAATATTAGAAATATACTATTAGCAATATTACATTAGTCGTCTGAAACGTTAAGAAGTTTCCGATCTAACTACTGGAATAAATTTTGAATCCCCAGTGTGAAAACATAATGTATTTACATGAATGCAAAGAAACATCGCCAGTTTTCAACTACAAAATTGTTCAGAAAAAATATATTGTATTTTTGTAGTACACATTATTTAAAAAAAAATTAAATACCATATCAAATAAATTGATAAAAAACTATAGACAAATAAATTGATTTACACTATTATATTTTGATAATTATTTTTAACATATATTATGATATTTTATAAAAATAAATTAAATAATAAAATTATGTATTTTATTTTTTCCAAACAATTTTATATTAAATTTTTTTTTAAAAAAATATTTATAAATATAAATTTTAGCAAGTGTGATATAAGTTTTCAAACTTACACCCGAAATAATATAAAATTTTTCTAATTTGTCAACAATTCAGCTGAGGACAATAAAAAAGAGCGATGAAGTCTTGTATATAAACGAACCTTATCTAAACTTGATCCAAAAGCAAAAATCCTTGAAAAATGAGCGAACAGATCACTGCAGCGCAGCCAACGGCGACCCTTTCTCTCGCCGGCCGCGTCGCCATCGTCACCGGCAGCTCCCGCGGCATCGGCAGTGAGATCGCCCTCCACCTGGCCTCCCTCGGCGCGCGCGTTGTCATCAACTACTCCTCCAACTCCGCCGCAGCCGAACAACTCGTCGCCGAGTTGAACTCTTCTTCTACGGACACCCCCACAGCCGTCGCCGTAAAAGCCGACGTCTCCGACGCAATTGCCGTCAAATCTCTCTTCGACGCCGCCGAGAAGACCTTCGGATGCCCGGCGAACATCGTTGTCCACTGCGCCGCTGTGTTAGACCCCAAATACCATTCTCTCGCTAAGACTGCCGAAGAAGACTGGGAAAAGACCTTCTCCGTCAACGCGAAAGGCGCGTTCCTCTGCTGCCGCGAGGCCGCCAACCGTCTGCCACGTGGCGGCGGTGGGCGTATAATCGCGATAACGACGACGCTAGTGGAGACCGCGAGGCCTGGGTATGGGGCCTACGCGGCGTCAAAAGCGGCGGTGGAGACGATGGTGAGAATACTTTCGAAAGAGTTAAAAGGGACGAGAATTACAGCAAACTGTGTGGCGCCGGGGGCAGTGGCGACGGAGATGTTCTTCGCCGGAAAGACGGAGGAGATGGTGCGGTTGGCGGCGGAGAGTACCACGATGGGACGGCTCGGTGAGACAAAAGACATCGCACCGCTTGTAGGGTTCCTCTGCACCGACCCAGCTGAGTGGATCAACGGCCAAATCATCCGAGTCAACGGTGGCTTCCTGTAATCACCGCCGGCAAGGGCATCTTTTACGGGTCGTAATAAAAGCCAGACGGAGAAGGTTTACAACCATATTTACTTGAGTAATGCGATTGGTTTCATTATTTTTCGTTTACTTCACTTTGACAATGGAAAAACTGTTCTGTCCGATAAAAATGGTCTGAAAATAGTCATAACGGTTTTTTCTTTATTTTGGATTAGTAAATCGCAAATTATTAATCCTAAGATATAGAAAAATAATATTCAGACTATTTTTTGGATTAAATAATTGGACCGAACAGGATAATCCTTGTCATTATTACTATTGTTATCATTATTATTATTATTATAAAGATATTATTGTTAGTATTATATATGGTTGTATAATGTTGTTAAGCCTATTAAACGTGCAGGTTCACATATATTTTCTCAGAATATGGTGATTTTAAGTATATGATGTAAATGAAAGCATAAATGCATTACTTTGGTGTGTGGATGCAAAGAAACTCCAGCGTTCTCGGTTGTTTTTTTTTTTTTTCTTTTAAAAATGTTCAATTCAGCCTATTGTTTGTTCTATCTCAAATTAACTCTTGCATTACTGGGTAGTACTTCTCAATTACACAAATTTCTATTTCACAAAATTATGGTACTTTATATCACATCATTATTCTATACTACTAGTAATAATAACATAGCTCGTCCAGAACTTTCCATATCCAACATTTCGATACAGTGCTAATAATATTAGGAATATACTATTAGCAACATTATATTAGTCGTCTGAAACGTTAAGAAGTTTCCGATCTAACTACTGGAATAAATTTTGAATCCCCAGTGTGAAAACATAATGTATTTACATGAATGCAAAGAAACGTCGCCAGTTTTCAATGAACATGATTAACTTTCATGAATATTACTGAATTGAAAATATATTGTTATTGATAAATATTATGCATAAGAGTAAGACAAAGTTTCATGTTTTGAGATAACATTCAAGGTGAACTTATCTCACTGAAACTCAGTATCATGGCACTCTTCAACCTTCCAAAAGCCCCACCTGTTTCCATCATACAGCAAGAATAGAATCCGTGGACCCTTATCGCTTCATGCGATGCTGGCCATGTGCGAGCACGAAGGATCACGCTAACCTCAAAAAAAAACTTGAATATGTCTCTTGGGTGAGTGTTGTTTCATCCTATGGTCCTGTTATAGATCTTCTGATTAATCATGATTCTGACGGCTGAGTATCTTCACGGTAGTATTTGACAAATGTCCTCAGGCATCCATTGATTACTCGCGGAGCACAACCGTCACAGAATCTTTTGGAGAGATCAATCGCCTTCACGAATCACAGGAACATTAAATCAAACATTGCGAAGTCAAAGCTTGTAAAACCTGAAATGCAAAAAAAAAAAAAAAAAAAAAAAGAATCTCAAAATGACAATAGCGATTAAGGAACTAACTTCGTTTATGACAATCTGATGTCGTGTTCCTAAGACAGATATCTCCGCCATGGCTAGATGCAGAATGCAGAGCTCCAAGATCCTCGCAGCAGGCTCATCCTACAGTTATATGTTAATAAGAGCTGATTAATCATTTATTAGTTATATGAATCCATAAACAGGTCAGTGGATCATCTTCCATAAGGGGAATGCAAGCTACGTAGAGATCTAGTTCAAAATAAATGTACAAAATTAGCAACAATAGAGGAAATGTTCTTAGATTTGAATACCAAAGAAATTCAACTGCCGTAGCACTAAGCTTTTAGACCAACTAGAAATACAAGAGAGTTTTAAAACTAAAGTGTGGTGATTAATACATGACATTACTAGCACAAATTAAAGAAGAACTTGCAGAAAAAAAACACTAAGGACTTAAACATTCATTTGTAAACATGCATGCTTTAGTCCTTTTCAGAAGGAAACTGAGCTAGTTTCTTTGTAAGCTAAAAGCCATATGAACTTTAAGAAGGAAAATGAGACGGCTAATCTGAATACAACATAGGGTTTTTAAATGCTCCTCCTTGATGTCTTTGTAATCATCCAAAGTCCTAACACCTTGGAAGGAACATATCATCTTTCTCTAGAATAACTAAAGGAGCTAATTAATTGAAGATGTAACTCTTGCAGTTTTTTATAAAAAATTCTATCTCAAACCATTTTTACCAACTTTATGGAAAAGTGATCAACAGTCCTAAGACCTGGATTTACAAAGTATTAGGACGCTGCGTTGTAACAAACTTCTTTTTTGCTTTGTAAAATTTTCCTATTATTCTGCAACATTACGAAGTCATTACATCACCACCATCCTCACCGTTCCCTCTTCTTCTAAAACATGTACTCAAGAATTATACATTTGGTGCATTGCGATTTTCTCAATGAAAAGCAATCGTGCAAAAGGACAACAGGATGGATATTTTTATTTTATTTTTAGGTAAACATTAGTTTAGCCCCTAGTTGAGATTGTGTTATCACTTTCAGACCAACCTTCCAATTAGGAGGAATTATTTTCTCGATCACAAGGACATGCTGATTCCACCTGCCGACAACAGCTCCCAAAATATCTCTTGCCAAGCTGTAGCTCGAAGAAGATGAGAACAATGATTTCTCAGAAGTAACAATTTAACAAACATGTTCCACTGGATAACACATGAATACTTACCGCAAAACAAACCTATTGTAAACCAGCTTTAGAGGGGCCGAGAGGACTTCAGCTTCTGCAAAAAGAAAAAGCATTGTGTCTTTTCAAAGATAGATAGCCTCCATCAAACCAAAAGAATTAGAAGAGACCACTCTGATATTCTTTTAATAGTCTGCTCAGATTGAAGAATGAAGCAGACTTTCTTTCAGAAAATTGATTTTCTACCCTTACATGCAAAATCAAGAAATTTCCAAAAGTGGTTCGAGAGAAGGAAGGGAACAATTTATAATGTGCTAAATTTTTTTTATGATGAATCCAACTGTAGTTATATTCCCTAATTTATCCATTAAAAGCCTAAATGCTGAGCTTTCGTAGCTGCTATTAACACCAACAGCATCTACCCTCTACTGGTCTACCTTTATGTCGCAGATATAACTGTAGGCACATTTTTTTCAAAAAAAAAAGGAAATAACTGTAGGCAACTATGCAAGAAACTTGGTAAGAATTTTGGTGAGAGAGGCATTGAAACAACGAAATAAAAAGCATGTTGCGTGATACTTAAACGCAATAGTGCCACAGTGCAAGGAATTATATATTTACACCAGTTCAAGGACTTAAATGACTTTATTGATCCAAAAACCTCTTGATATTCAGTGTTCATGGTCTCTCGATGATTGGAACAACATTTCCTTACCATGTAAAATATAAAAAATTACTTTAAAACATTCAGATTATTATTTACAATAAGAAGGAATTGTAATAGCAATCAGAATATAATATTGAGGCAATGCTTTCTGCATACAGTTTAGTAAAACATGCCGCCTAATAATGGTGCAAGCTTATATTCCTCATGGATAAAGAAAATACTATCGAACGTCAACATAACATAGAATTTTGATAGCAGCTAGAACACTGTTGATTTTAAAGAGAAAAGACATGATTGCTATCATCATATGTAGAATCAAACATTATATGTAAGAGTACGTCTAGAGCAATAAAAAAGAGTTCATATGCTTGCTAAAACCTTGATACTTATCAGGTGCTAAACGAACTTAGAAAAAAGATAGGTGCCACTCCAAATGAAAACCCAAGTTAAAGATAACCATGATAGTTGGTTATCACTCAAATTGATTGGAAGAAAAGTGTTTAGAAAAATGGCATGCATACTACCAAATCTGCCACGTCCCCAAATCAGGGGGTGACGGAAAAACAAATTTAATTTACTTTAAAACAAATTTATTGATACGGCCGTTTTGTTTTAATTCGTTACAACTTCGAGTTTGACTTAAAAGTAATTATTTGAGTTCTTACAGGTGCCCTTGCCACTGGGCTAACGGCTTTGCCCATCCTGAGGTCATTCAGTAGCATGAAATAAACTCTTAGAACAACTTTCTATAAGTCATCTTCAAGATTCCCTACTTGATAAATGTGATTAAAACCATCTCCATTAACCATGATGATGTTATTATTCTAATATAATGCACTTTGGCCGTAATCCTAGGACATAAACATACTACCCGTCACATCCAATCTACTGTAAGCTATTGCTTTATAAATGGCTTAAAGATACCATTCTACAAATTTCTTATATGCTTCAAGAAAAAAAGGGGAAAATGGTAAGGAGACCAACATGATTTTGAATTCTTATCAATATTTAATGTGTATATGATGCATTCATAACAATTAAAACTATTAAATCTAAAACCGATCTCACCATTGGCTGAATCTTTTTCATTCTGGCGCATCAGCTCTTCGGCCTCTTCTTGGGTACCCGCCTCAACTGGAGCACCACCAAAGCTCATATGATCATACTGCAGTAATGATCCCTTTTCGAATGCATATCCAGGCTCTGCTAGAAGCAGAGAAAGCCAACAATTAAAAGTTGTAGCCAAATCAGAGGATACAAAAAGAAGAAACAAAAAAGATATGAAATTAATCAATGCAATCAGAAATTTTAACCACGAATAGTAACACTAGTTTCTTTACCTCTTTTTGCATTTACCCTTTTGTCAAACAACCGAACTGGATCTGACCCTTCTAAGCACGCAGCATAAGCTATCAATCTGGCATTGAAAAAAAACATTTTAAAAACACTGAAATAATAATATATAAACCCGGAATTTTGATGAATTTCAACTCACAGTGCCAGCTCTCGAGCAGCTCTGGGGCTACAAAACCTCCCGCTCTTGTCGATTTTACGTGACGGTCCATGCGCAGCCCCAGCCGATGATGACGACGACGAGGATGATGATGAGATTTCCGCAGCTTGTTCTATGGCTTCAGTGACGGCTTGAATTGAAATCCGGTGATGAAAATTCCGACAAATTAGAGAGACAGCGGCGACTTTGAGAGGTTTCGGAGACGGATTTAGAGCTAAGAAGTGGTTTTGGTAAGCAGAAATTGTAGAAAACGAGTTGTGGAGGTTGAAAGGGAGATGGGATTTGGGGGAAGAGATTGAGGAAATGGTGAGGCTTCCCTCCATTTTTTGGCAGCTCGCAAGCTCCCTCCCCACTTTTGAGCTCTCTCACAAGGGAGGGTTTAGATAAGGTTTTGCATTTGGTCAAATCTATCAATTATCATATATTTATATGGGTCTTTTGGTTAAAAAAAAAAAACGCCGCTGGGGGCATCCACACGCCCCGAAAAAATTCACGATTTATATAATTAAAATTTAATATTTTTTTAAACTTATATATTCCCATAAAAAATCTTATTGCTGCCAAAAAGACAAACATGGACTCGAATCCTCTGCCCCATTGCCTGTCCCCTCTTTCTGTCCCAGCCAATAGTTATTTGACACGTGTTAAATAAATTTCTGTTAACTCCCGTTACTTTCTGTCAGTAGATTTCGTTATATCTCCTGTTTAGTTCTTTCCGTTTAACTTTTATCTCATCTAGGTTACAGGTCCATCGCTATTGCATCACGTATCTCCTTTTTTTTTTGCTGCCTATCTTATCTGATATATAGTTTAGAAATAGTTCAAATAATTACAGAAGAATTCCTAACAAATATATATTAAAGAGATGGAGAAAATATGCAAAATTAGGTTTTGATGGAAATAATTCAAATAATGTAAGATCACAAAATTGCAAAGAAAACTTCGCTTATTGTTTCCAAAGTCCAAAACATCCAACAAGTTAAAGGGTTTTAAGATTAAGCAAAAGAGGCTCTTCAACTTCTACATCCTTAAAACCGAAAAGTGCATTAGAGAAAGCCACGCAGAAGAAAAAGCGTCAAACTAAACATGTACATGAACAACAGGAGAAAAAAAAATTAGGTATCACCATTCCATTGACTGATACAATTTTTACTTTTTTAATAACAGTGGACAATTATTTAGCACATAAAAAATTACAGGGGCTGATAGACTTATACACTTCACTAGGGCTGAGCATTACCCGAACCTACCCGAAAAATCGAACCGAACCGATTCAGTTCGGGTCGGCATTTTAATAGTTCGGGTCTATATAATTCAGTTCGGGTTCAGTGGTCAAATTTCGGGTCGGTTCGGGTTGGAACCGAATTATCCTCACGAGTCATGTATTAATTAGTTTTCGTTGGTTTTTATGTGCTAATTCTTTCTATTTAAATAAAATATTTATGTTACAACTATTCGGATCGATCCGAACCGACCCGAACCTACCTGATTTCGAATTGGTGTTAAATAAAAGTAATTTGTGATGTTATTCGGATCAACCCGAACCAACCCGAACTGATCCGAATTTTAGTCGGTTCGGGTCGGTTCGGGTTGAAATGAAATTCGGGTCGGTTCGGGTCTGAAGGAATTCGGTTCGGGTCGGTCTTAAGGATTTCGGTTCGGGTCGGTTCGGATCGGGTTGATCCGAATGCTCAGCCCTACGCTTCACGTAAGGATGACTATGGTGGTACTTTACAGAAGTATGACACACAACTTACACAGGTAAAAATAAAATTAGGACAGAAATTTTTTCACTCATGTATTTCTTTTTAAGAATGTAATGAGTCCTAATAAAGTGATGAACCTATAGATACATGATCATTTATCTGATGAGACTAATACGGTGATGAATTATTTACAACTATTACAGGTAAATATAGTAGGTCTTGTAATACTGTAATTTTTTTTTTTTTAATTTTGCAGTAGCAGTAAATATTGCACGTTCGTTATTCATAAGTATTTATTTTTGATCCATTTTTGTAGGCTCCACTTTTATCTAGATCCAAAACAAGGAGAAGTGATTAGTCTGGTTGAAAATGAAGGTCAATGATTTAAAAATGCCTTTTTTTAAGTGTTAACATATGAAAATAGTAGAGATATTTATATTTTACACGTTGTGATAATTTAAAAATATAAAAATATATCATCTTAATTTAAATGATATTTTATACTTTTTAAGTGGTGTAAAATTAAGGAACTGCCTCTGTTTTTCAAAAAATATTTTAATTTATACAATTTTCTAAACCCAAAATGCAAAACTAAGTATAACTTCATCAAGTAGATGCATAATATTTTATGAGAGTTACGGATTAGCCTTGCATCGATACAAGTTACCAATAAATTTTCCATTTACGATCCGTTATTTATCATGGTCGTGTCCCAAAAATTTATTCAGAAGTATGTTCTTAAAAAAAATTTTAAAATACAAAAATTAAAGCTCACATTAAAATCGTTTTTTAATTTTTTTTAAAAAAAGTTTATAACTAGGTATTTTGAAACTCTAAAATTTTAAGAATTTAAAGAATTAATTTTTAAACATACTAAAACTTTGAAACCTCAATATTTTGAAGATGTTTTTTAAAAAATTTAATTATAACAATTATAGTAATATAATAAAAGTATATATATGTGTATATATATATATATATATATATATATATTGAGATCGGAGCTCGTTTGAAAAAGTTGTAAAATTAAGGGGCGTTTTGAAAAAGGTTTGAAAATGTATACAGTTTCCTCCATTAGTTTCCAGGGACAAAGGAGTCATTCCAAGCGAACATTTCAAATTCAATGGCGCCCATTCAACGACTAACTTCGAAATCAATACATGCCACGTGGCAATTTTGCTTAAATGCTCTCTTTATGATTTTGCCACTTAATTAAACCCTAAATCTTCAAAAATCAAAACTCTCTTCTTCCGCACAAGTAGAGTCCAGCCTCCACTCTCTAAAACGATCCCATTCTCATCAGTTATCATTTTAGCAATAATTTTATCGAGCCTTCAATTTGAAACAACAAACGATCAAGCGCAGCGGAAAAGAGTTTTGTTTTCTCGATATAAATGATCTTTTTGGTCTTCAATCAGGTTGATATTTTCCTCAAAACTTTTACGAAGTTCTATATTCAACGAATTTGTTAACATTGTTTTGGTCATTAATTTGTTATGTTCACTTTCAATTGTTAGATAGATTTACATTCAACGTCGATTTAGTATGGAGGAGCAATAATACGATTTAAAGCGATATGGACCTGAATTTGGGGAATAGAAATTCCTCAAAGCTTTTTTGTTTTTTTTTTGGCTAAAGATTAATATTATAATTTGATCGTCATTTTTGCTCCTCTTTCCCTCGCTTCTTTATCCGTTGGTCTCGCTGCCTCTGGCTTCTGATTACGCTGTGGAGCAAGGTCTTTTATCCGATTATTACTTTTCGACTAAAATTTTCTATTCCTTTATAATAGTTACTTCAATAATCACAGTATTGATTAAGTGAGGTCAATTGACCCCACTGGCTATATTTCCCCATGATTAGAGGTATACAATTTAGTGGATTCCACTAAGCGAGTAGGACAGCGGTAGGAGCTTCTGGTTTCCTACAGCCCACTTAACTTAGAAACTTGCTTCCCTGCATATGTGAACTTAAGTCGCTTGTATGCGCCTGACGTAGTGGGGGTGGTGCGAGGGTCCTGCGGAACTCAGGTGGCGTCACTCTCCCGGAGAGATCCTGATTCGGATGGGGTCGGATTATGGGGTCTGGTCGAGTTAACGCCTAAACCCCGTGTGAGTTCGCTTGCCCTTGCTTGGACATAAAAAGGAGTTGATATTCCGCTTACAGAAAATCGCAAATGAGAATTAGACAATGTTCTTATCACATTTCAAAAGTATATAGATTTTGCTCTGCTCAGCTAATAAAATTTTTTGTTCTTGGTCAGGAATTTATAGCATAATGGGTAGAAATCTCAGCCCTGCTGTCCGCCGTGAGCTAGAAAATCTTGGGAAGGACCCAGATAGCCAGAAATCTGCTATGAAGGCCCTAAAGAGTTATGTCAAGGACTTGGACACCAAAGACATTCCCTTGTTTCTTGCTCAAGTGCCAGAGACTAAAGAGCCCAGCACATCCTCTGGGAAGTGTACAATTTCATTATATGAGGTCCTAGCTCGCTTCCATGGCCGTAACATTGTGCCACAGATTGACAATATAATGTTTACGGTAGTAAGAACCTTGTCTTCCAGCGCGGGCTCATTTCCCCTTCATCAAGCTTGCTCAAAAGTCATTTCAGCAATCGCTAGATATAGTATAGATCCTGCTACAAAGGGGATGGATAAGAATAGTATCATTTTCTCCCTTTGCAGGCCTCTATTAGACATCTTGATGGCCCCGCAGGAGGGATCGTCCTCTGGGGCTGCTTTATGTTTGAAGGCCCTTGTGGAATGCGATAATTGGAGATTCGCTTCTGCCGATGTGGTGAATGAGCTTTGCCTGAAAGTTGCTTGTGCTTTGCAAGAGAAGCTTACTCAGACTATTTCACATTTGGGTTTGGCTATGGCTCTGTCAAAACAGAATAGATTAACTATGGAGGCTTACGCAAGGTCCCTTGTACAGTCTGGACTCCAGATTTTGGATGCTGATTCCAAAGCAGGAAATTCACAGAAGCGGTTGTTAGCGATCCAGATGATTCATTTCTTGATCAAGAATGTGGATTCTAGATGTTTCTCTTCGGAGCTTGTTAATGTGGTCGATGTCATGGAAAAATGCCAGAGTGATCCTATGCCATTTGTAAGAACTGCAGCATCTGAGACATCACGGACAGCAAAAGTTTTAGCCGGACAAAGGGGTCCTAGACGTGAAAGAAGTCCAAGTCCAGTTGCAGGTTCAATTCTTAGAAGCAAAAATGACAGGATGATCTATCAGGTTCAGAATAATAATTTTTATGCCAAAGTCAATGACTCCGATGCTGAATGTAAAACACCTGAATCACATATTGTTGCTTCCTATGATGATTTCGATACTATAATTGATTCTCCTATCTCACCTGGCCAATATTCTTGCAATATGAGGTATGACATGCAATATTCTAATAGGGAGCTTGGAAACACTGATGCTGGATTTGAGGAGATAACACCAGTTGATATGGTGTCCAGTAAAGGAAGTTCAAGAGGGGATAGCTCCGAGGTTTGTCTTAGACAACATAGAGATGGTGCTGCAAATGGGACACATTATGAAAACTCGAATGAGATATCTGGATTCATTCAGTCAGGTGCAGGTTGGGTGACACTGGATACGACCATCAGTCCTCAGGTACATAGATTTCCAACCCTCTTTTTCATTTCCACAAGAACTTAAGAATGTTAATAGCGAAATTGTAATGAGTATTCAATAATGTTCATTAGCATTCTTAACAAACTGTCAAATTGGGTGGTGTCCCTGTACTGGTACAAGAACATTGGCGTTGCTACATTGATTTTGTAATATTATACGAGCACACACCATCCGATAGTTAGACAAAGTTCTCTTGTAATTTGTTAAGCTACAAATTATGATGTCACATGATGACTTTTTTTTTTTTAATACTTGCATTGCAAGGAATAAATCAGTAGCACTGAAAGTTTTTTAATACTTTGGCTAATTCTACAGTTAGACAAAGTTCTCTTGTCATTTGTTAAGCTACAAATTATGATGTCACATGATGGCTTTTTTTTTTTTTTTTTTTTTTAATACTTGCATTGCAAGGAATAAATCAGTAGCACTGAAATTTGATCTAGGCTGATAGCTTTGCAAGCGACTGATTCTTTTCATTTTTCATGTAACTTCCAATTTGTGAACGGCGAATGCTTCTAACGATCCTTTCTTATGTTTTTGTTTTCAGAGATCTAAATCACAGCTTACCATAAATGATGTAAAGATATATACAACTCCACGGAAACTCGTTTCTTCTCTCCAAGATTTGGCCGCTATCCCTTGTATCCTTAAAAACCATAATGCTGAATATCATGCACATCTAGTCGGTAAATGCAATTGCAACAAGACTGATGGCACAAATGGAGATGTAAGTTCACAAATGTTTAGCTATGAAAAGAGAGGAAGGAAGATGGAGGATGCATGGTCTCCGAGCACTGAAGAGCATGGCAACCAAGAGGCTGAAAAATCTTTGTCAAGCAGCACCGAGTCTATTTTATCAATTTGCCAGGCTCATGCGCCGTGTGTTTGCACACCACAGAGTGAATATAGTGGTGAGAATTCAAAAGGAAGCACAGAAAGACGAGCATATAAAGCGACATCTTGTAGGTTAATCAGTGTTATTCTCGTTATAGTTCTCGCCATTTTCTTGTCTTCTACATTTAGACGGAACAACGAGGCTTTTGATGTCGTGCCAACTTAGTTTTTATTACTCCAGGCTTTTTTCTCTCTTTCTTCTTCTTCTTCTTCTTCTTTTTTTTTTTTTTTTTTTTTTGCGAAAATTTATGGACAATCTTATAAAATAGTGTGGTCATCCAGTACTTGTGGTAATAAATAATGAGTATATGTTTTGATCTACAAGTTTTCATGGTTATTAGCAGTAAAGGTGTATTTAGAATGTATACCTGTGTACAAGACAATAATTGATTGACCGTTTAAGGACACAGTGCAAGCTGAAAAACTCCTCTCTGTTTCCATTAAAGATGGGTGCCATGATTTCAGATATTTAACATTAAAGGTGGTTTGATTTATTTATCCTCGTTTTACAGTCAACTGTATCCAGTTCTTTGAATCATCACTGTAGTATGGAAAAGTTATTTGGTTGAGGTCCTACCAAGATAATGCAGAATTTTTCATGAACCCCAGTAGGGGCCCCCACGCACGCGCGCACGACGCAGACACACACACACACATATATATATATATATATATATATATATATATATGTGTGTGTGTGTGTGTGTGTGTGTGTAACTTAGAAGAACATTATTGATCTCGAACAAATTATAGGATCTAATGGTCGCTGATGCGATCTTAGAGAAGTTATATTGAGGTCAACCTAAGAACTAGAGAATAGCTCTCTCTTTCTCTCTCTCTCTCTCATATTTTTACTTTAACGTGTATGAACGTATGTATATAACCTAGAAGATAATATATAATTGTTGATCTCGATCAAATTGTTTGATCCAATGATCGCATCTGCTGATGAGACCTGAGAAAAGTTATATTGAGGTCGACATGACAACATGAAAATATCTCTCTCTCTCTCTCTCTCTCTCATATTTTTACCTTATTATCAGGATCCATTACCGCATCCATCCATGAACGAATAGGAATAGTGCATTGTTTCATGGTCGACTAACTGTACAAATTCCAACGTAAGGAAATAGGAAATCATCATGGACTAAAATGTCAAGTTTAGGAAGTGAAAAATCAATTTTGGACCCGCTTGATTAAGATCATGGGTTTTTTTTTTTCTATTTTTTTCTAGTTTCTCACGTACATGAATGAAACTAATCTCGTTCAGAGTGAAACAATTATGGTACATTTTCTTCCAACATGCTTGTTTGCACATATTCGAACCTCCGACCATACGAAGGTTCCATAATCACTTAAACCAGCCTTGCTAATTGACTGAGCCACACTATTACATAAATCATGATAACTATGCCGTTCAGTATAATCTATTGGCTACACTAACACCATCCTTCAATTTATATGCATCATTTGGGTCTTAGCCAATACTGTGATGCAAACTATAGCAATGATCCGCAGCAGCACTCAAATGAAAATGTCGGCCGTGCACAAAAAATGAACTTCCTAAAAAATGAAGTTGGACCAAAAAAACAAAAGAATTCTAGGGTTAAATTAATGAATAAGTAATATGCTCAAGCCAAAAGGTTGGAATCTCTTAGTTGGTGGAATATAAATTGATACCATCCACGACTTTATCAGTTACGATGACGGCCGGTCGTACGAACGAACTAATTAAGAGCAATGATTCCCAATATAATCTAAAAGAATATCACAACAAATGTTCTTACTCAATGTTATCCTTCATACTACCAAAAGAAAACCTGACATACCATCATACCCCAAAACCACTGTACTATAACTATTCCAATGTAAACAGGAAAAATGCAAGAATCAAAATCACAAGCAGGGTGGATGAGGGTGCAGGAGCAAAGGAGGAAGAATCCAACTGAACTATAAAATTGCATGTTCCCTGAGACTGGTTCTGAGATGTAACCATAGCCAGCCCCTGGAAGACACAGCTCTCTTCCTTCTGTCCCTGTGCTTGGTAATACATGTTGAAGGCGTAGGAAGCGTTTCCGTTCGCATCCAAATTATTACACGAAGACCCGTATCCGAGCGCGGTGCAATCCGAATATGTACAAGCATAGTTGATATTATCAGCCAGCTTACTTTGATTAGCATCTGGGTTCAGCACACACCACTGGTTTTGTAAGTACTTCGCATTCTTTGCGCCCACAAGTAGTGCATTCTGCCCGTGCCCAGAGAGGTCCATCGGGAACTTAGCTCGCCCGTCGTAATAGAAGATTCCCCAGTGGCGCTCGAAGTTTCCGGGAGCTATGCTCTTGGCGTCCTCGTCAATCAAGCCGAACAAGTAGACTTCGATATACTGATTCCGTCTGAGCGGTGTCCCAGTCTTAGCGGCCAAACGGGGTAATAATCCATCGTAAAAACGAACCGCGTAGTTAATGTTCGCGTTAATATCACCGTCCGTTGGCCACCCGACTTCTCCAACTATTATAGGCATATCGGCGAAACCGACAGCTTTGAGAGATGAGACCAACGTATCGAAGTTGGCATCGAACACATTGGTATACTCGACCCCGTTGTCGTTTACGGGCGTGCCGGTGCCGTCAAAGAAGGCATAGTCTATAGGAAAATGGCTATTTCCATATAGACTCAGATAAGGGTATATGTTGACGGTGAAGGGCGCGGCATTTTGGTTAAGGAACGTAACGATTTGGGTCATTAACTCGTTGACGTCAGATCGGAACCTTCCTGCGGACGGGACCGGGTTGTTATCCGGTGAACCGTAGACGTCGGCATTGAGGGGTACAGTGGCCTTTACGGAGTCTCCGACCCCGGCATCGTTTAAGGCATTCTGGATGTTTTGAAGGGCTGGGAAGGTGGAATTCAAGAATGTGCCGTTGTATGTCTTCAGAAATGGCTCGTTTCCGACAGCTACATACCTGATCGGCAAAGAAAAAATATTAGTTTCTGCTAAATTTCTAGCTGGAATTACTTCCGACAAAGCAAACTAGGCTCATGCTGGATTATTTTTAAAGATTTGAGATGTAAATAAAATATCAGAATCTGTAGAAGTGATCTAGGATATTAAAGCTTTTTATATACCAAAATTTAAATAATTTTGTTGCGTTATTTACTATATAATGCGATTAAAATAAACATTTCAGAATAAATTAGTCTAAAAATACATTATACAAATATTCAAATTGAATATGTTACGATACATAAAGATAAATAAATATGTAGATTCACATCAATATTTGGATTTTTAAAATTCTGTACATATCATATTAATCTAGAATTATATGAAAATACACTGTCTGAACCGTTCATTAACCTAACTTTAAGCTGCTTGATATACAAGTAAAATTTAATGAACTCTAGTTTTTATTTTTTAAATATTTTTATATTCATACAACACTTCTATTGATTCCGATCTTTTATTTGAGACATAAATCATCAGAAAACTAACCTGAAAGAAGCCTGCTCTGACTCCTATCGAGTGAAGATAATATATATATATATATATATATATACACTAATATATATATAATGATATTTTATATGCGGCAAACAACAGATTATGACTAAGCAGGCATTCGGTCCAGCTGAGACATTAAGTTGATATTCCCACAGAAATAGAAGTTCGTAAAAAAAAAAAAAAAAAAAAAAAAAAAAAAAAAAAAAAAAAAAAAAAAAACTGATTCAAGCAGAACAAAATCAGACTTCAGAAACTCACTTGATCTTCACACCACCATCCAGTTGTATCTGGTGACATTCTTCTCGACCCAGTCCTTGGCGTTATCAGGATCAGTCATGGCTTCCAGCATGTTATTGGGAATGGCTACCATCACCTCGAGATCCGTGCCGGCGAGGGCGCTCATTGTGGCCGCGTCGGCGTCGAAAAGCTTCACTTTTTTGATCCCGTTGTCCTGCAACATCTGCACCACCGTCCTCGGCGGCAGCTGGTGCGTCGCCTGCGTTCCCCAGTTAACTCCCAGTCCCTCCGCCGTTGACAACACTAAACATAGAATTAAAATATCAAAAAAAGAAGCAACAGCAGCCATGGAAAGCTCTCTCCTTCTTCTTCTTAGTTTGCTTGTAATCGAAGAATGGAGGAGGAGAAGATATCAAGTTGGAGAGAAGCTGAGTTTTAGAATAAAAAATGAAAAAAAGTGTTTGAATTCCTTTTTTGTTTAAAAATGAAAAAATGGTGGGCCGCAGGTGAGATTCGGCGAAGTGCGACGAACGAAACGAGGATATTAATTACAAGTTTAACGGATTGCTGACAAAGACTGCACCGGAGCGAGAAATTTGAAGTATAAACTTAAATAAGAAATTACCGAAACTAACGATTCTTGAACTTGAAAAACAATAGTAAGAAGATCAAATAAAACCCAATAAAAAATGGATAAAAATAGCTGAAAATAAACACAAGAAGATCAATTCCAACCAAAAAGTAGACAGATATTCCAAAACTGACTCTTAAATGGAAAAAAATTGGAGAAGATAAATAAATGCAAGATATGAGAAGTAATAAAATTGCTAGAAAAAGGAAGGTGGCAGGAATTAATGGTATCCGGTAGATTATACGACGACAACAGAGCAAAATGTTGCTTTTTGGAGCAGAAAAAATACAATTTTTTTGGTCACAGAATGTAATTTTAGATTAGATTCGACAGAGTCGGACAAGGAGATAAAAAAGTGTTTACAGTTATAAGGGTAGTTTGGTCAAAAGGCGAGGTTTTAGCGTAGTGGGCATGCCGACGTGGAAGAAGTTGCCCTGAGGTATAGAATCAGGTTTAGACCGAAATTTAACGAGGAAGGTGAGGTTATTAGTGTCATTTGCAATGTACTTCACTTATAATATTATAAATGAAAATATTTTTGTATGAAGTTAACAAGAGGGATGAGCTTATTATGTCACTTATTTATAGGACTTTTTGCGTATCAGCCCCATTTTTTATTTTTGCGCGTTTTAATATTTAAAAACGTATTTTTAGGAGGCTGATTTTTTTTTTTTTTTTTTACAAATCAATTCTCCGAAAATACGTTTTCAGGGGGTGATTTGCGAATTCCCAAAAATAAGGGAGCTGATATGCAATTATCCTTTTATTTATCCCATTATTCTGAAAAACAGCATGGATAATCGAATTGTTAAAATATAATTTGATGATATTTATAAATTTATTTGTTTGAGATTTATACAAAAGATATCGAAAAAATTTATCCACAATAATCTAAAAAAGGACTAGTCCAAAAGCTTATTTGTACTGGTCTTTCGACCGCATATCATATGATATTATAGCAATTATCTCCAAATTAGAATTTTTGTTGGTAATTAAAATGGCGATCAAGGAATTGTTAGTAGCTATAGGAAGTATGAACATATACGGAGATATGGCATGATCCAGATGCGGAATGCGGTAATTTTAAAAGATATAATATATTATTATTCGGATACCATAATAAAAATATAAATAACTAAAATTAGCTATTTTAAAAATTTTAACACTAAACATATATAATAATCTTTAATAATAAAATTTATAAATAATAAAATGTTTCATATTATTAAGACAAATTTAAATAATAAAAATCTAATTACATCACAAAATAAGTGATTCCCGTCATTACTCTATTTTTTCTTGAAAATATATTCTGAAACAATAAACAAAGTCCATAAGAAGATGATAGCATCAAAACAAAAAAGTTTCCCTCTATGAATCTATAGCATATATATGGATACGACCAAGAAAAATACAGTATCTCAGTATATAACTATATTATACTACTTATTTTTCCGACTATCTATTTCTAGTATTTTAAAATACATTACAAAAAAAATTAAATAACGACTAAATAATCATTATTATTTAGCTATTAAAGATTTTAGTAACTAAATTAAATAGTATTTAATAGCTTAAAAGCTTTTATTTTATAGTGATATCTCACTTTTCACTCTCTCATATATATATACTAGTATAAAACCCGTGCAATGCACGGACTATTTTGTATGAATTTTTATTTATTTTTAAATAATTTATTATAATTTTTTTATTTTATAATAGAATGATAAATTTATTTAAAGCAGTTGAAATACTAAATATTTGACACTTATAATAAAAATTTTATTTTATAAATTAATCTTTTGACATGATAAATGGAAGACATTACAACGTTCTCAAAAAGATATAAATAAAACAACTTTTCGTAATTTTTCTCCAATAAATATTATTTATTTTTGAAACATAAGTAGAGAATCATTCAAACTATTGACATTGGAAGACCAAAAAGATTAATTAATCTTTTGAACAATTTTAACATTAATATTATGCCATGTTACACGGCTTACAGCAATCCATATAACACGATACGATAATTAAAACAATCAAACAACTTTTAATATCTAAATATAGTTTGCTTACATAAACATATTATCTAAAATAATGCGACAGTTAAAAAATTAAAACAAAAATATCTTGACAATTTATTCAATGAATTATTTCAGCATAATTGTAGGTAGTACTACTCCGGTACTTAGTCCTTAAAGATGATAGGTGAGTACATTGCATTAACTTTATCATCCATCTGCTTGTATCTGTCTAGTAGTTCCTCATACACTTCCTGAAGCCTTAAAAAGACAGTCTTTTCCTTTAACATCTCTGAGTAGTTGACATATTTAATAGTAATCTTGTGAACAACCGATAACGTTTCAATCACTGCTTTACAGGCTGTACGTTCAGATTTTTTTTAATGAGAAACGTTTTTCACCGAAAAAAGTTCAATATTTCGTTCTTATTTGTTTTAAATGTCACACAAGTAAGGAAGAAACCATCTTTCATCTCATAGCTGAATGCTGGCTTTTTTAGTAATTCAATTTTCCTGGTTATCTTCTTCAAAATGTGCTTGAAGTTGATGGGGATAACAACTTCGGAAGTTGACATTTGAACCTCTTTTTTTTGGAAGAATGTGTTAGAAAAAATGCATATCACAGTTTAACAAAATATACCGCGGAGATAATTTCAATAGTTAAAAGTTGGAGTAGACATTTTATCAGATATAAGATATACATGAATTTGATAGGTATGTTGATAACATACATGGACAACCGAACGATCACTATAGCTTAACAATTATTAGGATTGGAAGTAAATCGTTCTGAAGAAATAATAATAACTGTTATATATAGAGCCGAATGGTTGCATCCTTTCATGAACATATGCATCCTTTCATGAAGTGAATGGTTGCATCCTTTGATGAACATATGCATCATTTCATGAACATATGCATTCCTTGGAGATTTGACACATCATTTCATAGCACCGCTTTAGAATGAACACGTGGCACAACACCACTTTAGAATGGACACGTGGCAGTAAAACAGGAATATAGTCCCGCTTTATATTATTGTAGATAGATATATAAAGAGAGAGAGAGAGAGAGAGATTATTTTTTTTGGCGTTTTCGAAACGTATTCAGCCGTGTTTATAGTATGTCCGTGTTAGAATTTGTATAGAGCAAAATCTGGCGTGTTCGTGATTTCTTAGTAGCTAAGATTACAATGCGACGTGCACCGACTCATGATTCATGAACATAAATATGGTGGGATAGTGGCAAGTATTGACGTTGCTGGATAATGGGAACATTGTTTACAAAAAAAGAAATTGGTGCTTTAATACAACATATATATTTGATCACAACCTAATGAATTTGATATTTATTAGGAATTAATGGCATTTTATTTGTAATTAAAATTATTAAATGGTGACAGCTATGTAGAAGTCATTAGTTGCAAATAAAGCAGCAATAACAAATTAATTGCCATGACCTTTTAATTTTTAATTTTTATTATTTTCTTTTTATCTTGACCGCCAAGTTCAATTTTGTCGTATATCTCAGCCAGAAACGATGCACGTTAACGTAAAGTCCTTTACGATAAAGTGTTACTAGAATTTGAATTTATGACCAATCTTTTTCGAATAGTAATAAAGAATTATGAATCAACAATTTCCAAAAAAATATAGTATATTAATAATTTCTTTTATTTATATTTTTTTATCATAGTAAAGTTAAAAGGATTTGAAAAATTGTTGTTTAGAGGTTTCCTACAAAGGAAAATAAGAAGGTTAAATTTAAAATAAAGGAGACAAGTAATTTATCTTTAATTCTAAATAAAAAATCGATAATATTTCTTACTTTTGGGTGGTTTTTTACTCAAAGTTTAGGATGTATTACTATTTATTGCACTTTTCATAAGGATCAATGGTTGTATAAATCCCAAGATATTAACATTCACACTTATCATTTGGAAAGTTCAATGTATTTTTCTACTTATTCTTTCCAAGTCTTACAATATAAGCAAACAATATGAGATGGAGATGTGACCTACAAGGTTAATTTAATCTACAATTTTGTAGTTAAAATTTTTCAAAAAAATATAAATAGTGTGTCAATATGATAATCAAACTTTTTTTTTTTATAGAAATACTTTAAAATATGTCAAATAAGTCGACAAAAGTTTAATAAAAGATCTCTTGATACCTGCTAAGCAGGATGAACAGCCCAGATCCTCGCTACAAATGATCTCATGAGATCCGATCTCAGAGATATATTTATGGGGTTTTGACATATCAGCCTCCTATTTAAACTTTTGCCATTTCAGCCAATGAAAACGCGTTTTTATACCGACGTGGCGGCACGCGTTGCGCGTTTCCGTATTTTTTGGGGCTGAAATGTCATGACAAGACGGTGGAAGAGATCGATCTCCATTTGCGGTGCTCCATGTCGTCCTTCATATTGGTGGTTGAATATTATTGGGATTCTTTACCACATGTTAGCTCCTGATTGCGAGGTTGTGGCAAGGTGTCCGTCCGTTCATGTGAATAGACGTCGTCTCTATCATCAGCTGTCAAGTGTCACAATACTACTGATGTTTTAGTTGACCTTTGAGCATCATTCCGCTTTGTATACTTTAGATTTGGGCCGGTGTATGTTATGAATGTATAAGAGGTATGGTAGAACATAGGATGCTCTATGCTGACTGTTAATATTATGAAAAATTCTATAATGAAATGTTTACGCCATGTTAGTATATATTCCTCTCGTATTTAAATTAAAAAAAATAAATTATGCAATTATTTTTTGAAAAGACTTTCCAAATAAACCTTATAGATTTTGATGAGATCTATAATTTTCATATTCAATTTTTTTTTTAAAAAATACTTTAAATAAATATTTTGGAGCTCCAAAGTTTAACGGATTTTAAAATAGTTTTTAAACCCGCTTCAAACCTGTTAAATTTTGGAGCCATAAATTTTAGAAAAATTTTGAATATAAAAGTTGTAGATCTCGTCAAAATCTATAATTTTAATGTTAAATTTTTTTTTTTTCAAAAAATACTTCTAAATAGATTTATTGAGGCCGTTATACGGAGTGACGTGGTGTAACCGCTACATCCAAGAATATTTCTAATATCATATTTTAGTTTGCTAACTTGCAGTACCCAACAGTTAATGCTTGCCTCCACTTTTATACATGCTTTTTTTTTTAATTTTAATTTTTTTTTTTTGAGAAGAATAGACGTGGATAACTTAACTGACTTTGTATCCTACTCAGCTTACAATTTCTCGCCCTTTTTGGTGTTAAAGATATGGAAATTTGCATTTTATGCTCTTAATAATTCAAAATTACAAAAATATACCCTCTCTAATTCGAAATGACGTTTTTATGCCATCTTGAAATGACAAAACTGCTATCATCAAATTAACTGCCATCATCTTGTTAACGGGGCATAAAAATCGTCAGTTTAAATTAAGAGGGGCATAAAAACGCTACTTTGAATTATGGGAGTGCATAAAACGCAAAACCCACTTACAGCTATTATCTCTCCTTTTTGCTTAGAGAAAAGTTAGAGAAAGGAAAAAGATAGACAAGATACTAAACTTTGGCTAGCAAAAAGGGGCTACCACAGCAAGCAGAGTGGAGATGTCAATTGGACTGGCTCGGCACGGGCTCAGGTCGGTCCACACTATTCGCGTCGTGCCTAGACATCGCATGCCTTATCTTTGCCCGGCATCCGAACCTTGCAGCAAGTGTTCATGTCGAGCTTTTTGGCCGGCTTAATCGACATCTCTACACGAAGTTTTAGCTTGCAGAAGATGTTTTGTTTTGTTTTGTAATAATTTTTGTGGCTTTCTAAAATTAGTAACTACACACCTAAATGCTGGAGAGAATTATGTTTATGCCTCTACCCGAATCTCACCCGTTCATCGTTTGCAGATATTACAAGATATTATATTCAATCATTCTTATCATATATTACTAGGATAGCGGTAAATGTGGAGATAAAAAAGTTGCTTTGTATGATGAATTGTTGACCCAAACGGATTTACGATATACGTAAGAAATACATATATAGGACTATTTTATGGTAAAAATTGTTAATAAAAAAGTCTTAAATTTTGATGAGATCTACTATTTTTATATTTGAAATTTTTTTTTTCAAACTATATTTACAAATAGGTTTGTGACTTCAACGTCTTAGTAGATATAAACATAGTTTTTAAAACCACTAAGATATTGGAGCCCAAAGTATCTATTTAGAAACATTATCTGAAAAAAAAAAATTTGAGTATAAAAATTATAGATCCATCAAAATTTATAATTTTTATATTAAATATTTTTTTCCCAAAAAATAACTTTATACATGTGTTTCATATAGCTGACCATAGCCTATGGGATCAAAATTCATGGGTGAAACACAACCGAGCTTAGTACAAAGCCTACTTGGTTGAAGTCAGGCCCAAAATAGGCGATCTAAGCCGACTCTCTAATCGACGAAAGACAAATCCTTTCTTATATAAAGTTGTTCATCTATTATCAATCAAATATAAAACATAGTATGTGTTATTTTTTGAAGAACCTACAAAATTTGTCCTAGGTCGATCCTTTTCGTGTCAGTCTGCCAGCCTATCAAACTCGTGATATTGCTTATCTTTATATTGCTAGCCCTTGCTTATTAGGCAAGAGTTTTGATAGGAAGGAATTACCTTCTGCACACCCTCAAGAGCACACGGGGCTAGAACTTGAACCGCTTCATAGGCGTTCGCCATCCAGGAGGAGCCAGTATGTGTTATTAACTAGGAAGCACAAACATGCTAAAATTTTATCCATGAGGAACCAATTTTTTCAGAAAATATTTTTAAATCGGTATTTTAGGACTCCAAAATTAACGGATTTTAAAAACTATTTTAAAATCCGTTCTGAAGCTGTTATATCTGTTAACTTTGGAGCTATAAAATACTAATTTAAAAATATTTTAAAAAAATATTCAATATTAAAATTATAAATATTATCAAATATATCTTTTTTGAAAAATTATAATTTAGTATATTTCGGACATTGGTGCAGCAAGCGGGTGTAGGATCTGCATCCGTGTCTCAATTAGTAATTCCGGTGCCGTGTCGCTCCATCGGTCGCTCCTTGTGAAATGCACGATGTTGATGGATGGATTAATCCTCTCGGGATCACATAATGTCAGTGGAGCGATCCTTGGAGCTGCTAAGTAATTTCTCGAAACTCACCAACGACAGGGAATGAGCCCGCGCGATACATCCAAAGCCCCTTCTTTTTTTTTTGATAAAGTAAGCAATTTTATAGATCTAAACAAAAATACAAATAAATGTTCAAGCCATAAAGGCTTATACAGTTACATTCTAAAGTAAACTAAAACAAAAACTAAAGGCTAAAACCAACAGAATTGAAAAACGATGGACCCTCCTTTTACAACATCTTACACATCAGCAAAACTCAGCAATAATCATCTTTCCTTCCACAACTGCTCTCCTTTCAATTTGAGTAAAATCCAGAGAGTAGGAAGCTACTGGCTCAACATTCAGAAGACCAAATACCAAAAAATAAAAATTAAGTACTAAAGAACAGAATAAAGATCATTCTCCAACAAGGACACACTCTATGAATCCTCAAAAGCAAAAACCAAAGAGAAATAGTAACATCTTTTGCATCCGCATCAGTTACTAGTTTATCATCGTTGTTGTTGCCAACTCAGATATATATATATATATATCCTGATAAGAGTTGCTGCATTTCTCCTGAGTCTAGTCTTAACAACAACTCAAGCAGTTCTCTTTTCATAACATTCCAATCTCACAAGTCCTGTTCGACAAACTCAAGAACCAACTTCTATTTGAGAATTTATCATAACTACTCAGTTTTAAAAGAGAAACCTCCATGATCTGTTTAAGACAATCCACAACAGTAAGAGAAGTATTCTGAAAGGTTAAGCAATTTCTAGCCTTCCATATGGTATACACAGTAGCAGCCAATAGAACTCTTCTCATAGAAGCAACACCACTTTTTCCTCTTAATTTTTTGATCAGCCAAGGCAACAGCAGATCCCAATCTGCTTGTTGAACCTGTAAGCCAATCCAACTAGCAATATACTTCCAAATTTCAGCCGAAAACTTACAGCTAAAAAATAAATGTGCAATAGATTCATTCATTCCACAGAATGAACAGTCAGGAGATATAACCAGCCCTCTCTTTATCAGGATATCTCGTGTAGTTAGCTTCCCACGACAAATTAATCAGAGGATCATTTTGTGCTTAGGAATAATACAGGGATTCCAAACAATTTCAGCCCAAGGTACAATTGCCCCAGGTGATTTTAAGGAGAGGTATAAAGCCCCTTCTTTGTTCCTTCTTCTCTCCCATTCTTTTGTAATTTCTTAACAGCAATAATCAAAATTGAAGCTCGAATCGAGTTTCTTCAATCGATTCAATGGAGGTCTCCACGACACCTTCTTCAGCTGCTCGGCTCCGCTGGTGCCGCCGCCCGTCGATGCCTAGTTTCCAGATCAGAGGAAGCAAGCTCGCCGGGTGGCCTCTCAACCGATCCATTTCTCGATTCAATTCTGCAAGGGTCAGTAGTAATAATCTCACTCAATAGATTTTTACGGTTGAAATTGTAATTATTTAGATATGTTAAGACACTATGTGTAGATTGCTGTTGATCTTAGAAATTTAACTATTGAGTTACATGGGAAATAGTTATTATTGTTCACTATTTCTGCTATGCCCTCTCTGTTTATGGTAGCTGTAGTTTTATTTTCCCCGGAGGAATGCTGTTGTATCTTTATAGCATGATATTAGTATAAAATTTGTTAGATTGGCATACACAATATGGGATAAACTAGAACTAAAAACATATAACTTTTAAAATGATAATATTATTGTATTTGAAAAGGTAATTTATGTTCATATTGCTGTGGACATTCATTATTTGATGTATATTGCCAGACCCTGGTCAAGCTTTAGATGTCTATTGCTTCTGATTTTGTTGAGTTCTTCTTGAGTTTTTCTAGGGTTGATGCAAACTTCAACAAATTGCATTTAGTGAGTAGCAAAATTTTCTTACGGAAACAAATACAAATCTCGTAAGATTCTTTTCTTTTTGAGATTATCATGGAAAAACTCTGCTCATAACCGACCCATATTTATACGACCGCCGTAATAGATAAAGCCACGGGTGGCACCGACCCATGTTCCACCAATCGAAGAGTTCCAAACCTTTCGATCTTGGCAAGCCCGAAGGTTCGTGTTATCCTCCATGGGATACAGAGGGGATAAATCCCCTAAACTCTTGCTGGTGGCGCTTGCGGAATTCGAACCTGAGACATCTACTTTATGAGGTGAAAGCCCCAACCATCCGTCCTAAACGCCCTGGGCTAAATCTCGTAATTTGTATGGACAGAAAAGGCATATGGTTGCTTATCCTCTTTTCTGGTCTTTTTTTTTTTTTTTTTTTTTCCATCTATGCCAATTTATAAGTCATGTTAAAACTTGTTTTTATTCCTTGAGCTGTCATAACTATGGACTTTGCTTCTTGAAATTAAACTTTTTTATTATTTTAAGCATTACATGGGGAGTTTGATAATGTTACTCTAGACAGATTACTGTCTTGGGATCCCAAAATTCCAACCTTCCCTTGTGTTTTATAGCCATTTTTTTTGTTGGGATCAAGGCAAATAGATCAAGTGAATGAATGTTGGAAAGAGAATTACGAAGTGTCCAAATTTTGGCTCAAGAAGTTGAACCTTAGGTGAACATGTTAATTGCATTACATAAACCAGGCGATGTAAACACACCCTATTATTAGTTTTCTGATGCAACTAGGTTTTCTTTCGAAGAGATGTTTGTTTCCCTTAAAAATGGACTAGGTAATTGGACTATTGGTGTCAACAAATATGTCTTCGTAAAGCAATGCGTCGAATTTACTACGGACATTAAATAATGTGATCTATATTAAATTTGTCGTAGATTGAACTTGGTAGTTAGAAGCTAAAAATTCTGTTTGTCTTGATAGCTCAGTTTTTGGGGAGAGGATCCTTAGCTTTTACAACATGAAGGTCCTCAGAGAACCCAATAATTTACTTGAAAATGAAAAATAGACACCTCCTAAAAGATACACCATTTATGGTTTTCATTTCATGACCATGTTGTAGTTGGTTCATTCTAGTTTTTCGGACATGCGTCTCTTAAAACATCTTCACCAGCATCCCATAGACTGATGGATAAGACACTCTCTTACGAAGATATTTCCAACGGACCAATAAGAAAAAAAAATCAACCTTCTCCCATTGAGCTTCTAACTATCTAAATGAAAGCGACTTTGTTCAGCTGCTAATTAAGTATTGGTGGAACTTTTTTTTGATGTTTTCAGGCTAGAAGAGTGGGTCTACTCTACATTGGAACTTATCTCAAGAAATATAACCGCTAAAGTTTAAACTTTTATTTTCTAACATTTCAGATCCTCTCAACATCAGCAAGGGACTTGCATAGATGCAAAAGCAGTCTTGATCCTTGTTCTGCTATGATAAATCTGTTCCTGAAGAAATTATCGAGAAGCCAGTTGGCCTATCTCTGAAAGAAAAAGACATAGGAAGTAAGCCTCCATGTTCTGATTGTCAAGCTAAAGGTGCACTCTTATGCAGCACGTGCTCCGGATCTGGCTTATATGTTGAAGCAATACTGGAAAGTCAGGGAATCATGGTGAAATCAGGTGTTTAGGTACTTATTCTAAGCCCCTCTTACTCATACCTCATGTTTCTCGGTCATTCGATTTGATGGTTCATTCTCTAAATTGAAAATTTGCTAAATGCCCTTCTTTTACATGATCACTTGGCCTAATCACTGAAATTGATTAAAATATTCTGTTAGCTGACACTTGAGCCGGCCTATTGGCAGGCATAAGTATTTGAAAATCCAAGTTCCTTCTTTTTCGAATCAAGATTTTAACATTCCCCAAGTATAGCAGTCTTCCCTTTTTTAGAGCATTGCCCCTGTGGTCGAAGTTGTTCATTGGTTTCATGACAGCACTATTACAAGGTAGAAGGTTTGTGGAATTCTAGATATTATAAAGGTGTACAGTATGGATGCTAACTTTTTTGTCCATCTTATAAAATATAAAACATACATTGATACTCGCTTTACCATCAAATCAAATATGGCAATGTTTCGAACCTTTTGATCAGGGTAACTTGACTCTCAAGTCTTATGGAAAGCCAACAGAGGTTCTTATGATCATCATTTTAAACATGATGATTCTAATTTTGCTCAACACCTTATTCTTCTTCGAGATTGAGTTGAGCTAGTCGACCACGCCTTGTATTCATTTCTTTGTCATCCAAACTTGTACTGTTCCATTAATTATTTTCTAGAAAACCATATATTTTTGGGGAGTGCTGCTTAAATATGATGGCTATAGTAATTAGATACTATAGTAATTGATGTCGATACGGATTCCTTGTTATCCAGGTTGCGGTGGTACTGGAAATGTCATGTGTTCACGATGTGGAGGAAGGGGTCACGAGTGAATGCTGATCTCTACTGTTTCCTTCACTTCCAGATAACCGCAGAGACGGTGCAGCCAGAAACCAAGACATTTGCACTGGTTCATTGCTTCTCGTTTGTTTTTCCCTTGTAAAGGTGGTTGTTATTTTTAAGTAATTTTTTATATAATCTTGCTGAATTTGGTATATTACTGCGGTCCTATCCGACTTTTATTCCTCTGTCTTATTTTTTCTCCAAGGAAAAAGATATTAACGAGCATGTACAAAGTAATTTGCAGTTTTACAAGTATAAAATAATGCAGAATTACTGATTCAATCTTGGCATCTTAAAGTTTGCAAACGTGACACATTTGACTGTGAACTTTCTCTTTTCGGGGTAACCGGAAAAACTTCTTCCCAGAGCTTAATTTAAGGACCTTGAAGATCTACTAAACTCAGTGGGGTAACCGGAAAAACTTCTTCCCAGAGCTTAATTTAAGGACCTTGAAGATCTACTAAACTCAGTGAAATTCGCCTCCATTCCACCCAAAAAATAATGTGTGATTTGTTAGGTAGTTTGTTAGGGGTGGGTAGTTTTTTCCTCTAACCAGATATCTCTATGCACTATATCTACTATTCCCTCAGATCATTATTAGAAGGGCCTTCTGTATTTTTGTATCTCCATAATTGAATTTGGTATTTTTGTGCTCCTTGTCACATCCGCTCATTCACAAACATTTCATATGAATATCCATGAATATCCACAAACATCTATGAACTTCCATGAACACCTACAAACACCAAAAAAAAAGAAGAGAGAAACTGTTAGTGTTTGCAGGTGTTTGCGTGTGTTCGTGATATTCGCGTGTTTTTATATTTTTTCAGAATAAAAATATTAAATCTAACTAGAAGCCTCCAAAATCACAAATTTTAATTAGCAGGGCATAAAACGCAAAAAGACAAGTAATTGTTTTGTGTTTCTGTATACCAGTTGTACAACGAGTAGTTGGTTTCTGCACATGCGCACTCTATCATGCCACAGTTGGCTTCGCTCGGAGATTAGTCCTTGGATTGTCTCATTTGGAACGGGCTAGGTAGGGGTTATGACGCAATGCCGGTGCTAAAAACAAAGTATATCACTTATACATAAATCTTCAAAACTTCGACTCTGCGCGCCAAGGCAGCGGCATCGAATCAAAGTAACACAAGCCGCAATGGTGCAGGATCTTTTTTCATACCGTCTCACTATTATCAACTTCCAAGCTCCATCTCAAATCTCTCCCCTCCTACCTTCAAAATTACCCCGATGATCTCCGTTCCCCAACTCCGCACTGAAATCTTAAAAACTCAGTGCTTAAACGACTGATTCTTCCTCAGCCGCATCGCCCACGCCTACTTGAGAACCGTCCGACTCCCCGCTGCAAAGCGAGTTCTCTTCTTCAGCTTCTAGGCAATCGGGAATCTTTCTCTAAATGAGCCGAGCATAGCTTATACAAGGAGAGGAATTTTGAGAGAGTTTATAAAGAAATACGAGTCTATAATCGGTTCCAGTGTTCGCCCCAACGCTTTTACATTCACTTTTGTCTTGCCGGCTTGCAGCGGCCTTCGGTCAGTTTATGATAAGAATAGAATCCCTTAGGATGCTAAAAGATTGGATTATGTCCAAAATATGTTTGTTGCCACTGTGCTTGTTGATATGTGTGCTAAGTGTGGATAGATTGAACCTGCGAAGAAAGTGTTCGATCAAATGGCGGACCGAGGCAGCTCCAGTTTCAGTGCAATGATTGCTGGGTGAGCTACTTTCTCAATTTAATTATTTATTATATATATATATGTGTGTGTGTGTGTGTGTGTGTGTGTGTATTTCTTAGTTGATTATTCTTTCTATTTGTTAAAAAAATAATGAGACAAAGTGCACTGCTTCTATATTTGAACTAAATGAGGTCGATTGAGTTGCATGTAACTTCGACAACACCAATGGGGTTGCGGCTACACATCTTACATATTGAAGGTTTTGCTACCATAAAGATCGTATCACAGTTCAATATTTTGTTCTACAATTTAGCGAATGATATATTGCTCCGGCGAGATTTGTGAATACTTGCTTCCATTGAGTGGAATGACTATTTGTTTCTTTGCTTGGCCAGGTATGTATTGAATGATAAGTCTGATGAAGAAATCTCCTTTTTCAAGAGGTGCTCAATTCTGGACCTTAGTTGCCTTCGTCCAAGCTTGTGCTTGCGTAAGAGCTCTGCGCTAAGGGAAATGGATCCATAAACAAATTGTTCAAGCCCATATGCAAAATAATATCTAACTCTCTGCAGTTTTTATAAGTACGTATGATCGGTGCGGTAGCATGGGAAGAATCTAGAAGGGTCTTTGATGACCTTTGCTCTAGTGGAGACTACTGGTGATTTTAGAAGCTCAATACTTTACTATATTTTTGTTTATAGTATTTTTTGTAATGACGGAGTACATTCGCTACAGGATAGTGCTCAAACGTGAGAATTTGTTCATCCGAAGGTTTTGGCTCCTCTGCAAACATTGAATGTCTTCAAGAACTCATAAGGAGGAACGCCGAAGCTGGCGGTGCGTGTTTGTAGCATTACTGTATATTCAGTTAATTCAAACAGTTTAACTTACAAAATTTTATTATTATTATTATTATGGTTATATTTTGTTTAAATTCATGAATGTTTTCATACTATATAACATGTCAAGATCTTTGTGCAAGTAAAATTATCATATAAGTGAGTTCATGTTTGGCACTGTTCCAGAACTGGGTGCCAAACCGATGATATATATCTTTAGGATCTTTTAATCCAGCTTGGACACAAAAAAAAAAAAAGAAAAAAATATCCACTTTGCTTAAATTTCTGTAAGGAAGAGAAAAAAAAAGAAAGAATGAAAGCAAGGCGACTAAGTTTGAACAATCATGCCCTGAGGTCCCCGAAAAGAATGAAGCATCTTTGCAGTTCCGCCCGCAAAACTGATTCAAGCCGACGACGACGATTGCAGCTCCCTGATACGATCTGCTATGGTTGAACTGATAATCAGGTTCTGGTTGCGAGGATTCTCGGCGTAGGCGACATGGTAAGCCATCACACATGCCTGCGGCCATGCCAAAGCTATTCGATTCTGCATTTGAAACAGAAAAAAAAACAAAACTAAACGAATTAAATCAACATCAAAATCATGGTTAATTGACTACTGAATTCTATCAGCTTCACCAAAATTTCTGAGTTGTGAAATACCTACCAAGAGATAGCCGATGACGAAGCTATAGAGCGCAGCTCCGGCGACAAACCCTTCGCCCAACATGAAAACCCACGTCCCTGCAACCACTGCAGCCATCGCACCACAGGCTACGCCGCCGTAGAAGCAGAACGAGCCTGTGAGATCCGAGTCCACCAACCCAACCATTCCTTGTTTCTCGAACATCTCCCATGCATTCTTCGACGACCGCGAAAAGCTCTCGCCGTGGGCACCCACAAGCACGAAACCCCACTGATTCGAACCGACAATCACCCTGTCTGCCACACCAGCAAGGCAGCTAGCGCATGAGAAAAGAAACTCGTCCACGTCGTCGGCCAATATCCTCACCCCCCTCGCCGCAGAGCGGACCGTAGCTGCAGCCGGCTCCGCCACTGACCCGAGGCAAACCCCGCCATGTGCATGCACCGTCGCATGTCGGAACGCGCCTTTTATCTCCACAGCCTCTGTCGGCCGGCCATACGTCAGGCTGACGTAAGCTGCGCTCCCGAGGGCGACAAGTAGCACGTTTCTGACAACGTGCATGGTCCATGCAAGGCTTAGAAGAAGGGCAAACACGTAGAGAGAGTCAAAGCGGGAGCGACGAGCCGCGACGCCGCCAACTCCGAGAAGCCAGAAACAGGAGTAAGCGAAGCTGACGGCGAGCGCTGTTGCAACGTGGCAGGAAATCGTTGCAGTCGGCGTCAGCGCTGAAATGGAGGCCTCAAGAAGTTTACTCGCGTAGTTAATTCGTCTCACTACCCAGCACGCGTATAGGGAAAAACATACGGTTACCACAAGGAAGATAGCCGCGGTGCCGAGGGTGCCGCCGGAGTCGGCGGAGAGGAGGATAACGACGGCGCCGAGGGAGAGAAATGGAGCCAAGCAGAAGGAGGCTCTGATGGCCATTAATGGGCGGAGGAAGGTGAGTAACAGTAATGCAAGAGCTGGGAGGAAGGAGGCGGCGACGGCGGCCAGCAATGGGAGGTACCAGTGATCGTAGCGGAAACCGGGTTGTTTTGGGGAGATGAAGCCTCTGACGGAGAGGAAGATGATGAGGATGGCGATGATGAGGAGGTGCGTGAAGAAGAGAAGCTTCGCTATCTTCCCAGCCAAGTCTGAAGATGGTGTAATTTGGTTAAACACAGCAGTTGGTCTTGTTCTCTCCACCTATACATACACATATACAACATCAACAAATTTTAATCTCAATAACAGGAAAAACTAAGGAAAAAATGTGTTTGCATATCAATGATGAATTGAGTGATAAATTTTTTTTTTTTTACAAGGATTATATTGAGATTAGTGATAAGATCGACTTCAGCTGTTACCATCAAATGACGATTCCTAACCTAAAGAGCATAAATATGATCTATGCTGACTTAATTATGATTTTTTTTATACTATTGGAGTAAGTATTTGTTGAGTCAGATAAAAAAACAGTTTCTCAATCAAGTAAGGATCATATAACCTGTAGTAGATTAGGTGTTCTAAAAAGTGATTAATATTAAAGAAAAAAGGGATAATATGATAAAGAAAGCAGGAACGCTAGATAATTCATCACAACCGATCACTAAAGAAGAAGAAGAAGATGATGAGGATGATGAACATGGAGGGATTACATGCGACGGAGCGATCTGATTGATCCTCGTCGGAGCTGCGGCGAAGTGATCAACTTCTCCGATCGGAATGTGAACGCCATTTCTCTCCTGCTGCTGCTTCGACATTCCTTGATCTCTCTTCATCTCCTCGTCTTCTTCTCTCGCTTTGGTTGCGGATATACCTGAAAAAATGGCGGGGAAGCAACGACCCCACTCTCCCTTTATAACCGCCTCGCCCGCCCGGGCGGCGAAATATAAAGGGAGCTGCCTCCAACTAACTCACTGGCGCTCCGTTCACCTCCCGTGGGCTTACCACAATTCGTACTCAGATTAGTTCAAAAGTTAAAGATAAGATGGGTCATGTCCAGTTGAATCGTGATCTGCAATAACCAAATTCTGGTAAATTAGGAATAATCAGATAGAACATTTCGAAAGTAAATTAGTGATGACTTCATATTCCGGGTGGAGTTTTGGAAGAAATCATTTTTTCTTTTTCATGGTTAATTCTTTCGTAATCGGCTCACTTTTAACAACCGTTATAACAAATAAATTTATGAATAGTACTGATTCAGAAGTTCCGGCGTCCATCAGGACAAATTCTAAGTCTATTTTTTCTATGAAATATAAATATAATAAACTCCTAGATTTCGATGTGAGGACGCAGATATGCTGTCCCAACATATATACTACCTTTTTTCTATCTCACTAATCTGGTTGTTTAGTGTGTCCTCATTACTCAAAAAGGGTCCAATTTTCTTCTATTGCCAAATAAATTTCTGTTGTTACGATGTTTTCTCAATCTAATTTTTTCTTACTAAAATATAAAAATTTGTGACATTTTTAAAAGTGATAAATTATAAATTTATAATGATATATATTCATCAATTTTATAGCTTATTATTTTATTATTAGAAATTACTAAAATACAAAATGTATGACATTTTTTTAAGAAGATAATAAATTATAAATTTATAATTCAATAAAATATAACTTATTATTTTATTAAAATATTTAAAATAATAGCTTTAAAATTGTTGAATATATTATATTATAAGTTTATCATTTATCCTCTTCTTAAACAATGCCAAAAATTTTGTGTTTTAGTAAGAAAAAATTAGATTGAGATCAGATACTAAAAAATAAAATTGAGGAAAACTAAGAAAAACTTACTAAAACTACTTTGGAAAAAAATGACTTACCCTTTTGGGAAATCAGGACATATGTCACAAGAAAATTAGTAGAGCATGAAAGATGCAGTATATTGGGGCAACAAATTTACGTCCTACATGTGATATCGCGGGATTCCAATCTTAAGTCGTTAGTGGGAAGCCCCATAATCTTTCTAGTTGTCTCATAAAAAATTTGTTCGAGTTTTTCAAAAAAATTACATTTTAGCCCCCCCCCCCCCCCCTATTTTAACAGTTACGCGTTTTAGCCTCCGAAATAGAAACTGTACGATATGAAGGGCTGAAATACAACTGTCCGATAAGGAAGCTGAAATGCAATTCTCCCTTTTTCAAATATACAACAGGTTATGATCTTGAGGTACCTAATGCTTGGGGTATAGGATATATGACCGAAATGATGGCTAATCAGCTCAAAAAATTGTAATATACCGTGTATAGGGCAAACTTTTTGCAATTAAAAGTCACAAAAGAATCTCATTCTGTCCAAAAACATGGGTTTTAGACATGAAAGTAAAAGTGAAATGTACAGTTAGCAAGAGTCATAGGGTACCTAATGCTTGTTGCTCGCGCAAACTTGTGTATCTTTGATATTCCTCAAGTAGTTTCCTAAGTTATCTCATTCTCTATGTCTATCGTAGGGGTGAAAACGACCCGAGTTCAAGGCGAATACTATTAAGCTCAAGTTTCGCAAGATTAGTTTAGCCCGAGTTCGAGGTCGACAAACTTCAAAGGTTGAGCTCGAACTCGGCTAGACTCGAAAAGATTTTGAGCTCGAGCTCGAGCTCTGTTCGATTATCAACCGAGCCAAGCTCGAGTTGAATCGAACCTAGCTCGATTTGAGCACATATCGATTGCACCAATTAGACCGAGCTCAAATCGAGATCGAGTTCGAACCGTATAAATAATCTTATTGTAATTTTTTGTTGAATAAAATAGAAAAACTCGTTTAGATCGTGGAATCAGCTTAGTTTGATTATATATATTATAATATATATATTATATATATATATATATATATATTATATATTATATATATATATATAATATATATATATTATTTATTTATTTATTTTATTCGTATTATTATATTATGTATGTATGGATTATGTTTATATTGTCAATGCTCGGAGTAATTTTTATTTTTTGTTATGTGGACTTGTGCGACTGTTTATCTATATGTTTACTTTTTCATCTTTTGGCTGAAAATTCTATGAAAATAGTATTTTTTGGATATAATTGTGTACATCTATTCTTTTCAAATCCACTAAAGCGGAACTCGACTTCTTGTTGTTGTTGAATCAGCTTAATCTGCTGTCATCTCTAGTTAAAACACGCACAATAAAACTGCATATTTTGTTGAAACGTTAAAAAAAGCAATATATTTGGAAAAAAAACAAGTTTACTTGGCAGTAGATGTTAATAATTAATACATAACGAAAGTGCTCCCATGCGGAAAATTCAACATCATCGTGACACTAAAATCATCCTGTCGGAGAGCAAAGGCGGGCGGCAGAGAAAGTTGAACGCCGCCGACGGCATGTCATCGTTGAACATCGGGTCGCGGAGGTAGTAGAACCCCGCGAATAGCAGCAGCATCCTGAACGGCACGGCGTAGAACACCAACGACGTCAGCACGCAAACTCCTGCGATTATCCGCGTCACTCTTGCATCCCGCCAACTCAGCAACACTTCTATTCTCTCCCGCTGCGCCGCCACGTCGCCGAGCAACACCTATGCGCGTCTGGCAAGAATTCTTAGCAAGTCGTACCTCATTCTCAACACTTCGGGTGGACGCGACATCGGGATTCCGTCAAACTCCTCGTCGAGCTCATCTAATCCGACAGTGTCCACCTAAGATAACTACGGGTCCAAGGCTCCCTCGGCCATGCACGAAACCGCCACTCGAGGAAGAAGACGAAGTAGAGACAAGCTGAAGGGAGGATCATATACGGACAGAGAAGAATAGTGGCATGGAAAAGTGGACGAGCACGGCGGTCCAAGGCTCCCAGGCTTGCACCGTGTGTGCCCGTTTCACCGGCACCGCCATTTTTTATTTTTTGGAATTTGAACAAAGATGAAGAGAAATCTACCGTTGGTCTGTAGCTTTTCAATGGGTAGCGGTAATGGGTGCAGCGCTGCGGAGATCACGCTACCGTTAGGGCATTAATGACTTTTAAATACGGAGCGGCTCCCGCCAAATCACCTGATTCATGCATAGATTTAGTACGGACCTCAGAGCCTCACGATATTTGCAAAAGCACTTCATGTATCTGTAAATTACAGAACTGCCACTACTCGGTCCCACGTTTTCCATAAATCCCGGCGGCTGGACCACGGCGAAAGCGTGATCGCCGCCGGGGTTAAGTTGAAGCAGGGCAACGAACGCAGTTACCGCTTACGTCTAAATAGAAAAGCTGAAGTAACTTTTCCTCTATTACCTCTCCAGTTACCGCTTCAGTTCAACGAATGCAAGTCAATTTTAATAAGGAAAATGGTATAGCTCCCGCACGTTCTCTCACAAAACATCACAGAACTGCTGGAAAAACATATTTTTCCAGCAGTTCTGTGATGTTTTGCGGGAGAACGTGAGGGACACCAACCACTGCCCTTTTAATAAAAACAATGATAAGTAAACTACAGCAACAATAAAATTTAGCTGAAAATAAAGTTTAACTTGAGCAGCCTAAAATTGAACTCCAGTAGTGTTAAGTTCAACTGAAACAACATCAAGATCAACTAAAACAACACTGATGACAGTGACGAGGCCGGGTGCCTCGGATTAATGATCGGCCAAACTAACAGTCACAGAGTTGTTACTGAAGCACCAATATAAGATACAAAATTTACAAAAGTACGTATATAAAATTTCCAATCATGAGTAGCATTTACCCATCGAAAATATGGGATACAAAAAAATTTCTGTAAGAAGCACCATGAAGATGCTTAAGAAGGTCTTTCAGATTCCTTTAACAAGATAATGGCCATCCAGATGTAGGACTTTAAAAACTGTACAGTAAATTCCATCAGGGAGTTCTTCATTCCAAGTAGTATATATTGAACCAATTCGGAGGCCGTCGTATAAACCACTTCCTTTTGCTATACCAATCCGACTTGCTATTTACATCTTCACAACATATACAGGCTAGATTTGAATTCTCCATGTAGAACGATGGAGTGAACGATGATCGTAACCCGAGGTTTCCTGAAATTTGATCTAATACATATGACAAGGATACATGTGTGTTCTAAGCCACGTATTCAGATGAAGCTCTATATATCTCGTCTGCATGTGCTGTGGGCACATAGATTGCATCAGTGAGCGTGCTATGGGTCCTTCCGTAGAACAAATACACGAAAACCCCAATTATCAGCCATACGGAGACGCGTATCCATGTGCCGGCACTGTGACAAAGAGATCAAGTTAGTCGAGCATAACGTGATGTAATTTTGAATGGTTCTGCTTAAACTTCTCAACCATACAGAAATACACTGCAATGTTGGTCTTAAACTTACCCAAGATTTATAAGCAGGTATACATTGATGAGGATAGAACAGATTGGAAGGAGAGGAACAAAAGGGCAAATGAATCCTGAAAGCCGGGCAAACAGTAACTTTTTCAGCAAAGGGAAATTAGCATGTATCTCAGAACATTTCCTGAGATAAACAAATGAGAAGCTTCTACATACTCAAATTTCAGGTTTTGTGTAGTGGCTACTGGCTTACCTCCAGAATGCCCGAAACTGTGTCTTCCATCATCTTGATCGATCCATGATAGTACCACTAAACCACATAAAAGGAACAAGCCGCCAACAGAGCATGCCGAATATCTCGCAATACTGATAGCAACAAGAATGAATCAAGAGGGAATCAGGACCAAAGAGAATTTAACCCATTTGATACAACTTTTTGACAAAAAAGCACAAAAATGTTGAATTCTCCTCATATACCATGATTATCCTAGCTTAGAAGTTGCAACTATTTTATAAAAGCCAGACTTTAAACGTGTCAAGAATAAAAAAAGCTTAAGTGATCAAACATGAATGGATTAGCACTTACAGTAGTATGCAGCACTACATAGTTTGGAGGACCAGAACAACATATGGCATTGATTATTTAACTTAAGTTTCTTCTAAAAATTTTTACCCAAGTTCATACATCTTCCATGCCTTTCTAGCTGGCTTTTTCTTTTCAAAACAATTAGAATCCTCACAATCATGTTCTATATAATACAGCACTAGTGGGAAAAGTCTTTGTTTTGTTTTTCTTGTATTGTCTGTTATAGATTAATACAAGGTTTTCCGTGCCGTGCCAAGCCGAGTTTCAATCAATCCGAAATTCAAGACGTGCCGATCTGTACGATTTTTTATTTTTAAAATACTAAAATTATTTAATCAATAATAAAATAAATTAATGAAACACTATATACAAAAGTCGTAATACGTAGCAAAATGATATAGCATGTAGTTTACTGCTATATAGAGTATCAATGTGGCTTATAGATTGGATATGTAAAACCTAAAAAAAAAATTTAAAAAAATTTAAAAAAAAGTATGTAGTAACCGCACGGCTCGGTACAGCTTGACCATGCCGGGTGGCACGGGCGGCTCGGCAATGAAACGGTGCTGAATCTGTGACACGTGCCGGGCATGGAAAACCTTGGATGAATAAGTTATATCATATGTAGCCTCCACAGCCAAAAAAGCAGACAGATGAAATAACTGAATGGTAACCTTTTCTAAGTTGAAATATGACTTAACATAAAAAATGGAGATGCATTAGTGTACATAGGAACACATCTTCTACTATACATCGGTAGCAATATAGCATGTATTTGAGCAATATTCACAATACTAGGATATTTTATTTTCTACTTGATTTCATGAACAAAAAGACCAGAAGTAAAGTAACATGAAGTTGAAATTATTATCCATTTAGATTTAAATAGAGAAAAAAAAAACAAGATCTCAAGTATGCTATGTCCGAGAATGAGTCTGATTGCGTAATTATGAATCAGTACATGTGAAGAATGCATTCAGAAGAAAATGGGACAAAAAAAAAAAAAAATCTAAAGCATATTTACTATTGATAAGCAAAAGTTAAATAACATGGACTATGCCCTTTCGGGTGGTTTTTGGTAAAGGCCAAAAATTATTTACTCAGGCAATAACGGGGCTGAAGCCGCAGAAGTGAGAATCAGAACTCCGACGCACACAAATGCTATGTTCCATCCTGCTCTGCTTCTTCTTGACTTTTCATTTAATTTACCTGCAAGCGTACAATACTTGGTACATAATCGCGGTCCAACTTGGCAGACAAAATGAAAGCCACAGGTAACATCACCTATAGAATACCGCTCAAGCATACCTTGACCAATTTCTTTCATAATAAGAGGGTACTCAGCTGATGCCTCAACATTGTTACCTCCAGCAGAACCTTCTGAATTTTCTTCAATAGCATAACGATGCGATATGAAGTCAACAGAGTCTTGGAGTGATGAAGGCAAAGGTACTTCAGTTGGAGGAACATATCTAAGTATCAAAATGGACACTGCCACCATAGTGAAAGCAAGAAGTGTTCCAACACTGACCTGTAAAAATGACAGGCAAAAAGAATAGTAATTCCTTGTGCATGCTAAAAGATCATACTTGGGCATGTGCTTTTTTCCAGCATGATTGCATGTTTTTTTTTAAAAAAATTAAAAAACAAAAAATGTTGCTGTGCTGCTTACTTCACCAAATCATTTAACTTTCTATGGTGACAATTTAGACATGCAAAAATATCTTACCATTCCGGCCAGCTGTGAGACGTCCATAAAGAAAGCTAGGCCCGACGCTGCAATCCCTGTCAAAATTGTGCTCTTCACAGGAACTTGGGTGCGCTGGCTAACATCTGAGAAGAAAGACGGCAGTAACCCATCTCTTGCCATTGCCATCAATATTCTTGGCTGGAGAAGGATATTCAAACCAAATTTAAATTATGGATGTACAAGCAAAGAAGTCCAGCAACAAGTTAAAAGGTTGGCGACAAATTGAAAGTATGAAATGCTTTCCACTAGCTATGATTGCTATGCCCAAGAGAATCTTACCCAGCATAAGAAATGTTCAATCGTGAATTATTAACTAAATATAAGGAAGAGGTGCTAAATATAACTACCAATAATAGTACTGATTGGTGCAAGTACATAGATGGCAGGTTGTGAAATTAGAGATAACGCGATGAACTCCTGCCTGGTACGGAGATTACTTCTCGCATTCATGGATCAGCAAAGCCTAGTTTTTATTTTCATTGAATCCTTAAGTAACACACTATTTGGGTGTGCCTGAGTGAATGAAGGTTTATGGACAAGACCTGAATTAGTTGTCATATTTCCATGACAAACCCAGGTTTCAGACCAAAGAGTCGACAGCCATCAAAGGATCAAGCTAAATATGGGATGGTCTAGCTCAAGGTCGAGATGGAAGAGCTTCTATGATACTCTCCATAGATGGTAGACACTGGAATCTGTTACCCATGTCCCTGAGAAGCCCAGGGTGGTAAGAATAACCTTTACTCGCATATAATTTTGTACTTCATCAAATATTTTAAATAAATTGAATAAGTAATTAAGCATGCTAAATTGATCAAAACTAAAATTATCGTGTGCTACTCGTGCTCTGCTGATCCTAATGAAGAAAGAAATGGTGAAGGGTGATCATAGTGAGTAGTTTTTCAGCACCTACCTTCCGAAATTTAAAATTTCTAAGCCTTTCTATCGAAAACACTATATTTATGATCAATTTGGCCCATAGTTGTATTAGGGAACATGAAACCAAACATTGGTGGCGATGGATGGCTCCCATTCAGCTTTAGTGTCCAAACAGCTCTCATGAGTAGCACTATCATATTCATTAGATGTTAGCTTTACTATGATTGCTAGGATTCACTCAGCACTTTTTGTCAGAAAAATCCCTCTCATCTTAGTCGCAACCAAACAATACCTACTATGTACTAACTATTACAAGTTATCCATAGATTTGTTTGTGCATATTACATTTTAAGAACTTGAAACCGGAATTGTAGAGCCATAATAAAGCAACTAGGATCTGAGACATCCATATTACTTATAATTTACCTGGGGTAGAATTGAGCCCATCAAGGTTGAACAAAGTGCAAGAACGGCTCCAGCTGTCACAATAAGCCTACAGTAAAAACACGGACCTATTAATCATTGGTAAAAAATGTAACTAGATTGAAATTATCAACAACTATGACTCACCCTGCCCAGTGCATGCCATTTCTAGAGAATGCAGAGGAAATTGGGGTGTCGGGATCCATTGCAAAATAGGGTACAAGACCAACAATTATAGCAGAAACCAACATGTACAAGCAGCAGCAAATTGATAAAGCAACTCCTATGCCCAAAGGTAAATCACGCTGAGGGTTTTTAACCTGAAAATTTTACAATGTAGCCAAAAGAGTAAATCCAGCTTCATAGTACGCAAACTATCCACCAAGATGAAGCTTCTATTACAACTAAAATAAACTTTATGTACGCCTATTTGTCAACACCAACATCAAAAGTGAAGAAATATCATATGACTAATCCTTGTTAGAAAGTGTCATATATTACCTCCTCTGCCGTGCTGGCAACAGAGTCAAAGCCTATATAGGAAAAGAAAACAGTTGCGGATCCAGCAAGCATTCCATTAACACCATAAGGAAAGTATCTGAAAATTTAAGAGTACCATGGTAAACAAAGCAGAAGTTTAGATTTTTTAAAAGAAAAAAAAGTTAGATCATATTTTATAGAGCATCTGTACCCGCTAGTAACGCTATATCCAACCCATCCTGTCTGAAATCCGAGATATCCACCAGCTATTATGACAAAAATCATGACGCAAACGTTTGCGATCGTCACAATACCTTGCACAAAGGTACTCTGCAGCAAGACAGTGTAAAACAAACACAAACTTCATTAAAATCTGACCATGTAAAATTCTCAAATCAGCTTCCTATGCTTAAGCATTTTAAAAATAAACAATAGTAGGAAACATAAAAATAATTGTGAATAAAGAATTATGTACCTCCTTTATACCAAAGCAAAGAAGTCCAGTTACAACTAAAACAAGAACTGCAGCGCATGGATCCACAGTTATATCAAGCCAAGGAATATGGGCCCTTGCCAAGAAAGAAGGCAAGCTATCAGGGCCTCCAAAAAACAATGCCTGCAACAATTATTTACATGAAAGAATATTATAGTGATGAATATAACATAATTTATGATGGCATGAAGAATAATCCAACATTAAGTCAAATGATATAGAAGTTGCAAAATACTTCCAAATTATGAGCACAATAACCAAAAAACATTCTTGTACACGTCTGAAAACTTAAGCACCATAAGGGAAAGAATATGCAATCAAGAAGCACTACCATGTCTTCAGATAATTGCTATGAAAATAACAGAATCCTAAGAATCATGCAATAAGAGATGGATGATGAAGCAAGCAATTGAAACTTCTTCCAGAAAAAAAAAAAAAAAAAAAAAAAAAAAAACAGGAGCAATTAGAAGAAAAAGAACACTTAAAATTCTCTATTGCCGATATGTTGTGTCTAGAAAAATGATAGGTGGTCATTTGTATCTTTTGTGCAACCAAAAGACAAAACGAACAAGAGATGATTTGCAAATCCAGAGTAAGCAGGTCCTAAGGCAGCTGGTGCTAAAATGGAGTAGAATATAGTCAAATATATATGTCGAGCACATAAACAACTAAATGACTGCAGGTTCAAGGTCAAGAAAAGACATCTTTACCAAGTTCGGCGATACACCACGGGCAACAGCTGATCCGCCAATAGTATATTCCAAAAGAAGAGCCCATCCGATCATCCAGGCAACACTATACAAGGATTGAAAAATTCAAAGATTAACTGAGAAATAATTATCAGAGTCATAACATATATAAGTTCTGCACAGGTGTGCACTTCAAGCTTATGTTGCACCTGTTAGTTAAACTTGATTCAATTTGTTTTAATGGTCCAAAAAAAGACAATTACTAAAGCGAAATAGCGAACATAAAGTGTCATATGTCTTACCCTTCACCGACACAAATATATGAATAGTGGTAGGCGCTTCCCGCAGACGGGCAGCGACTTGAAAGCTCTGCATAGCAGAATGCTGAAAGAGCAGCTGCTATCCCTGCTATTAGGAAAGAAAGGGTCAGAGCTGGTCCCGCAGACTCTCTGGCAACAGTTCCAACAAGAACGTAGACTCCAGCTCCAATTGTGGACCCGACACCTGATTATAAAGACCAAAGCATAAAGTTTTTAACTTTGAGAAAAGACCAAAACGTCAATAAATCGCAAACATTTGAATTGAGCTGACCAAAAGAATATATGTTATGGGACAGCAAAAGTTGCTGCTTCTGTAATCGACGACAACAATGTAGCTCTCATAACTTGAGAGTGTATAAGCAGGGAGGTTTCCCTGTATGCACCCTATCAGGTGTTCCTGATAAATTAATATAGTGCTGGCCGATACACACACGTGCACCTCCTCACATGCAACAGGGCAATCCCAAGTGTCCTCTTGGGAGAACCCGGTGAGAATCTTATACGAGCAGAGCCCTAGCTCTAGGTGGGGACCTGGGCCCTCAAAAAAAAAAAATAATAATAAAATAGTCTAGAAGTTATCCACTCACAGAAGGAACATAGAGCTCAGGATATCCTTGTTATCATTCTACGTCTTTTACAATTTAATCATATGTAAACAACCTAATAATTACATCCAAATAATTGTCTACCTTCAAACTCCCATCTACCATTATCCTTAAATCTGAAACACAATACTACTAACAAATGACAGCTCCCACACAATAATAGTTTTAAAACCCGTTACGAAATTAAAATTTTGGAACCCCCAAAATATCTATTTACAAATATTTTTAAAAAAAAAATTCAACATGAAAGTCGTAGATCTCATCAAAATTTAGAACTTTCATGTTGAAATTTTTTTCAAAATATATATATAAATATGTGTTTAGGAGTGGAGGCAAAGATAGGGGGCCGAGTTGGGGACAGAAGATTTCAATCCCCGAATCACTAAATGCCTAACAAAGCCCCCTTTCTTAACATAATAAGTTAGATCACTGTTTTGCTCACACAAAATGTTTACCAAATTGCCAAATAGCTATCAACTGCTAGACGAACCTACCAATCACCAAAAAAACCATCAAACCAACCATGAGCAACAAAATTGAAACAAATTCAAACATAGAATAAAATCATGGACGCAATGAAATGCTAAGAAGATACCAATAGCGATGAGCTGAGGCACAGAGAGGGCTTTGGCTAGCTGTTGATGGCCTCCAGCGAGCTGCGATCGATCAGAGTCGACTTGTTTCCTTCTCATCAAACTCCGAAATCCAGAACCCATTGTTCCCCCTTCTTTCGCATGCCGTTCTTCAAGTCCCATTAAAAATTGTGATCACAAACTACAATTTCAGAAGATCTTTACAGGAATTCTATCGAAATTAATATCTAATTAGAGTACTATTGAATTGAAATTATTAACAAATAAAATCGGAAAAAAAAGCACGAGGAGAGAGAGAGAGAGAGAGAGAAGGAAAAGAAGAGAGATAATAAAATTGATAATCTTCTTCTTCTTCTTCCTCTCTGTTCGTCTCTGTTTGTTTCGTGCAAGGAAGAAGCTGTCCTTGCTTTTCTCTCTTGTTCGTTTACCTGCCCGCTGCCCGGAATAGAAATTAATCGTTACATAATGTCAGTATATATATCTCCCCAATATTCGAATAAAAAAATAAAGAAATTTATAAATATTTAAAAAATAATAACAAATTAATTTTTAAATTTAAAAAATATTTTCAAACATATTTTTTAGAAATTAAATTAAGTAAATTTTAAAATACTTTTAATGAGCTTTAAAATTCGTTAAATTTTTAAAACTTTAATTTTTTTAAAAATATTTAAATTTAAAAAATATAACTTTTATTAAAATTTATAATTTTTATATATATTTTTTAAAATAATTATACTTTTTTTATTTAAATATCGAAGGATATCTATTGACGTAAGAATTTTTCTTGTAGGGTAGGTGACTAAGTGGTAGATGCTGCCCTGGCTGACCGGAATCTTGCAGATCCCTTGATTTTGCGCATGGATGGCTGGATTCCGCCTTTGAATCTTTGATTCGACGGCCACTTGTGAAATTAAACGAATAATTAACGTAGATTAGGACGTACGTTGAATTACAATTATGGTAACAGTCTGCTAATTTATTAAGTAATGTAATATTTAGAGGGAGCTAATATATATATATATATATATATATATATATATATATATATATATATATATATATATATATATTATATATATATATTATATTATATATAGTTATTTATTTATTTAGTGAAATCGGATTGTCTCTGCTCTTTTAATATTTTTTGTAAAATCTATATTATATTCTATTAGTTTTATGCACTCTCTATATATATTATTTATCTGTAAAATTTTTTAAGATCAACAAAGAAACCTACACTAGTAATGGGCTAAAATTTGTGCAGCCATTATATAAACCATCTGTTTAGAACCCATCTACAATTCAGAAAACAGAATATGAACCTCCTACAATCACCTTTCCATGACATATTCTTTACAACAATATGATAAGAATATGATATAGTACGAACAATAGCTCATACAAATATTTAGTTAAAACACTCCGATACAGTGACAAAAATATTTAGTTTAAATAGTTTTTAAAATTCTCTCTAATTTAGAGTTTTAAAATATCTATTTAAATAGTTTTTTAAAAAATTTAAAATAAAAATTATAAATCTAATTAAAATTCATAATTTTTATATTAGCTTTTTTTTTTAAAGATCCTCCCAACTTTTTTAAATTATCAAATTTTAGTAAGTTATTAAATGTGACGGTAGAGGACTAGCATATATATATATATATATATATATACACTAGCAGACAATGGACCCGCAACGCGTGTTAAAATAACAATACTAAAAAATAGCCATACAAATCAAACTTTTGCAGTCAAAAATATTTTAATTGAGAAAACAGAATATTAACGGCCAGAGAGAGAGAAAAAAAAGATAATTATTATATAAATTTTAATATACTTTAATAGTTAACTAATTTAATATAATTTAAATTTAACTTTAATTGTTAACTAATTTATATTAAGATAAAAACACTATTAAATTCATCTTTTTGCGTTTAAATATTATATATATATTCGTTGGGGACGCTTTTCAAAATTGGATTGGGCGGCGGTAAATGACGGATGTCAGGACGTTTGTTTGTAATCCCTGATGCTGTAATAAATAATTGAATCAATCAGTGGTCGCTGTTCCCGGTGTTGCTTTCACGAATTAATGACCGCCAGGTCAGATCCAGACCGCTGCACCGCGCAAAAGCAAGTAGAAACTACTATTTGATAAATCTTATGATACCAACTTCCAAATATTATGATAACAAAACTTACATCCAAAACGGAAACATGTTGCATGCCTCAAGGTCAGGCGTTAAAATAAATTGGTCAATAATATCTGATTAAAATAAATTTTATATTGATATGTACCATTTTCAGTAACCCAATTAAAAAAAAAGATATTGCAAAATGGGGCATAAGTTAAATATACCAATAGAATTTGCGCAAAATGCACCCCTCTAATTGAATTCGACACTTCTACACCCTTATGCCGTATAAAATAATGATATTATTCTCATATAATTAACTGCCATCGTCTTTAAAAAAAATGTCGAGAGCATTTTTATCATTTACTAGATTTAACGGTATAAAATATCAATTCGAACTAGAGGGTATAAATTGCAATTCCTAATGATAAGGTGGCATATATATCAAATTTTGTTAAAAGCTGATTTCATTATTTACCAAAAATCATTCTTCACCAAACTGGAGATTTGTCCCGCGTCCCCAGCGTGGGTGGTCCGGACGCTCGCCTCACGAAGCGAGCGTCCCGGGTTCGACTCCAGGGGGCGTCCCGCAAGGGTGTGGGGGTCGAAGACCCCCCTGTACCTTGTGGGGAGTGAAATGGGCCCTCTGGGTCTGCCCTACCCGCAAGGATGGGACCCCTCGATCGGTGGAACAGAGATCGGTGCCACCCGTGGGTTTACCTGTTACGACGGTCGCTCGAATGAGGGCCGATTACGGACAGGGTTCCCCCACGATAATCTCAAAAAAAAAAAAAAAAACTGGAGATTCTCATTTAACCTCCCCTCCACCCAATAAGAAAATACCGAAGCTATGAAATTGAGTAACGGGGAAATAATATGTTATATGTGGGCGAACAAGAAAATTCATAACCACCCCCCCCCCCCCCCCCCCCCCCCAAAAGGAAGGACGAACAAGCTGACTTTAACAATGTGTAGTGTCCGATATGAACACACTACGGCCGTATCCGGATACGTACGAATCATAGAAGTATCCAAAATAATTTATAAAAAAAAAAAAAAAATTCTTAGATACGTGTGTTAGAGACGCAAAATAAGAATATCCAGTAGTGTACTGTTATATATTTTTATTTTATTTAATTAAGCTTTTTTTTAGATATACAATTATTACAAATCGTACATAGGATAATGTAATTATATACTGAAATACTATATTTTTTTCATTTTGTTGATATATATATATATATATATATATATATATGAATTTTATTATCAATATTATTATATTTTTAATTATTCAAATTTAATTATTTATAATTTTTTAATCATACATTTTCAGTTGTCCAAACTATACCCTATCCTCTTTTTTTTACAATTGTTGTATCACAGGTCGATGTTGTATTCTCTCGTGCCCATGCGCATGCTTCCTAGCGAAGCAGTCGACCTTATAGCAGGGGTGTAGGGATTATAATGTTACGTAGGCTGATCATGTTACGTTTTTTGGTTTATAAGCAACAAATATTCGCAATTAGGTATGAACTGGGCTATCTCTGTTAAGTCTAGACTGTTTTCAACATGAAAATATAAGCAGATAATCTTATTACCATAACTTTCTGGATAACTAGAACCATCAGCTCGAATATAAAGTATTAATAACAAATACAAGTACCTTGCAAGCCAACGTACAACCACCGAACTCATATCCATTCACCAAGCTTCCCCAAATAGCCACATATTTGCAATGCCAATCCTCAGTAGTTATCATACCTTGAAGAATAAATATACATCAGACCAACCAAAATAAAAATAGAAATAGAGGAGAAGCTAAAATCTAGTTTTCCCGCATGTTAATATCTAGTGAGTCCGTAAAACAGCGAACATGATTACGATGTTCTAAGAAAGTCCATACTGGCATAATGTTGAAACCCCTGCTTCATGGTCAGAATAACCCGGGGCTTGCGATGAATGGTGCTCGTACAAATGATATACAAGAACGCGTAGTGTTTTTTTTTTTTTTTAAGGGGTCCTTTCAATAATTTTGTTTTCAATGTAAAAAGCAACACACCAGAGTTATCAAGTCCGCGGCCTTACACTACGGCCGCTTGTATCATCACCATCGGTGAGCTGGGCCCACACACTCCTGCTCTTTCCACTGCTGCTGCATTCTTCGTCACAACCGGCAACAGTCTTCAAAAGCTCTGATTGCAGTGATGGACAATTTTCCTTAAGGTACTCAAATCCATGTGACCTCATCACAGCTGGATAAAGCAGGGGCACAGAATTACCAATATATTAATATTCCATGAATAAATGTTAAATTCCAAAAACATAGAGAACCTTAAGGACTACCAGAAACAAATTCTTAGGTCTACTGAGTGTGCTGAGACAAAAATGATTATACCATTAAACTCAAGAGTTCTTGCTTCCATGTTAACATACTATGTGAGAAATAATCAGTAAATTATTGCTACCTCACGTATCAGTATGCGTTTGCAGCTCAAACGTTAAAAACGTAAGAGCAACTTTGTCCAAACATTAGAGTAAGAAAACAGAAAGTCTAAACTGGGTTATTAATAAAAGAAATTTAAAAAAAAAAAAGAAAGAAAAGCAGAAAAGAAATGTTTTGTGCCAAGAAATTAATCCAGAAGTTAGCACAAAAAAGGTCCACAGGGTACTTCTCAAAAAGAACATATCCTCGGGGTACTTTTTGAATTTAACCACGGGCCAGAAAAGTTGAACTCCGGGTTAAACTCCTAGACTAACTTCGTGAGCCAGCAATGCTAATAATCTCCAAAACAATATTGTCATTACAAAGTTTGCACAAAGTATGCTTTGTAATTAATACAGTGTAACTACAAAACTAGGCGCTCTTACAACTACATTAAGAATGGGATGAAACTATCTTTGAAAACGCTTTGTAATATTGAATTAATACAATGTGACTAGAAAACTAGGTGTTGTAGAACTACATTCAGAAATGGGATGAAACTATATTTGAAAACTCTTTATGAATCTAGAAGTTCATAATGTTACTAAGCATACAATTTAATAGTAGTCCAACAAGTCTCAAAGTTATTTTATAAGCAATTAAATTTTCTTTATCCAGAGTTCATTTGCTCACAGCAGAAAGACATCCGTACTGGATTCGAATATTTAGATATACATATCTGAAATAATTTTATAATACTGCTTGCTATTTCGAAATGGAAATTGTGGAATTTGTTTGGATAAGGAGACAACACATCTACTAGCAGAGGGCTACATAAAACATAAAGTGCTTCATGAAATCCTAGAAATTTTAACAGCCTAGAAGAATAAATAAGTATACGACTAATTACCTGCAAGGTTTTCAGCAGCAAACTTTAGACAAACAGCTTTTAGTTCGATTGCATGATGACGATCAGCCAATGCAAGTATACTAGCAACAGAGTCCACTGAAATATTCTTGCAAAGATAAGCTTCGCACATCAAACGTAACCTTCCCAATCCATATTTATCTGCTGCAGCTAGTATCTTTGCAGCCAATGTATCTTCAACTTGAGAAACAGGAGAACCTGAAGCAGTTAAAATTTCATCTTCAACGAGTGAGTCTGTGTATATGAAGTGAAGGATGGCCTAGCAAATGCAAAGATAGGGGCAAAGTCAAGATTTTGATATTAGAAGAAACATAAATGCAACTTGAGGAAGACAACATTCGAATACTAGCCTTGAAAACTTGGGGTTCCAATTCAGGTATCACAATCTCATTTTTGTCACCATTTGGTCCTTCAAAAAATTCAGTTCTAAGAAGAGGAGAGCGTGCAGCTAACACCAACTTATGAGCCTGGAATTTTTCACCAGACACATTAAAGACAACATCTACACCATCTTGATTTCCAAGAAACGTACCAAAATGCATCCCCAAGTCAGATTCTGGGACGTGTAATGCGTGAGGTCGTAAATAATCGGTTCCAGACACCACTACACCAACAGTGCAATTTATTTTCAAACAATCATTCTTTATGAAATCCGACGTTTCAAGTGCAGTACGCCTGAAGAAACGTTTGTAGCCCCTACGAAAAGAAAGGAACTTCATTTCTCATGCAAATAAAATATAAATTCCATTTTGACATGCATTGCTCCCGGACAATATTAAATCGGCAAAATACGGGTTCTGATAATTAATGTATTAAAACAATTAGCAATTGATACTTTAATACCAGGAAAAACCACAAAAATACCCAACGGTCCCAACCTAATCCACAATACATTTCCGCAATAAAATTTGCTTAGAAAGCGAACACATGCCAAGAGACAGTTCTAGTATAAGTGACATGATCATCTAGACGCATGAAACTTAACAAGCAACAAGCCACTAGAGAGCAAAACAAGACCTGTCAATTATTAGCAGAACCATAAAGTAAAGCCACTAAGCAACAGTCTTCTTCTTGCTTCTTTGGAGAGAGAGAGAGAGAGAGTAAGCAACAGCTCTTCATTGCAACGATCTTAAGAAGTCAAGAAGGGGAAGGATAGCTTGCTGCTTGCAAGCTCGAAATGCCTGTTCTTGCAAAACTGAGGCCATTTCCTAGGTTTTACACTCAAAGCGAACCCAAAGAACTCCACTAAGCCTGTAAACATGGTTAATTCTATTCAAGTGTGTGTTTATAGATGTTATTCAATGAGATTCAAACCATGTAGCAACCACAAATAAACAAGGCAATGGCTTCACATTGTTTTTTGCTACTTGATTTCATTGTACTTGATCTATTATAGCCATCTTTCTTAAAACTCTTTACGTTTATCGCATTATAAGAATGACGTGCCAACTAATTAATAACTCTAGTAACCTATGCTAGAGCAAATCCTTTAGTAATACCTGATTTTGATAGTTATATCTAGATGAGCTTAAGAACTCAGGTTACTTTATTGTTATCAGACACACAACCCCATCTTCTTATTTCCTAGGAACTCTAACTCTTTATTTAAAATAAAATAATGATAAGATAATTCTAATGATGAGCTTAAGAACTCATGTGACTTTATTGTTATCAGACAGACAACCCCATCTTCTGATTTCCTAGGAGCTCTAACTCTTTATTTAAAAAAAAAAAAAAAAAAAAAAAAAAAAAGACCATAAAACCAAATACGAAGGTAAGCCATAATGCATTTGAGGCAAAAGCTAGCACTTTATGTCACATAATTGCAGTACAAATTAAAAATTTTAACCAGTTAGTTATTCGAACATGTACCATCTAACTCAAATCAAAACAATCATAATGAAATGAAAAACTTAGCCATTTACTCTCTTTAGAGCTACAAACAAAAAGGCAATTATTACTAATAGCAAAGTCCTCCATACACAATACAAATTATCCATAAATTTGTCCCACCAATGATTCCAAAAGCATATCGCAAAACAATATCAGCATAAATAAGAAATCCTGAATTTCCCTAATAAACAAGTAAAACCAGCAAATCCAGTTGATCAAATAACCAGAGACTCGATCGGATTACCACATGCTGCCGCGATACTTGAGGGTGTAAGGACCACTCTCCAGAGACCGATCAAAATGTGAATGAACCTTATGCTTGCCCTTGCCGCTCTGATCAAGCAGAGTAAGTTCGAATAGCGCCCGGACGTCGGTGCCCTCCGATGCGAGGGCAATGAAAACTGATACGTACGCAGAGTTATCCTCGGGGTTCTTACCATCGGGATAAAAGTAAACCGCCCACTGGTAGCCTCCGACGGTGAGAGTATCGCTGGCGATGTGTTTTCCAACGCCCATTCCTTTAGCTAATGAGTAGCCTTGAATCACGAATCTGTGTGAGCCGTTGATCGTCTCAGTCACCGACCGCGAGCTCGTCGCTGCCGCTGCCGCTACCGCCTCCGCCATCTCCGACGACTGTTGACTCCTCTCGATGAATGGGGGAGAATCAACGTTTAGATGGAGACGAGAAGTGAGAACATTGAGAACCTACAATGAATTAGGAAAGTGGGAATAAATTTCGAAGAAATTCGATACTGGTACCTGGATTTGAGAGTAACTTTGTTACGAGGATGGAATGATTAGTGTTATCTTAATGGGAATAGATGCATAGGAATGAACAGTTAAATAAGGCAATATTTGCCCCTCATAAACAGCAGGATAGAAATTTAAATTTCAGTAGGCGAGAAATTTTATTTTAACATGTACTATTTTTAATTAAAATATAGAATAGAAGTTAAATTTAACGATACAAATTAAAAAAGTACATTTTGTTTTTTTAGTGTTCTATAGATGAATTTTGTAAAATCGTCCTTTTTTTAAGCATATTTCTTTCTCTTTCATTGTTTTGCCGACCTCTTTTACTTTTTTCTCTTTTTTTGGCACTATCTCTTTTCTCTACTTTTTTCCATTTTTCTCTTCTCTCTCCTTTCTAGATTATCTCTCTCTCTCTCTCCTTTCTCTCTCTCTCTCTCTCTCCTTTTTTTGGCTTCTCTCTCTTTTATTTTCTTCCTACACTTCTTTCTATCAAATCATGAACCTTAATTTTAACAAAAGGCTTCATCTGCAGAATGAATTTAACATAATATATATATATATAATATATATATATTGTTCCTTTTCGCTTTTTATTAATGTGCAGCTGGATACGAAAGTTATCTCCGGTATGAGCTAAATGACGATGCTGGAGTGCGTAGCATGTTACGCAACATCCATTATTATTATTTTATTTTTTTTGCTTTTCCTAAGGTGTCCCTCTTCTTGAAAAATTATGGAAATATATAACTTATCCAAACATATTGGAGCTCTGTCAATATATGTGAATATCTAGAAAAATCTGAAAATATCTAGGAATACCGATAACATATAGAAATACAGAGAGCATTCTAGGTGCTCTCAGTATTCCTATGTATTCCTAAGTGTTCCTAGATCGTCGTAAGTATTCTCAGATATTCGTATGCATATTGAAATAGTTGCATTGTGCTTAGGGTGAGTTAGATTGTGTTATTATGTGTTTCTAAGGTGTTTCTCTTCTTAAAAAATTTTAGAAACATCATATAATTTAACCCAAACACATGAAAACACCTTTTTTATATATATAGTAATACTTGGAAACTCCTAGAAATACCAGCAAACACATTGAAACACTGAGCAGTGCTGTATTTCTAAATATTTTTAGGTATTTTCAGATGTTCGTAAGTATTTCGATACATATTGAGAAAAGTTTCATTGTATTTGGTATAAGTTATATGGTGTTTCTAGGTGTTCTTCTTCTTGAAAAAATTATGAAAATCCCACATTAGACGGTTTGGATATGAATAAAATCTCAACTTGAGGAAACCTCCCATCAAGACAGTAGAATACGAATAGTACATGCGAAGCAAAGGCACACTGTCTGTAACCACTACAAAATCACAGTCCATATCCTATGGAAAATAATCCACCTGATAGTAAATTTACAGAGAAAAGATCTACAAATAAAAACAAAAAGAAAATAGCTACGGGGACGAAAGATCAGCGCACCAACACAGTACCACATGGTTCATGAGAGGGGAGATTATGGATCACTCCTTATAGTGCCTACCTTGTCATAAGATCTGCTTCAATATTTTTGCTTGCAACTTCAGATTCACTTTTCAGGAAATAGACCATCTTTATCGTTCATGAATGAACGATGCTTAACAGATCTTCAGTTCCGAGTCTGAATAGCATTCAAAATTCATCCTTCGAAAGAGATGGAACTCACAAACTCAAGTAGCCCAAGTTAAAACAGGCCTGATCAACCATGACAAACAAAGATGACAAACAATTTATCAGTTTTTTTTTTTTTTAAAAAAAAACAATTAAGCAGTCAAATAAAAGTGGCAAAATTAAGTAAATCCTCTAATTAGGAAGACATACTTCAAATTAGCCTCTAAATCATGTTCAAACAAAGTTCAAATTAGCGGAGTTTTCTACCCGTTAAAGGTCTAACAAGATGCTTAGATATCCTAACCTACTCCAACCTTGGTTCCCTTTGCGTATTATTAATTAGATTAGTACAAGGTAAGATCAATACCACTTTAAGAGGCCAAACCCACTGCTGTTATCTACTACAGTTTCATCTGAAGAGTCCTCGGAGCTAGCTAAGCTCTCATCAGAGCTCGCGTTAGGTTCAAGCTGCATACGATGAGCATTATCAGCAAGCCATTCTGCAACCTCTGGAGTTGAAGCCCACTCAGAAAGAGCCTCCCTGGTTGAATCTTGTGTGAAGTCCTCCCATTCTTTCTTTGAAAATTTGCGTGGGGGTAAATTATGGAAGGTCGAGTAGTAGTCGTTCGGCCGTAGCATTTTCTTGGCAGGAGACAAGTAAGCCCTCGCTGCAAAAGGAAACCAAGTTGACTTAACTATTGTATGTGTACTTACAAAGAAAAAGAGATTGATAAAACTGAACAGGAGAAAGGAAGAACTCCTGAAATAGGATCTACTTAAAGTGTGCTTACAGAAAACAAATAGGAACAATTTCATCAAAGATGCCCACTGAAGCATGTTTGTCTTCATCAAGAAAATCAGTGAGTAAAGGATTGTAAGGCATAGTATTAAAAAAAATTCATATGTATTGCTATCGACTGAAATAAAGCCATAGTAAGCCCTATGATTCTGAATAAGATAATTTTAGGGGCTTTTTCTATTGTTTCATACCCATATGTAACAAGTCTTACTAATGTGCCCCATTTTCTGGAGCAACCATGCTCAAATGCATACATAAACATTTCCAAGTATAGTATGCGTATTAAGAATTTGCGAGAAGCTAGTATAGCTGCATAAGACTTAATATAGTCAAGAGTTTATTTGGTAGCAACCCATGCATCAAGGTAATCCAGTTGATAGCATGTTTCACAGAAAAGAAAAAACCAATTTTTCAGTACCTTTCCTTGGGGTGCTTGACCACGAATAGGGACTAATAGGACTGTCCCAAGAAGGGTGTCCAAAACCGTTCTGTGATGATCTGCTGATGAACTCAATATTTCTGTGCACTTCTGCTTCTTGCCTAGCTCTTCTTTTCCATATGTTAACATTTGGTTTATGTGCTTGTTTCCTACAGGAAATACCAAGTTTTCAATTAACAAAAAAAAATTGTTCTAGAATAAATTATTATTTGTTAGATTCCTGCGACATTACACAAATAGTGACTAACCTTGATGATGGACTCGGCAAAATTTTCAAAACAGCAGAGCAAATAAGTGAACATACAATAGATGCAGAGACTGCTAAAATAATATCTGGAGTGCTCTGTCAGGGAAAAAAGGGAAACCGGATAAATGCAAAGGCGTGACAAAGCAAATATACAGCTGATTCAAGACAAATCAAAGCTTGGTGAGCGAGTCTAGATGCCTAAATCAATGGAACCACACAGGATCAGAAATGAATCCATAAAAACTAACATTAAGCTCTTCAAGAAGATAAAAAACCAACAAACTAGTATTATGATCCTTGTATAAGAAACATGACATTCACTTGCACAAATAAACATCTCTGGCATGCCAGTGTACGTATAGAGTTATGCTGACAGGAGTTACTCTGTTTACACTTTCTCTGTAGTCCAAAGGAGTACCTGAACAATTGCAACAATGGCTATGACACGCATTGCCCATTTCACAAACAGAGCTATACTAGCGTCAACATTTCCATCATGTGAAATTACGAATTTCCGCACCATCCAATAGCCCAGACCAGCTCCTGCTAGGATAATACCTACCAAGAGAAATACTGAGACCTGAAGAGAAACAAGTTCATGAGCACATTACTTTTGAAGGTATAGGCATAACCTGACACCATATTCATACCTACATAAAAAGAAAATAAAAAAAAAAACCTAAACTGGAACTATTCATTTTCAAATAGCCAAGAAATGGCAATCTTGCATGACGGTCCATTAGATAACCCTGAGAATTGGATTTTTTTTATTTTCCCTTTGATAAAAAAGCTTGTTATACTTACACAAGAGAAACAAATAGGCTGAGATGCAGTTAATCTGAGACCAGATGCCACCAAGCAGTGGAGACTATATCAACTTCCAGAATAAATACTCACAAGTCACAACATGCATGAGTATCAAGCACCCCCCACCATTAGTATTTTATAATCAACAACAACCAACATGATTAGCATTAGAGAATGACTATTACGGTATTACCATTTCACATTGTGCTAGCAAAAAGAAAGAGTTAAAAAAGTCAACTCACAGGATTATGCATCTCCTCATCCAATCCAAGGTTGACAAGTATAGAATTAACTAGAGTAGAGAAGTAGTGAGCAAGATAAGAGCCAACTCCTAGCTGTTAAGAAATGCGACAAGGCCAATTAGTTGAAATCTTTGTTATGACAATTTATTGACTACAGTATCAACATAAACGAACACTACTCACCAGGGATCCGTAAAGTGATAGGTAAAGTATGTTTTTCCTTCCCATAGGCAGCAATTTCATTCCCTACAAAGGTTTGAAAAAACAAATCCCCAAAAAAAAGAAAAAGCTTAGGATATAATAAACAAAAGAAACCACAAAATTCCTTCCACAAGGGAGGACACGAATAGTTGAGCAAGAAGATAATCATATGTGTAGGTAAATCACATTTCCAGACATGAAACTCTAAAATTATAAATATGGAAAACCAATCCAAGTTTACTTATCACTACATATGATAATGGGGATAACAATAGAAAGTACCTGAAACAGAATCATCAATATGACAAGCAATACACCAAGGGCCATTGAAGTGCTGTAGTAAAATGGCACCCAGGTGCTGACTATAGGTGCTAATAGTAGCAGAGAAAACCCAAAACCAAGGAAAAACAAGCGCCATCTCTGAAACTCTGCATTGCAAACATCACCAGTTCAGTACCAGACTCATGAAACATATTGAGATATGGTAGTTACAAATATGTAAAGAAAGACGAATGAGAAATAGGCAATAGTAAATACCTTCTCGAACTGTGAGGGTAATAGAACCAGCTACCTTGTCACCAAATTTCATATCAACAAATTTGTTTTCATATGGTGACAACATAGCACTCCAGTGCCCATTTTCAAGATTTTGCCATTCATCCTCCTCAAATTGGCATAATCCTGAAGAAGCATTTCTGCAGACAACTCCACATAAGAAGAAAGAAGAAACAAAACTAGGTTTTGTCAGGTGAATTTATCAGATAACAGACTTTTTCAATAAAAAACCAAATCCCAAAATCCTCCAAAACATCAAAAAGTTCTGATATATTACTTACCTATGAACGTTGATCTGAATCTTTGATTGGATTCTCTTAGGTATATTTTCTGAAACATTAAGACTGAGAAGCATGACACTTGCATATCTCTTCAAATTCAGTCTTGATATCCCAGCAACACGAGTGCGCTCGCATGAAGGTTCAACACGTCTAGATAAAGCAATATGTAGTGAAGGATTATCCAGTCCAATGGCTGCGTTGCACATGGTTAAATGTTAGTCATAATGCTAATTGCAGAGCCACATATAAGTGAGTGGGACAATTGCTACCACTCGTTTTTCAAACAACCAGTATACAGCTATATAACTCTAGTTCTTTTTGTACGATTGCACATGTAAAACTACAAAACTTGAGGGTTTTAGTCTTTCGAAAGTGCATGCATGAGATTGTAACCAACGGGTAGCTCACTAGCTTCTAAATTCTCAACAAAAGCCAACGGACATCTGTAATGTGACATTGATATTACTTGAGCAGTAGACATGAGAATAAGCAATTACAGAAACAATTGTAGACCTTTTACATCATAACCTATGAAATTTCTGTTAATTTTTTTAAATGAAATTTCAATAATTTATCCTCCATGTTAATTAGTTCAGTGATTTTAAATCATTCAAATGTTCAGATAAATTACTTTTTTTGATAATTCTAATTAAAAGGATTAGGAATAATTGCTTGCTCAACCGAATGAGAGAATGTCTATTTGAATGACTGCCACTTCATAAAGATAAGTACTTAATAACACTGAAACCAAAACTGGCCATGACAACGGATATATTAGTTATTCTGTTAAATAAAACTAATTTTTGTATATTTGAATAGTCATTATTATTATTTTATACTTATCTATTATAAGTAAAAGCCTCCATTGACACTTGGGTCCTAGCTCCGCCACTTAGCATCTTGCCTCCTCCAAATTGCAACGACAACAATCGCAAACACACACACACACACACACACACACACAGAAACAAACAAACAAACTCTGCCCACTAAGTTGGATCACCTACAGATCCTTGTAAACCAATGCACCTCTTTTTAGGACTGTGATTGGCTGCAAACTAGCTTGCAGCCACCAGCTGCAAACCAGCTGGCTAGCCAATATTAGAGGCATTTTTTGCCTTGGTGATGACAAGAAAGTGGTATTAAATTGTGCTCTACAGCTTTGTAATTTAAAAAGAAAAAAAGTGTCAAAAGAATGTGTCTAGAGAACCGCCAAAGTCGTAATTCAAATTACAAGTTGTAGAACACGAGTAATCTACCACTTTCTAGTTTATCATCAAGATACAAAAATGCATCCACTCCTAGCTAGCAAACCGATTTACAGCCCAGTGGCCGCAAACTGGTTTGCAACCAATCACAGATTTCTATTTAGAAGAGTGCAATTACTTAAAAACAGATTATTATGAAGATAAGCAAGTCAAAAAATAAGAATAGACTATGTACTGTGATTTATTATAAGACTTCTATACTTGAAGGAAGTATTGAAGAAAACTCAAAATCGTAAGGGTTCATTATAGTGGTAGTTCCTTGGAGAAGTATCACTGAAATCATTTTAACCATCAAACTTCTTACTTTTGGCTCCTTCAGCATTAGTGCAGATAGGATTGCAATAAAAATATAAAATGCAGGAGGTCTAAAAGTATTCATCTAGTTTTTAACAAAAACTAGATATAGAAGCACTATCCTATGCTGCAGAATTAACTTTCAGAACAAATTCCAAAAGGGAAACGAATGCAACATCCCACAGTGACACCAAGAGGAATAAGTAAGAAGACGGGGAAACAGGAGCTGATCAATTCAGGTCAGCGAGTGCTTATGCAATAAGTTACCAAAAAGGGAATTTTTATGGACAATGTTATTCCGTGATCAAATCAGGTGATGTACAGCAAGTAGCAACCATAATAATTTCATTGAAGTAAATTGCAGAAAATCCAACAGCGTAATAGACAGTTAATGTTTAAGTGGTGCGACTATTAATTAGTATCTTACTATTTAGGCTTCATAATGACAAACATTGACAAATTAATAGTTAGGTAATGGCAAACACTTTTTATACTTATTGATGATGCTTGGGTGGTAACTGGAGAGTGTATATGGTATGAATTAATATCCACAAGAATTCTAAACTATACATCCAACTACGAAATAAGCACCAGCATTGACAGGAAAGCCTCGGACAGTTGCCAACAAGATCGCATAGAAAACAAAAAAGTGGAGTTCAGTAACTCGCTTGTTAGGGTTTCTAATACCATCAATTACCATGGAAAAATTAGGGTTCAAAAAATCCTACACTTGAAAGCTTACCAGTTAAACGCGAAGGCTCGCCGGAGATGGTGGAGAGGAGATACAGTGGTGCCAGAGAGAGAGCGAGGAGCAGAAGAGAAAACTTAACTCCGGCCATCGCCTCTCTCTTCTCCGGCCGCTGGGGATTTGGAGGAGCGACAGTCGCCAGCGAACTTCGGCGGTTCGCTCTAATATACAGTTAAATTTATTTTTTTACTTTAAATTCCACTTAGAATCTACCAAATTAGAGCAATATATTTCTAAAAATTATATCTAATATCATCTTGTTATTTACCAATTTACCACTATCAAATTATTTTATTACCTATCAAGTTATTTCACTAACAATTGTAAAATAAAAATTAAAAGTATATATTATTTTACACAAAACTAATTATCAATAACTCTACCATCTAAAAATATTCATAGTAGAGGGACTAATATGCAAGTGCTCTTCTTCTTTTTCTCAGCGTACGGACGTACAATCATTTTCATTCTCCATTTTCTTACTCTTTCTCTAAAAATTTTTTTAACAAAGCACAGTCACCATGCCGCACAGAATTCAATATTATTCAACAAAAATTCAATATTTTTTATAATAATATATAAAACTAGATCAAATAAATCGACAAAATTTATACTATACGAATGGACGGTTAGGATAGTGCAAGTACAGAGAAACCTCTTTAGTTGTACCAAAAACGATCCCTTTCTAAAGAAAAATGGGCATCCATCTTAAGAAGACTAGAGATTGAAATTTTGGATATTTAAAAAATACAAAAAAGAGACTTTTTATAAAATTTAAAAGTATATTTGCACTTAAATCAACTTTAATTAATATTACATAAATAAATATTAAATTATAAACTTGATCTTCTTCTCTCAACGCCCCCCAAGGCGTATCACGAGCCAAAACACGCATAATTGCAGGAGTCCGGATGACACCTGTATGCGCGCCAACCAAGTCAGACCAAAATCGAGAGAGAGAGAGAGACCTCATCATCCTCGGCTCCCCTCTCGCCATATCTCTTACTTCTTCTCTTCTTCCACGGTTTGTCTTCCACCAAACCTTCACCTGAATTCCGTAAACAGCGCAAATAGAAGGCTCCCTACCTCGCGGAGATCCAGTTTCTGCCTATCTGTCAATGATTCCAGAAAAGTAGGGTTGTTAATCACAATTTATCGGGGTTTCCGATTGGTTAACCGAGCTTCTGTAGCTAGATATTTTTTTTCGATTCGACGGTATTGATTCTGATCAGCAATGCCGCCTGTAGTGTGCTCTTCAAAAGCTATATCGAGATTGATATCGCGTCGGAGGTATTTTTTAGATGCAAGGAATTGGTTTGGGTCGCCGGTGAAATGGTCGGTGCGGCACGGCCCATTGGGGGGTTTTGTGCCATCTCGTTGTTCATATGAATTTCCTTATACGAGTAACAGAAGCATTGATAATTTGGTTAACGGCTGTGCAAAGGGGTTCAATTCGTCTTTTGCAAATTTGCATTGTAAGAATCAGACTAGATCGTTTTTAGGCTGGGGTGATGGTGAAGAGGGTGATTCCTTGTCCAAGCAGCATGAGGAGAAACGTGTGATTGGGTATGTTGGTTGAATTTTTGAAGTTCAAACTTTTTTGCGTATTTTCTATTTGAATAATGGTTTCCTTGTATTTTAGTTTAGCATTGTTGTTCTGTATATGTAGCTCTGTCTGTCATTCAATTCAATTTTGTTATATAGGATACTACACTAGTTTAAGACAACATATAGGATTAGAAGGACTGCCTCCTGAAATGTGCTTAGCTATAACGGAGACAATGGAAATAATAGACAAATTGGACGGAGTACTGATTATTCTATGCTACTGGATGTGACTATTACTGATACATGGGGATCAGGAACTTCTTGTATTTTGTTTTTATCATAAACAGTATGTCTGTTTAGCTCTTATAAGTGCAGCTGTGATTATTAGGTATTCTCCGGAGCAGCTATATGCAGTTGTTGCAGCAGTGGATTTGTATGAAGATTTTCTGCCATGGTGTCAAAGATCTAGGATTCTTAGGCGTAATGATGATGGGTCCTTCGATGCGGAGCTACAGATTGGTTTTAAATTTTTTGTTGAGAGCTATGTATCCCATGTGCAGCTAAGGAAACCAAAATATATCAAGGTTAGAGTTGCTTCTCTCACAAAGTATGATTCACACTGCACTTGGTGTAGCACTTGGTACAAATTTAATCAGTTTATCTTGATCAATGACATAAAACCAATTAGTCTACCTGCATAAGTCCTCCTTTTTTTTTACAAGTCTTATTGTTAGTATAATCAACATCCACGCTACTGTAATATGGTCTTATGCGCTCTCTTGTACTAATGTGTTATCCTGAACTAAAGAGGGTGGGGAGAAGTGGGGCGGGGGGTGGACGTTGTGTAGATCATATATGGATTCTAATACAACACCTTTTTCTTCATTCTGCTCAAGAGACCATAAGACATATTATACCAAATACTAATACTAATGGAATGGCTGGAGAGGGGCAAGGTGGGAATGATCAATAGCGTACTTGACATACTAGAAGAATAAGGTGATCTCGAAGTTATTCTTTATACCTTTTCTATGCTAAATCACTTGTTTGTGGCTCCGAACGTGTCATTTTAGATATGGCTTTATCTTCATTTTCCGATAATTTGCCAAAGCACTTGCCATTGTTGCTACCTATTCTCTACATTTCAGTAGAATGGTGGTTTTTAAGAACTAGAGAGCATTAACGCCATGTTAATCTTACATAAACAATGTGCCATTCCATTGCAGCTAGCTTTAAGTAGCAACTCTATGCACCTTGATGGTTGAACTAGTTTATTTGCTCTTCCCTTGAGCAAAAGCAATGATGTGATTGTTCAAGCATGAGATATAAAAGTTGAGGAGAAGGGACAAGGGGACAAATTGCTATGACGAATTTAGAACCTTTAGACATCAAATAAAGATGCAAGCACATGTTATACTTATGGTTACTATTAGTTTTTTTTTTTTTTTTTTTTTTTTTGTTAAGAAACATATTATGGGAGCTAGGGATCGAACCCAACCCTTTTGCACCAACAGCTGGTGCTTAACCATTTACCCCGCTTCACCCTCTTTTTATAGTTATTTACATCTTATCTCTGTGATTGCAGACAACTGCGTCTGAGAGTGTTCTTTTTGAGCATTTGATAAACATTTGGGAGTTTAACCCTGGTCCTGTTCCGGGAACTTGTGACCTTCATTTCTTTGTGGATTTCAAATTTCAGTCACCCTTATATCGCCAGGTAAGCATAACATATGTTTTCCTTTATTCTGACTGTTTTAGGTTTCAATCTTTTTGGTTCCATCTTTCGATTCCATCTATTGGTATTTTCATGTAAATGAAAAGGGGGATAGTGTATTGGCTCTTGCATATTCTTATTCTTACTAGTCTTTCTTGGCATCAATCTTCAAACTTTAGTACTATTAATGCCGTCTTTAGTTGACTTTTGCATTGTTAATATATGTACATCTGTTATTACATGTGATTTGAAATTTGAAGCTTCTTTCTTTGTGGTTCTTTTGTTTTTGGAGGGATATCATTTACTGTTCAAGTGTTGGTACTTTTAAGACTCAACGGTTTGTTAGTATTTATATGGAAAATCTAAAGTCTAGAGGCTACAATTAAAAGACGGGAAGTTGGACTCAAAAGTTGTAAAGATGTTTGGAAGAGTTGTTTTGAAGTTGATTTTAAATATTAAAAGCTGAATACATCTTTGATTTAGAAGCTTTAACTGCCATCAAACTTGCAATACATATGTTTTTATCATGTTTGTAATAAAAGAATTTCTTAATTCACTATGGCCCTACAACCTCTTCTTGTTCAGAAAGTTATAGCAACAATAATACAATGCCGCAAACTTCGGTCTACAAAGTTGTCATTGGTTTGAGAAAAGCTTTATATTTAAAAATCCAAGGGAAAAACAGCGAAATCAGATCCAAAGCAAGAGCATCAAAAGGATGATATATTTCCTTAGAACAAATGGGTGATTTGAGATTTACAAAAGGTCTTAGAATAGTTCGGGCACCCAAACCTTGATTTGTTGTGCAAGTTATTGTTTTGACCACACTCGTCTCCTCAATTATGGTTTTCATGACACTGGCAACCTTATCCTTTTTGTACATGCAGGGTCCAAATTAGTGCCCGTTGGTATTGAGTTAAGTAGTAAAAAAAAATGAAACAAGAGCAATTTCCCCAAACTTTCAAGGGATCTGATCAAATCCCTTGCCGATACATGTATAATATAACTACTAAGGGCTTTCACCAGTAACGGACCCAGAAATTTTACGCAGGGGTGTCAAAATACAAAGTGGTATATTTAAAATTTACAAGCCAAAAGAATGAAAAATCATACCGAAGCAAAGAAGCGGACGGGACGGTGAGCGGGTGAAATAGCGAAACTAAATTGAAGGTGCGGCGCTTACGACGGCGGCGGCGCACGAAGGCGGAGGCTTGGCTCTAGCGGCTAGACAGTGGTGCCGCTATGGAGGAGGTTGGAGATGGAAGCGGCGCGCCACACAGGATGGCGGCTGAGTAAGAGATGGAGAGCATGCAGATGGTGAAGAATGACAATTAGGGTTAAATCTGTGATTTCTTCAGTTCTTTTTAAGGCTTTAAAAAAAATAAAAAACATATGACCATGCGGCGAGGGGGATCGAACTCGCGTCGCGTGGTTCATGGGCCAGTGGCCCAACCGCTGAACCACTTCAATTGAAGTGATAGTACAACAAACTTTCCTTAATTGATAGTAAATATATACATATATGTCCACTATACATATTATCGCATCGAGAAGTAGGAGTGTCGCTTGACACCCCTGCTCAAAGGCTGGGTCCGACCCTGGCTTTCACTCGATTAAATTCCATTCGATGACCATTTTTTGCACTTACTAAAGACGATTTTTGCTGACTGACCTGACCATCTTTGAACATCTTTTGTCCATATTCGGCTTTGCAGGTGGCTTCCATGTTTTTCACGGAGGTTGTTTCCCGGCTGGTAAGTTCTTTTAACGACCGTTGCCGCACAATCTACGGTCCTGAGGTTCAAGTGCTGGAGAGATCGTACGGACAAAATGCATAAGTTATATCAATTGTTTTCTAAGGTTGACTTGCGTTCTTATAGAAGACTGATTAGAGGCATTCCTGGACATCGTAGGGTTCATTTTGAGGCCTGCTATGGGTCTATTGTTGTCAAATGAACAATTCCCTGGAGCAATAATATTGTTATCAGCTACGATTCAAAATGTTTTGGGACTAAAATGTAACAATTCAAAACCACATGGACTTATATGTAACGTTGTGACCCATTAATGGGCAATTATCCGTGTTAGATGTTAAGTTGTATAAATCCGCCTGGCAAAATTGTAACCATTACGTCTAACTCGTTGCAGGATAATAAGTCGAGACCAGATGCTATTCCCCATTCCAGAGTTTCTAGACTATTTCCACCACCACCACCCCGAACTTAGCTATATTTTTTTTTGGGGAATAACGAGATGAATTTTTTTGGTATATCAATTCTCGATGATACTAGAAATATTATTTTTTTAATTATGATCTATAAGGTCTTATTAGGTTGGAATTGTGGTCAGAGAGTAAAACTACAGTATGATGTGCATTTTGAGTTAAACGTGTATTGATATTATGTTCAGTTATTATATTAGCAACTTTGATTGAATATATGCTGATATTTTCTATTTGTCATTTCAGAATGGTCCGTAGGTTTTGAATTGAATATGTAATGTGTGTTTTCTTAGATGTATACTGCTTGATCTATGAGCAAGAAATGACCATCTCGAAATTTTTTTTTTTTCTTGAAATTAGTTTAAATGGTGATGTGATTTAAACTAATAGAACAATTTGATAGACAGTGAGTTAATGTGAACAAGTTTTCCCTACTTCTAAAAAGGTAAATTTATGTATGATAGTTCTCTCCTGCTCTTTTTAGACTACCTTTTTCTTTTTTTTTTTTTTTTTTTTTAAATTTTACTTATTATTTTTTTTTTTCACTTGCTTGACAAACCTTCATAGTTTCAAACTGGTACAGTTGTTGGTCGTCTCTTGATATATCCAAACTATTATAATCGTATTTTCCTCATCTTGTTCTCAATTAAGGCCACTTGAAGCTTTATTGATCACCTCATCCCGGTTGTATATTAAAGAAATTGACAGCAGATCTACCATATCATCCTCATTTCTACTACTTCCAATAGTTGGGTATACTGACGTTTACCCAGCAAAAAGATTACAGCTTGCATACTGAAAATTTCAAATATGTTTAGAACTCTAACTGCTCCGAAAAAATTTGGAGCTCCTATACAGTTGATTAATAGCATATCTTCTTAGATTCTCGATTAATCAGCCACAAGAAAACCAGATACCAGTTGAAATTTAAAGAGCGCAGCCACTGTTCTTGAACAACTAGATGTTTTTTTAACAATGAGAATTCGTTTTTTTAGCTAAAAGTTCAGTTAAAAAACTGAACTATAAAACTTTTCGGGGCTAAATGGTAGTTTACTTTGTGGAACAAAATATTTCTGAAAATAAAAGCATGAAAAAAAGAGGACAAAAACTACCCATCATAACAGAAAATATTGCTGTCCAACTTTACATGATATATATATATATATATATATATATATATATATATATATATATATATATATATATATATATATATATATATATATATATATATATACTAAAAGCAAGACGTGAAACAATGTGAATTTCACAACAGAACTAGCTTCTTCGGGCGTGCAAGAACAGCAGTATTTTCAAGCCTCACGTCTCCATTAGTGATCTTCAAGCACTGATATCGTCGCATTTGTGCGTAACTTCAGCAGATTTACCTAACACCAAACAACGAGTTAGTCAAATTTCATGATCCTCTTTATGATAAGCTCTCAGGAGTTTCATTCTTGTTAAACATTGTTTGGATATGCATTAACTCTCTCTCTCTCTCTCTCTCTCTCTCTCCCCCAGTCATCTGATAGCTTGGCAAAAGCTCACTAGAACAAGTTGCCAGCTTCAGTAGGCCTTTTTCAGAATCCAAAATGAAAAAAAAAGAAGAAAATCCATGGAACCAGAAGCTGCCTTCATAAAAAAAGTACAATAAAATAATTTAAATAATGCTTAAGCTCCAAGAATTTCCAAAAATTATCCTAAAAGCCGATCGAGATCCTTTTGAAGGAGCACTTGGTTGAATGCATAAGCGCATAGAAGACTTTTCTGAGAAATTTGAGACCAGGTTTGGGAGCTCCACCATTTCAATTCATATGAATAAGACTTGTTTTTTCGTCTTTTTTGTTTTGAAATTAAAAGAAAGACTTTGTTATACCTACGGAGGCAGTCATATCATCATCTCAGGAACATCCGGGCCAGGTGACTGTGGAGCCTGAAGGTGTGAAAGCGGGGACCCTTCGCTGCTTAAAGAATCACCTCGCCATGCATCTTGGACCTGAGCAGCAAATTGTAGGTTCCACAATACATCCTCAACCGACGGCCTCTCGCTCGGCTCCTCGCATAGGCATCGTATGCAGATCTCGATAACAGTTTTGAGTGATTCTTCGCTGCAAGTCTTACGGATTACTGGATCCACTATGCTCCTTTTCCTAGCAGCTCCATCCGCTATTATGCTTCCTTGTAACTAATAAAATGTAGATACAAACCAATAATTTCCCAAAATTAATTGCTAAAGAGATTTTTTTTTTTTTTTTGAAATTATCGTGGTGGAACCCGTAATGCGAGCGCACGCCCCCGTAGGGACTTCAAACTCGCGGGAAACCCCCACGCCCAGCCCCGACCGACGCTTTGGGATCCGAGAAATAATAAAAGTGTATTATTTTTACAAAAAAAGAGAGGAAAGTAACCGCTCGTCAATAGTACCTGATCTTTCACATAGTCCACTTCGCTCTGGGATGTTATTGGCCTTCCAGATAAAATTTCCAATAGGATCACTCCAAAGTCATAGATATCAGTTTTATCCCCTTGCGTTGACCTGCAAATTATTATGCAACCTCTGACTTGTTACAGGAAGATTTGTATTTGCAGCTCTAATATGCATCAAGGATAACATTTTTTTATTTTCCTAGGTGTACGAATTTATCGTGAGAGTTTTTATTCCATGGTCAGGAATAAAACATGCTTTTGACATCCCCCTATCTAGTACTACAGATTAGTATAAATGTAAAATTCTGAACAGAGAAAAAGATACTGCATATGCATGTTTAATATTTTTCCATGTCGGAAAAAGTAAAAGTAGACTAGCGCCTTGATAAAGCATATTGTGTATTATATTTACATACGAAGGATGCTGGAAAATACCTTAATTTTGGATCCTTTGATCCACTAGAAGGACCTCCTAGTGCAACCTGTAACGTTCCAGGAAAATTATTACGCATACAAAGACACCAGTTTTGACGTCTTCGAGAGACAAAAGTTGCATGCAAGAGGTTTACCTCATTTTTCACGTTCTCTGACATTACTGGCAAATTGTAGCTGCTTATTTTTGCAGCAAGATTCTGATCTAAGAGGATATTTGTTGTTTTCAAGCCGTTACCAAACAGACCGGGTATGATTCCAGCATGTAGAAATTGGATCCCTCTAACAACACCGATGGCAGCCGCAATCCTCTGTGTCCATGTAAGTTTTTGTCCAGAAACTCCGTCTACGGAACAAATTAAGCATATTTACGATACATGAATGACATAGGCAAAAAAAAGATTATGATTAATATATTAACCTGTGACGTTGCTCCTAAGAGTTCCATTTGATACATATTCGAAGACGAGAAATAATCTACTAACAGTAGAATCATCCAAATAATATTCAAAGCAGTGTCCAAGCGCGCTGACCAAATGGCGATGTCTAAGCTTTGAGATTAATTCGATATGCCGGTTGAAGTTCTGGGAACTCTGGCTTTTCTTAAGCTTTAAGCATCTTATTGCTACCAGAGAACCATCCTTGAGTCGCCCTCTGTACATCTGAAAATACTCTTTCATGTTTTCAAGCTTAATAAACTTAAAAAGAAAAAGAAAATAACAAAACAATGAAAAAAAGGGAACTCCGGGCCTAACTTCTGGACTAACTTTGTGTACTATAGCAGCGTTCATTAATAAAAAAATTCAAGCTTTAATACCTGACCATGAGATCCTTCACCCATGAAACTTGTCGGGTCGAAGTTGTTGGTAGCTGCTTCAAGCTCTTCCAAGGAGAAGGACCTATATGAGGAAATTCCGAGTGCCCCCAGCTTCATTGTCTGTGATATATATCCTTCGCAGTCCAAAAATGATTATTACGTCATAAATTAAAGTTTATTGTTGGGCAAGATTAACAAACTTGTATTGGCAAATTCTAAAACCACTCAGAGAAGAAAGATGCATGCCTACATATCTCCCAGAAATGATAGTTAAACAAAGACGCTCAATCTAACCCCGAATTTTATGAAACTTAAACTAATATTCAATTATTTATCATTATTATTATTATTATTATTATTATTATTATTTTGAGATAACGAGACGAAACCTCTCCCGGGATCTCCGCTAACTCGCGGACCATAGTTTTCTAAGCACACCTATAGGATCATTTTGGACCCAGGTGCGCGCAGGAGAGTAAAACCCCGGTCTGACGTCTGCCCCCGGACCAGACATTGAGTACTGGAAGTTATCCAGCCACCAGTTTTCCCGCAACCGCTGTAAACTCGCAGCCGCGGGCACATCCGCGTTTCAGTCACCCCGGGAGATCGAACCTGCCCGGCCGATCCGCCCAAGGGCGGGGGTCTATTTTTAAATGGTAGTATATGGAAGAGGAAAGTGATGGGAGATATATTACTTGCATCAGCCAGCAACTTGGAAGGATATCCATTAGAAGCATGCTCTATTAACCTTCTTGGAGGCCTTTTCATTGCTCTTCTTGCATGAACTCTTCTCAGCACAAAAAATGCTATAAAAACTATAAACAAAGCACATAGAACAACACCGATAACGACACCCACGACAACAACTGCCTTGTAAGATGATTTCTCCTTCTCCTTACGAGGGAAAACCCCGACAGCCAGAGCTTGAATCTGGCAATCTGGCAATGGATGCTGAGCTTGGGCCTTGTTAGATAAACAATTATTCGAATAACTCACCTCCCTATTTTTATTATATCCTTTCAAACATGAAGGTAAATCCCCTGTCAAAAGATTAGATGATAAATCTGCAAGCTCAAGATCATTGTTACACGACATATTTGCGAAGAGCATTCCTGTGAATCTGTTTCCAGAAACATTTAGATATCGAATCGAAGGCAGGGATAACAATGCTGGCAAAAATGGACCTACAAATCTGTTGTAGGACACATCAAAATGCTCAAGGAGATAGTAGGAGGCCGTTTCGGAAGGCAAACCGCCCGCAAACCGATTTTTTCTTAGAACAAGTTTTGCCACCTTCTTCCCTAAGGTGGGAAATTGAGGCCCAAAGGAGTTTCCTTCCAAATCAAGCACTTGAAGGTTGGATAATTTGCTAAGATCAGGCAAATTACCAGTTAGATTATTTGATGATAGAACAAGCACTCTCAGTGTCTTCAAACCACCCAATGAATTTGGCAAATTCCCAATAAGGCTATTATTTCTCAAGCTTATAACAGCTAATGGAAGATCACTAAACCAAGAAGGGACATGACCAGTAAACCTGTTATTATCAAGAATAAGTGTCTGCAGGCTACTCAAATTTCCAATTTCTTTTGGAATATCACCATACATGTAATTTGAGCTCATGTTAACAATCTCTAAGGATCTCAACCGCGAAATCTTCGAGGGCAAAGGTCCCCGTATCCCAAGCGAAGCCAAGGTGAGGACTTTCAAGTCTGGGAGTCTAGTAAGAGTGGTAAAGAATGAATCCACAGAGAAGTTGACGGGAAGCGGCGGCGCTCCGCCGGCGCCGGTGATGTGAAGCTGAGTGATGCTTTCTCCATAGCAAACAACGGTTACAGAAGGATTGGGATCTGTATAGCAGAAATCAGTGGTGGCGTTCCAGGTACTTAGAACTTTTGGGTAGTTGAGCAAATGCTGGAGTCGTAGTAAAGACCAAGCTTGAGAAGATTGAAGTTGGAAAGTGTGTGGAATGAGATTCAAGATTAGCAACAAGATTAGCAATGGTGAAGTGAAGCTTTTGATGGCCATGGATTCAAGAAAATGCAAAGAAGAACTGGTACCACGCAAGAAGAATAGTAAAAGCTAAAGAGGAACAGAGAAATACCAAAGAAAATCAGATAGGAATGAACAAGAATTTTTTTTTATTTATTATCTTGCCTACTGAAGGTATATAGTTGTGTGTATGTGGATGGTTCACGGGCGGAGGAGAAAGAGCCAAATAGATGTCCGGAAAGGCGAGCTGGAGAACGAACGGACGGGACGGGGACGGGCAGCGCAACGCGACAACGCGTCCCACGGACGCCTTCACGCGCGCTCAGCGACGCTGCGAAGAGAGAAAGACGTAGCTCAACGAGAGAGAGAGAGAGAGAGAGAGGAAAAAGAGACTCCTTGTGTGGTGTCTCTCTTCTCTGCTTAATTCCTTTTCTCTCGTGGGTGACTTAGCAGCTACCGACGTGAAAAACTGTGCTGTACAGTAAGAACCGGTGTCTGTAGCTCCTTAAATCGCACCAGTTCAATATGGTGGGGATAGGTACAACTAATGTTCTTGAGATCAGTGTGTTACGAGATGAGATTTAGGAGGAGCGACTGAAGAAGTTAACACAAACACTCCTATGTGACAATGACGCACAGTAAACTTACTAGGGATAATTGCATTACAGGCCCCATCCAAACTTTTTGCATTTCGGCCTTCCAAAAACGTATTTTCATCCCGACATAACGGCACGTAATACAGTCTCCCAATCAAATTATTTATATTTTAGCCTCCCAAAATACGTTTCTGCGCCGATATGACGGTACTCGCATATTTTCAGAGACTAAAATACGAGACCTTCGAAATAAGAGGGGTTGAAATGCAATTATCCGAACTTACTATGTTCGAATTGCGGCATCCATAAAATTTTACAAAATATAAATTAATAAACTTTTTGTAAAAAATTAATCAGAAAAATTATATAATTTTTTATCCGATATATAAATATTTTTTGAGCACTTAAATTAGGTATGAAGATTCGATGGTAGAACTAGAATGAGCATTATTCAAAAATTTATATACTACAACGGTCGTATAAAATAGACCAATTATACACTAAAATTTTCTCATAAATTTCAAAGAAATTCGGTACTCTTTTGCTTAAATTAATACAATTAAATTTAATATTACCATATTAAATTTAGGAAAAATAGTATATTAATCTTCTATTTTTTAAAAACATATAAATTAATTTTTGAAAATGAAAAAATACATTAACATTAATCCTTTTTCTTGCTTTCATAAGCTGATTCGTACATCTTCTAAAAATAGGATAGTTAATATATAATTAATCTTTAAATTTAACATTTTGTATTAATTTTAGAACTAATATAATTAAATTTGAGATAATAGAAAATTTATTTTGAACTATTAAATATAATCCTCTACAAACTTTGCCTTTGTTTGCAATCATAATGATTGTGATGATTCACCTTTCCTCATCTCTTGAAAAAGCAGAGATTCGGTTAATGTATAGGAAAAATAAAAAGAAACGAAAATCAGGTGGTTACCACGTCGCTTTTATGATGCCAACATCCGTAACAGTTACAGCAGGTCATTTTAAAATATAATGTATATAATATATATATATATATTATATATATATATATATATATATATATATATATATATATGCTATTTTCAGCTCGACTTGAGAATAGTCTATTCTCAGCTAACATCTCAGCCGTTGATCTGTTTAATCAACGGCTGAGATTTAATTTTAATACTTAACGGAATAACGATTCACGCCGTTAAGTATTTTAACGGCGCCGTTAAGTGTTAAAATTAAATCTCAGCCGTTGATCAAACAGATCAAACAGATGTTAGCTGATAATAGGCTATTCTTAGGTCCTGAGAATAGTATATAATATATATATATATATAATATATATATATATATATATATATATATATATATATATATATATATATGATAAAAGGAATTGAAGATATGGAATAGTGCCACGTCGCATTAGAAAAAAAATCACACAAAATTTAACATAAAATTATATATTTTGATAAAATATATAATTTTTATGTTAAAATTATTTTTAAATTATACTTCTAAATAGATAAAGTATAGATAAATACTGCCTAGGTAAATACTGACGGCAGCAACAATCCACAAGTAGACAAGAGATAAAGCATACATACAGACAGATCATAGGTGAGCTCGGGGGTATTAAGAGTGTACGCTCTAGACTTTAAACTATTTAATCTCATCGTCATCTTGCAATATAGGACTAACCCAAACTAGTAATCCAACTATCTTTCATATACAAGATCAAATATGTGAACCTCGACCCATCTAAGATTAGAAACATTATGATCGAATTGATTCTCGACCGATCAAAAGGTGTTCGAAGGTGAAATTGGCTAGAAAGAATGAGAACAATCACAAAAAGGACAATATTTTTTACGTGAAAATTCTCAACAGATGTCGAGGTAAAACCACGGATCGTACGCGACTACCAATAAAATCCTCCATCTCGAGCGTCGATATCTTATTCAGAGCCCTTAAGGTGGTAAAAAATATGAAGCCTATAAGCCTAAGAAGTCGCACCTCAACTTGATCTCAAGTTCATCTACTTATAAATGAGATAAACAGTTACAGATCCTAAATACTTGGTAAAAATATCCTTATTGTGCCAAATGTCGGCTTCTAACTCGCCCTTGATCTATTCTATCTCATTGAGTTGACTAATTCATGCATTTCGGTTTAACTTAATGATTGTGCGAGCTTCATAACTCGGGTCGGTTTCAGCTCAACACCTCGGGTCGGAATCAGCTTAGCACCTCGGATCGGTCTTACCTCAGCCAAATCAGCCTTACATATGGCAGTCTAATTTCATGCTCCATCAAGTACGACACAATTAAAACCGTCATAATATATCAGAATATATGCGATATATATTTCGAAGCACTGCTGACGGGCCTTAAAGAATTATTTGCTCAAGAACAAAAATAGCATGTCCTACGGCGGTAGACATGCAAGCAATAAATTCCATAGCATTTATATATTTATTAATAACATGGTCCACCAATCTTACTGGTTGTTGGGAGAATCAAAGACTCGAGAATAAATAATAGAGGAGAGCTCCATGTGTGTGACCGGACACAACATTCAGACAAAATTTGTCCTACTTAATCCCAAGTTTTCTAGTCCTTTTTTATTTTTTTATTTTTTTAACATTTTTTACCCTTTAATTAAAATTAGTTTTATCTTTTTTATTATATAAAATGATAAAAACATCTTTTAAAAAAAATAAATATAAAAATACGCAAACATCCACATATACTCATGAATACATGCGAACATCTACTACTATTTACGAACGCCTATAAATGTCTACAAACACTCGTGAAAACCTATGAACATCTATAAAAATCTACAAACACATGCAAAAATCTACGAACATCTATAAATACATACGAACAGCTACGAATACATACAAATATCACATGCGAACACCCACGAATACGTACGAACACTCATGAACACGTACGACACACTACGAACACTAAAAAAAGAAACTACTATAGTGTTTTAAGGTGCTCGTAGATGTTCGCTTATGTTCATAGTGTTGGTGGTGTTTATGTATTTTTATAATTTTTATAAATTATTTCACACGATAAGGTAGCATAAATTACCAAATTCAATTAGAAGAACACAAAATTACCAATTTTAATTAGCGGATGGCATAAAAAATATAATTTTAATTTTAATTTTTTTTTTGGTGGTGGTGGTTGGGGGGGGCGGGGGAGGGGGTTTGGTCAGAAGGAAATTCGCGGTTTATTTAAACTAGTACAAATCAATTTATAACTTTTTTAGAAAAATTTTGATAAAAAACTCTAGTATTGTGCAAACTGCTAGTATAGTATTATTAATACTTGTATTTTAGTTATTCGGATTGAAATGTTCTGGATGAGTTATAATAATATTACCACGAGCTAAAAATATATTTTGAGCTAGTCACTAAAATATTTTGGATAAACTAAACAAAAGAAAATTTAGGAAGACTAATTTAGTTTTTTTATTTTTATTTTTATATTGATTAGTTTAAGTTTTTAAAATAGAGATTTGTTGTTTTTGTATTTTAGACAAAACCTTCTTCTTTGTATCAATAATTACTTAGTAGGTAACCAAAAAACCCATATTATCCAAATAAATAAACAAAATAAAATACAGTCGTATGAACAAATGATTAATGGTTATCGAATCATAATAATATTATTACTACTAAGCATATAAAATTTGGAAGGTCCACCGTTTATCGTTCAGTATCCGATTATTTATTTATCTAGTACGTCATATTTATTTGTCTGAAATATTGTATGTTAATACCTTAATACAATTGACAATACCGTATTTATTTATTCGGAACATATAGATATATCCGATCAAAAATTATTTTTTAAAAAGTTGAAAATACATGAGCTGAGTTGTATGAATTTTGTAAGAATTCTTTTGACCCTACTATTTTCATCCTGTTGTTTTTGGATCTTTCCCTTTTTTATGAGGTGTTATTTAGATAATCCCATATAAAACGTATGTAGTGTTTTTGGTATATGACCAAACCATTTTAAATAATTCCTCTATCCTTGAGCTGTTTGGCATAGAAGCATTAGGGGACGACACACTCATAATACGTGTGCAAAAAATAATTAAAATTTTATTATTTTTATAATTAATAAAATTTATAATTTTTTTTATTCATAGTTATACTGATGTAATATATATTATACTTATTCTGAAAAGAATAAAAAATAAATTTTAAAAAAATATAGACACGTAAATCTATAAATAAAAGAAATCTAATATGAAGGATATAGAGGAGAGAAAAAAGTTATAAAATATAAGCAATACTATATTCATAATAACTATTGTATAATTTAAATTTATTTAAACAATTTAATAATTATTTAAGATATCTCTAAATTTATATCTTATACTTTAGCATTATATATAAATTGATTTTTATTTTGATTTAGTTTTTTTTTTTTTTTTTTACCATCCGAAGTTATCTATATAATTGCAAATATAATCAAGAGATTAATCTCTCATTAAAAAAAAAATATGTAATTTCTTTGGAGGCATTTGTGTTTTTATGCTCCAATAATTCTTGCAAAAATGCGCCACCCAAATTCGAATGATATTTTTATGCCCCTATAGACCATATAAAATGATGTAATCATAATAGTTTTTCAGCAAAAATAACATAACAATATCATCATTTTAAATGATCAAAGTAAATATAAAAGCGGCGTCTTAAAAGAGAGAGGTATAACTATATAATTTTGAATTATGGAGGACACAAAAATATAAATAGCTACATAAAGTTGCATCTGGATTTGCACTTTCAGATTTTCTTGCAGTAGGAGCAAGAAGGGAGAAGGTGGAAGAAATAAAGTGATAAAGAAAGAAAAGATGTGTTGGCAAGATGTCATGGCACATTTCATATCATTATAAAGTGTAATTATAGATTGAAAGTAACACATTATCTTCCAAGATGTAAAATATCAGCCCCGTTTTTTTAACTTTCTGTATTAGCATCTGAAAATAAAAAATACACTGATATAATGACGCCTTCCATTTTTTCAAATTTTATGTTTCAGTTTCTGAAATTGAAAAAATACGTTGACGTGGCGACGCGAGCGTATTACCACGTCAGCACATATTTTTTTCGGGGGGATTGATTTGTAAAGTTTTTGAAAAGAGGAGGCTGATGTGCAATTGTTCAATTTTTTTTTTTTTTTTTGAGAAAAAATTGTTCAATATTAAATGGCCAATCCAAATATCAAAGATCACATCAACCTATTACACGTGAACATAATTTTATGATTTTGGGTAAATCGACATTCTTAATTCTCCCAAATTTGATTTTTGTTTTTTATGAAAATCCAACTCAACAAACATTTTGGAGTCAGATACTAGAAAAAATTATATATATATATATATATAAGAGAAAATCTGTCATATAGAAATCACATAAAATAAGTCATTTAGAGTAGGCAAACTTCCAATAGTTTCGGTTCCAACTCTAAAATGCATAAAAAATGCCAGCGGCCTAATAAAACAGTCTGAACGGCATTTTTTTATGTCTCGGAATTGATAAATTGTAGATTTACAGATTCTAAGACACAAAAACAAAAAAATAAATAAATTGGACTATTATTCGGATTAAATGTTCGAACTCACTGGTATTTCTTAAAATGCACCGTAGCTCCTAAAAATACCAGACCAAATGAGTTGTAAATACCACACAAAAAACAAAGATGTGTATTGCACCCAATAAGATTTCCTTTCGCCAAAGAAGCACGGACACGGACACGGACACGGGGGCAGGGACACGACACGGCATGACACGGGGACACGGCAATTTTCAAAAATTAGGACACGGGTACGGCTGAGACACGGTAATAAAAAAATATAAATAAGTAACTTATACGAAATATTTAAATATCTATAAATATAATAACAATATAATATTCAATAGTAAATTCATATAAAATATTTTATTTTATTTTTTTGAGATAATTTAAATACCAAAATTTTAATTATATCAACTAAAATAAATAATAATAATATTTGAGTATGTAAATATATTATATTACTTATAATTAGTTATACATAATATTGTATTTTTAAAAAATATATATATATATATATTTAAAAATTAAAATTTTAAAAAAATTAAAAAATAAAAATAAAAAACGGATTCGCGTGTCGGACATTTCTGCCCGCGTGTCCCAGCCGTGTCCGATCTTATTTTTTCTTTTTTTTTTCTGGACACTTCATATGGCGTGTCGAACACGTGTCCGGCCGTGTCCGAGGCGTGTCCGTGTCCGACACTGCACTGGGGCGATTTTCGAGGTGTCCGTGCTTCCTAGCCTTTCGCTTTCCCTTTCTTTTTCTCATGGACCATTTCTATATGGCGTTCACACGTAAACTTGTTTGTTACATGTCCTTTTTCTCATTCTTATTCTCTATGGCAATAATAACAATAATAATAATAATTTGATTGTACACTACCCGTAAGGATGAGACATCTCGATTGGTGAACAGGGATCGGTGCCACCTGTGAGTTTATCTGTTACGACGGTCGCTCGAATGAGGACGGGTTACAGGCAGAATTTCTCCAACGCTAATCTTAAAAAAAATAATAATTTGATTGTACTTATTTATTATACTCCAATAATTTCCTAGACTAAGCTTATGAATGCTGCTTTATCTTCATTCATTTCATTGGAACAATCAAGTGGCCCAATACATTCACTCATCTTAATATGATATGCTTTTCTTGGAACAAAGATATGAATTATTTAATGATATTTGAGAACTAGATGAGTACAAAAGTTTATTAAATTCTACATATAAATCATAAAATACTGCTAGACGGTTTTTTTTTTTTTTACATATAATGGCGGATTTAAAAATATCATCAATAGGTTAAATGACTAATAATTTAAAAAGTCTACTGTCATATAAATTTCGATTTAACTATTGTACTCGTGAGCGATATATATTTATTAATAATGAATATAATTTATTGTGGATTGTATTCTTGATAATCTTCACCATTTTTTTATATCTTTTGAAATGATTGATATAATTATTTTCTATTTAATTTAATGGTGGTGTATGTATATACTTATTAATATAATATGTCAAATAATTAATTTAAATTAATATATTATTTTAATTCATATATATATATATATATATATATCAGTTAAATTTAAGTACTGAATTAAAATTTCTCTTACAAATTAATATATATTGTATTTAAAAAATACCGTCAATCATTATATGAATAGTTGTGTTGTTAATACATAATATAAATATTTTGTAGACTGATATCTCAGTTGGTGGAACGTAAATATATAATATTATCTGTAAAATTATGTGTATTGATGGTCGTGTCAAACCGACCGATTTTTATGCAGTAATATCAAAAAATCCTTCTATGGAACTCCTTTTTTTGTTTTTTTTTTTGGGGGGAATATTAGTAGTAGCAGAAAAGTCGGACTTTGATGCTAAGAATTTTTCAGATGAAAAGGGGCTGCATGCTACTACAAAAAACTCCCTCGCATATAGACCGTCTGAAAAAAGGATGAAAACTTTCTTCCCTAATTTATACCATGATATCGTATTTCTATAGAAGGTGTTTTCCACGCCTTTGAACACATAATCTTTTTGCTGAGTATAATACAACTCCAAAACATTCTCACTAATTGCTAGCTAATAAGTTTTTAAGTGCACGTTGAAAAATCAGATAGTTAGTAGCGCAAAAAATAACAAGAAACATAAGTCGGAAACCACAACCTGCCCCTCACGAAGAATGCATCGGAGATTAGAATTCCGACAAGCGTGAGTTAAAAGGGACCTATCATATTGTCTGTTTCCGATCGAGAGATGTGATAGAAACCGAACTAGCGTCATATATCCCAAAAAAGGAAGATAACAACAAAGCTTTTTGAAAACCAACCCCTCGTGTGCACAACAAGATGTTTCAAGCCCCTAGTAAGTCGTAGTTCTTCTACGCTCCAGACGAATTTGACGAAGATTCTGACAAGTAGTCCGCAAGAAATGAATTAACATGATATGTTAGATTAATTTGTGCAGGTGCTAGCAAGGATCTAAGAGGCAGTAAAAGAAACCTGTTTTGCCATAAAAGTCAAATTAAAAAAAAAAAAAAAAAAAGAAAAAGAAAAAAGAAGAATAGTTTTGCGCCTTTATTATCACTCCATCTCCGCCTTCCATCACACATCCACACCCAGTCTAGCACATGCAGCCTAGTTGTGGAGCGAAAAGAGGAAGGATTTAGCACACAAAATCAATACTTATAGATACTTGGAAATGAAATTTAGTGAACATATAAAATTTCAATGAATGCCATAGCTAAAAGCATAGAGTATATACTCAAAAAAAAACTCAGATAGTCGGTAGCGAGATTGTCAATTTGAAATTCCACACCTCGGTTGAAAAGCTTATCAATCTTCAACAAGGTATCGGTTCCGTCTTGCACCAAAAGCAAATCTCTGAATGCAAAATAGAATGGAAGGACATTATTTAATGCTACTCGAAAATTGAAGGAAATAATGTTATGAGAGAGAAATCTGTGTTTGAATTTTATAAGTTTAGCTAGGTTTCTCAACTGAAAAGATCTGGGAGTAGGCTTTCAAGCCTGTAAGGAATTTGATGTATGTAGGCTTCATGGATCCACTGCCGGCGACAGATCTGATGGATGGAACAAGATATTCTGCTACCTGCAAAGAGTTGATTCAATCAATGCAAAACAGTTCATAATCTGGAAAACCAGCTTATGATGGCTGATCTTTATCGGATTTAGACATCATCCAATAAATAAACTGGGAAAAAAACCCCAAAAGTTCTGGAACTATTCAGCATCCACTGATATACTCTTCATCTGTGCGATAGACTGATGCTATGACCAAAAGATACAGCTTGCTAATCAGTTATGCCCCATAATGATAAAACAAAATAAGTATGTGCAAGCCACCTTGTGCATCCTAATGTGCTAAAACCATTTATACATCAAAACAAATAGCTGTAACTTTTACATCCTTTACAAGATGTAAAAGATGTAAAGTTGTTGTTGTTTTTTTTTTAACATCAAAAAAAATATTGCAGCTTGCTATGGTGTCTTCCACAGTTCCACCACCGTAGTATAAAAAAGAAAGACTGATGATAAGTTTCATAGGATTCTTTTGAAACTAAAATATACTTTGCAGTAAGTAGGAGTGTAGTTCTATGAATGTCCCTCTACTTTCCCATGTTCTGATGATTTCATCGCTAAGTGTTCATATGCAACTTGCTATGAGTTTTCATTTGTTCATGAGAGCATGCTCTGATGTTTTCTTCAGTATTTTCATAGGATTAGAAACCCTAGATCCCAATTTTAGAAACTGTTGGCGCCGCCAACACCACCCCCTGCTTCCGATCCCCCTTACCCCGTTGATCGCCGACCGCCTTCCATCACCCCCTCCTCCCCTCTACCTCCCTTGGACAGCGGCACCGCCCTCTTTGCCGCTGCCTATCTCGGTGCTGTTGCCTATCTACCCCCCCCCTCCTCTCCCACCACAAATATGAGCGGGGCGGCGGCGGATGGCCCTCGCAACCGTCCACAGATTTGCCCGCGGTTGTGCGGTCACATATCTGCCGCCCCCATACATCTATCTCCTCCCTCTCTCTCTTGACCATTTCTCTCCTCATTCCTCTCTTCTTTTGAGATCTTCCCTACATATGTGCCTTCGGGATCTATTTCGCACTCCAGATGGCGGCCGAGGACTTCTTCGCTGACCAACAGCGACGGGGTGCTGGAGGGGAGACGGAGCTGCTGGCAGTGGCGTAGCTGTTCATCCGCGAAGCTCTTCGGTATTCTTCATTGGGTTTCTTCTCTAGGTGTTCATCCGCGGCGCTGGCTTGGCGCTCATGGTGCCGCAGCTCTCTTGGGTTCCATTCTCTAGTTTTCTTTAGGTATTTTCCATTGTATTGGTGGTTGTATGGGTCTGTTTGGATGTTCTTCCATTTTTGGGTATTGTTGGGTGTATTTCGTATTTTCATTGGTTTGCTGTATTTCGTTTTTTTGGGTGTCTTTGTATTTCTGAGTTATTTCGGACGTTTGCATCAAGCCTTGACTGATGCATAGTTCTTCTGAATAAAGGTAGTGTCTGTTCTCCAAAAATAATAAAAAATAAATGCAGCTTGCTATGGTAAGTCCACGTGGAGAATTTGAACCTCAAATCTTTGGCGTTGGCCAAGGTGCTCTACACTCCACTGCAGAGCGGTTGCCAATCAGCAGTCATTTAGAGACTATTTCAATCTTTCAACACGGATATTTGGATGTCATCTCTCTTTGCTAAACTAATTTAACACCATTTATATATACCTCCAGGCTTAACAAAAAACAAGTTTCAACTGCATAAATAATTTCTCCTTATGTGGCTTGCTGAAGGAGTCCCAAGACATCTTCTTTGGGTAATACAATCCAAAATTCAAGCTTACAAGATGATTCCAAGTGGGGATAGCTATCCGAAATTGTGAAAATTATCTTGCCCAACGACCAATTTTTCACCATCTTTTGCGGGTTTAGCCGACAGTCCCACTGACCCAGAGGGATATACCCCTGGAGGGCATGTTCAACCTTCGAGGGAGGTAATTGGTAGAATCTGCTCTCAATAATTACTACACTCCAAACTCTATTATGTCATTCTGTGAAAGCATTATAATAATCCTCACCACAATCAGAATATTCTTATAGCATGCTTTACGCGATTTGGAAATGGTCATAATAAAGTGTATCTAAAAGGCAATAGATCTTACCACTTCAGGAGGCTCAGCTAATATGTTGATGAAGAACTTAGCCTATAAGTAAGAAGCAAGTAAATGATCACAAGAAATGGCCTCTGAAATATAATAAAAGATTGAGAATATGATAAAATGTCATTACTTGTTTTGTGTTGGCTCCGGACATAAGAAGATCGGTTGTGACCATGCCAGGCTGCAGTAGAATGCCGCTAGTTAAACCAAGCGGTAAAGGAGGACATAATAACTAAATCTCAATTCGAGTGACTCATTGGTTTTCCGAAAATGCCATTTTTTACTTATTACTTATTTCACAAGAAAAAGTAAATCAAGAAGATATAGCATACTGATAAATTGTGCACCATGACATTCTTCACTTCGTTCATTTGCAATTCAGCCTGCATAAGAAATAGAAATAAAAAGAATCAGAATCTAACAATTGCAAGAACAGCATTGTATTGTTTGTAAATAAAGTTTCAAATCCAGGAATTGCAGTATTAAGAGCTAGGGCCCCAACTAATGCCTGTCGGATTATACGTGGAGCTCATAGAGTAATCATCTTAAAACATGCTTAATAGTTAATACTTGCCAAGTTTTAAAGGAATACATTAGAATATTAAGACATGGTTCTAAACATTGCACACGCAAAAGCAAAAAGGTTTCAGGTCACATGAGTAATTAATTCAAGAATGTATATGTAGACAAATCTTAGGGAGTCAAAAGGTGTGTTACGCCCGAATAAGTTTGCATTTTCCAGTTTCATAAGCTTTTACTACCTAAGAAAAAAGACCTCCAGCAGAAATGCCACCTTGTGTCAGAAATGACAAATGACCACACTACTTAAAGCTAGTGACAGCAACAAATTGAAGCTCTGTGTTACTTAATCTTCAAGGAGCATTCTCTTCACTATATGTTGAAGTGCTGAAGAGCCTTATATAATTACCAGCTGCTATTCTAAAAGAGGGAATTGAGATTGCAGGAATACATGCTGAACCTCAGCCTTATACTCATTACCAAGTATTACTCTAAAAAAGGGGTATTAAGTATGTAGGAGTACAAAAGGCGATAATAAAGTGGCATCTAATTCGTTCCTTTTGGAACTTTTAGAGGGGCGTAAAATTTAATGGTGTATAAATATATACATGAAAACTTTACGCATTTGTCGACTTTCCTATTGAGCTAGTTGCTCTTCCAGCAAAAGATGGCAAAAAGTTGTACATAAATATAGATCAAAGTGGGGTATAGAGTTGATTCTAACAACCTTAGCCTCTTAGGAATTGACTGAGTCAGAAAGCTCAAATTCCTTTTCTCTTAGTGAGGTGAGAAGACTTACTTGTAAAGACTTGGTTAGATGCACCACACTCCGCTTAGTTGCGCCATAAGCTGCAAATCTGGTCATGAAACAGAAGCAACTGTCATTAAATATACCAAGTGAGAAATAAAGATTTGCTTTATTATTCGCATCGAAAAACATGGACTATTTCAATTTTACAGGATGTAATCTGACTTCCCCATTAGTGTTTAATATTGAAGCCATAAATCTATAGTAGCAGAAAAATACCTAGGAGTTGGTCGTCCATCTGAGCCTGCTCCATCGATGTTAAATACATGACCTCCCCGAGGCTGATTAAGCATCATATTTATTGCCTGCAGTCATATGCAAATATATAAATGGCAGTGACGGCCTGATGGGCTAAGTTTAGAAGCTAGGAACAGTGGAAATAGTGCAAGAAATTACCTCCCGACAACAAATCATCAAACCAAGAGTATTTGTCGTGACAACTTCCCTTACCATGACAGAAGATTAGTTTAAAACCAGCTGATAGTAGCATAGCAACAAGTAGTAACAGTTGAAATAGTATCTGAAACTTACATAAGATCATCATCAGAAGCTTCAGCCAGTGGCTTAAAACTATAAGCATTTGATCCAGCATTGTTAATCTGCACCATCAGAAAGAAGTATAAAACTACACGAAACTTCTAGATAACTAGTTGATTTGCAAGTAAAAAAACTAAACTTTGAAGCAGCAAATTATGGCTTTCAAAATTCGACGACCATGCAAGGAGGGAAGACGAAAGACATAGACATCCTCCTCTTTCGGCGCAAGAAACACAACTTGAAAATGATAAATTTTATCAACAGATCATATTATAAATTATATGGTTCTCATAGTTGAGTATCTTCTAAGGGACTACATATGTAATCCATACAACATGGGAAAATAGAAGATAGTATTCCAGCATGACTACGATCATGGTTCAAAGTTGCTTTCAATCTTATAAAAAATTGTCCGCTTACGAACGTGACTTATCGCATTTCAAGATGTAACATGAAATTTACATATTACACTAGAAGCTAAGAGACTTTGAGTAGTCACGTCAAAGATGGATTCCCTTAAAATCCATATACATTTATTTTTCTTAATTGGAGCATAATATGTTAATAAATAAATAGACCACACAGTAAGGCTCAAGATTGACAATCACAGATAGTTTCCATGTAGAATCACTGAAAAACCACAACATAATTTCACCACAAAATCTGTTCTGCTACAGATTAACAGGACATGTATGAAGTGCAATGATACATCCAAAGAGATTGAATGTTCTTCAAAGAAGTTCCCTCACACAAAAAGTAACTCGAAATGCAGGACACAATACATTTGAAATTGGAATTAGTGAACCTTCTCATAAAATGTTTTAGTCAACTTTATCATGATAAGCATCTTTGTAGCTTAAATATGCAAGGAAAGACATCCACAATCAGTAGAAACTGAGTAGGTAAGAAGAATATGAACTACAAAATGGAAAGGTAGGCTCAAATACCCATATATCAATATACTTCAGCTTCTCACGTGCAAATGCAACCAGCGATTTCACATCCTTTCCATCTCTAACATCACAAGTAGTGCCCTGCATAATCAAGTGCTATCATAATTATCTATGAATAAGCCAGCATGAGTTGGAAACTTGATACGGCTAAAAGTAACATGCAAGAATATCAAAAGCAGTAATTGAGTAGATACCCACACATGCTGCTCCCCAAATTCTTCTCTGAGTGTTCGTACCGCTGATTGTACACGTTCAGCTGCAGATCACAGGATTCTTCATTAGAAAGAATAGTACTTGATTGAATCAAAGTATGCAGAATATGCATTATGTAGCAATGCACCACAATTGACGCAATTGCCTCGAAATGTAGTAGATAATAAGACAATTCATTACAAACAATTACTTGAGTTGATTTGAATCGATTTTTGAGTATATACCTGATCTTGAACATATTAAAACATTGTCACCAGCTTTTAGAAATTCCTTTGCCAGAGCATATCCAACGCCTGCATGTATGTCACTATGTCAGGGAAATTCTTAGCAGTTTCCTATCACAAACAAGCCTTATCTCCATCTAATCAAAGCTACTATAATTATATATCATATGTAATACATCTATCAATCATCATCTACATAATTCAGCAGCCTCTCAAGGAAATTACAAAAGAATAGATTGCGGTTAAGAGGCGATCAACCTTTCGTCGATCCAGTGATGAGGACATTAAAAGGAGGCACCATGGGCTCCCGCTTCTGAGAAAATTCAGCTCGGAATCTGCCGAACTTAAAGGAGAATTCCGGCGGGTAGGAACTGAGAAGAATGAAGGGGAACAACATAATGGAGAGGAGACGGGATTAGATTTCCACCGGCGGCGACTAGATTCAACTCCGGCGAGCATGCGGTCGCCGGAGCGCGTGGGAATGTAGGCTGGGAGGTGGATAGAACTAGAAGCAGACGCCATGCAGAGCTGCTTCGGGAGATTGCAGTGTGGGAGCGAGAGTATGGAGTGCGGACAGCAACGCAGCCCATATAGCATTCTATCAAGATAGAATTCAATTTAACTAGCAATTTTATTTATTTATTTATTTTAATCATGATAAATTTGTTGGGCCCACAAATTCTACGGGCTTGGCTTATATTCTATAGAATAGAACAAGCATTTTTCTTCTGAAAGACTGTTGGTAGTTGGCGTCAAACAGTAAAATGTGAATCTCAGCGCTTGCGTTTCCACAACTTCTTATACTCTAATAAAATATTCACCAACAATAAGGAACCGCCTTTGGAAGTTCACCACCCATTTTCTTTTTTTCTTTCTTCTTTTTTTTTTTTAAAAAAAAAGGCATATCTTTATTTACAGATAAAGCGAATTAAGCACAACCGCATTTTTTAATATAACGTACCACACTACTTATGCTGTGAATAATTGAAAATTAATTTTAAATTTTATAATTAATAAAATTTTATAACTTTATAATTTATTAATTAAAACAATAATTTTAATTTTATAATTATACCAATATATTATATATTATATTATAATAAAAAGAAAAAAAAAAGAAACACAAATTTATAAATAAAAAAAAAAATCTAATATGAGAAGCATATAGCTGTATATAAAAAAAAGTGTGAAATTTTATAATTTTCTTGTCAAAATCAGTTGTATACTATTTATGATAATTATTATATATACTTTAAACTTATTTTAACTATTAAATAATTATATTAAAATATAAGACATTACTAAATTCACCTCTTATGCTTTAGTATTATAAACAAGCATTTTGTGTGTCCCACGCGTTGCTGCGGGCATTAAAAATTTTATGTGTATTTATATAGTTAAAAATAATATTACATTAAAAATGGTACTAATAGTTAGAAATTTTTTGAGGAAATGATATTAAATTAAACATTTTGGTTAAAAAATTAAAAAGTTAATTTTTGTATTTTTACTGATATAAAATGGTATATTATTTTAGAAAAGACTTGAAAATAAAGAAAATATCTATTAGATAAAAAATTATAATTAATCATACATATTAAAATATGATATATATAGTTGTAAGTCTTGAATTTAAATAACAATACCTATCAAACGGATTAATTTTTTTTTTTTAAAGAATAAAACTGAAATATAACATGTCCTCTACAATAATTAGGACAAAATTCACCTCATCCATAATTATACTATATGATTATAATATTAAAACTTTAAAAAAAGTTTTAAATATTAATATATTTATATTTACATATAAAAATATTATATATATATATATATATATATATATATATATATATATATTAAAAAAAATTTTTAAAAACAAAATTTACTGGTCAGCGGACCGTAATTTTTTTTAGCTATGAGATTTAGTATTGAAAATTTAAAAAAAAAATATTTTTAATTTATATATAATATATATATTTATATTTATATATTAATACGATATACATAGTTATATAATCTTATGTTGAAATTAAAAAAAAATCAGAGCCATCATCCATAAATAGAAGGACAAGATTTAGCTAACATCCATAATTATATTATTTTATTTATAATATTAAATTTATTTTTGAAAAAAGTAATTAATTTATAATACTTTTAATTGAGTGTTTTCGGACTTTCCGATACTTAATAGATTCAAAATAAAATAAAATTATATTTTGGTATGAACAAATGTGTAAAATATATATTTAGAAATAATTTTGTAAAAATGTTCAATATAAAAATAATAGATTCTGATGACCTCTATAATTTTTATGTTAATTTTTTTTTAAAAAAAATAATTCTAAATAAATATTTTGGTAGTATGAAATCTTAACCGATTTAAAACAAAAATAAAATTTAAACATGATTTAAACAAAATACTATCACACCTAGGTAAGCAAAAATGTATAAATATATATTTAGCGATTATTTTTCAAAAAAAAATTCAACAAAAAAAATCATAGATTATAATGAAATTTATAATTTTAATGTTTAAAATTTATAAAAAATAATTTTAAATAAGATTTTTTGACTTTTTGAATACTTAATGGATTCAAAACGGAATAATATAGTATTTCGGTACGATTAGGCATATAAAATATATATTTAAGATATTTTTTTGAAAAAAGTTTCAAAATAAAAATTTAAGATTTTGATAAGATTTGTAATTTTTATGTTGAAAATTTTTCGAGAATATACTTTTAAATGGGTGTTGGAGGTCCGAATTTTAAAGAATTTAAAAATTATTTTTAAAAAGGACCGTACAATAGGTACAGTAGGGCGGTGCAATTGAGCCGATTTTTCGTTTAAACCCAAAGTTTTTCAAAAATTACGTTTTAACCCGTCAAACTTCGGACCTCTGAAACACCTATTTAGAGGCGTTTTCTCGGAAAACTTTCAGCATAAAAGTTGTAGCCCTCATCGAGATTTACAACTTTTATGTTGAAAGTTTTTCGAGAAGACGCTTATAAATGGGTGTTTTGGCCGGTTCAAAATCAAAATTTTTAAAAAATATGGGTTTTTTTTGCAAATTTAGAGGTCACCGTTGAATGAACAGTAGAAAATGGGGGTTTGTTTTAGTATATAGTATAAATCATTTATGTTATATTAAGCAGCAGTGAATAGGGCTGAGCATTCGGGTTGACCCGACCCGAACGACAAATAACCGACCCGATCCCGACCCGAACTCATATCTACCCGTACCTGACCCGAACCGAAAAAAAACGGGTCGGTTCGGGTCAGTACGGGTAGACCCGAACCTGTCATTTTAACAAATATAAAATAACAATGTATAATTGTATACCATCTGACATAAATACATAGAGATCCACAAAGAAAAAAAAAAGCTATAAAGAACAACAACAAAGGTATAACATCTAAAATAAATACAGGATACCATGTGGGCTAAAAATAGATAAAAACTTAAAAAGCCCGAGTATTGGTTAACCGTTGGATATCCACTATCAAATTCTTGTGAGCATGAGCATCCTGGCAAACTTCAGGATATGAGGGTGTTCTGGTTGATTATCTTAAATATAAGCTGCATTGCTGATGGTTTGGTTCTGTGTTTAGTCTGGTTCCTGGGATCTTGGGTGATCTTTTTTTCTAACTTACTTATGAACTTAGAATTAATTCTGGAGGTTTCATCTATTTCCTAACATGTCTGTAAGAGTTAGAATTAGGTTTCTGCACTGTTATGTTGGTTTTTATTAATGCAGCGAATATCTAAATGATTCTTTCTATGGAAATCTGCTTCTGATTAGATTCTTTTACAAGTGCTACCATGTATGGAATACTTTCTTGTTCTGATCCACTTATTGTTAATCATGCACATGCATAGGCTTCTGGTTGTTGATTCAGTCAATATGCTACATTAAATTGCTCTTTAATGCAGGATCTATGTAATTCTGGAGATGCCTGGTTGATTCAGTCAAATTAACTGGTTTCTGTACTTGAGAAAGCTTGCTATAAAGGGGGATTTGAAGAATTAATAAGTGCTATTAAAATCTTAAAGAGTTGATCCTAGTATTGCTCATTCTGCACCAATATATATCAATTCAAAATTTCTGCAACTTGCAAAGATAGAGGTTGCACAGTAGATCCAGAAATACTAGTGAAGGTTTTTTATATTGATCTACAAGTTCTGGAAAATGGATCCAGTGGAAGAGAGTTTTCAAATTGATAAATTCTAGCTCTTGTAAATTTGCTTGTTTTTTTTTAGTTCTAAATTCAGTTTAGGACACTGAAATTGACTTGGGCTTTCTCATCTATTGTATAGATGGGACTGGGTTCGTTTCAGTTCCTAAATCTGATTGATGTATTGTTTGTTTGAGCTAATATATGATCTTACTTACCAAAAAAAAAATATAGGATACCACATTACCACTACACTACATTGTCCATTACCAAATAAACATCAAGACACAATGATCATAGGTCCATAGAGTCATAATAAGTAGCAACAATAAGAAGGTCCAGAAGCTGCAGAATATTACAATCCATAATACACATATGCAGCAAGCAGAAGCTGCAACAAGAGGCAAAAGCAGAAGCTGCAGAACAATATGCAGCAAGGAAAAGCTGCAGAACAGAAGCAACAACAACAGACTCATTAGAACAGAAGTAAGTAGCAATCATCAAGTGAACAGCACCGCAACAGCAGCAGTCAGCGGATTCAGCACTGAGCAGCATCAGGCATCATTGCACCATCACCGCATCACCTACAAGTGAACAGCACCACATCAAAGAAGAAATAGTATATTGAATGACATATATTATATTTCTAACAAAGAAATATCAACTCACCATTGTAATCTCATAAATCTAAGCAATAATCTTCATCTTCTTCAAAACAAATCGGAACTTCAATAACTTTTGGAGCGCTTTTAATAGTTTCAACATCTACGAGATAAATACTCACTCAATGCTAAGATTCATTATGAGAAATAACATATTTAAAAAGAATAGAGGTGATCATATATTACCATTATCTATCATGTCCAATTCTTCTTGAAGCAACACCGAATCCCTTTAAACCAATCTTGCGCACAAATGAGACCTTCTACAACTCTAGGAGTTAAAGAACTCCTAAAGGGATCAAGGATTCTCCGACCAGTACTAAATGCCGATTCCGATGCCACAGTACTAATTGGAATAGCTAAGATATCGCGTGCCATAAGCGAAACAACCGGAAATCTAGTGCTATTTTCCTTCCACCATAATAAGATATCTAGATCTTTGTTAACATTTTCAAGCCCTTCCTTCAAATAGTTTTCTATTTCGGATTGGTTCACTTCATTATCTTCATTGATGAGCCTCATAAATCTCAATTGTGACTTCTTCAAGCCACTAGTATTACGAACTTCACCAATCACCACTAACATTTGAGTTCATTAAGCTATTAGTGTTTAAAAAATAAATTTTAATTTTTTTAATAATTTATTAAATATATTTCTGTGCAGACGACTGTACTAGATCAAAATTCTAAAATTAAGTAGCTAAACATAGGTTGTTTTAGTAGTATGCAAGTAAACAGGTTTTGCTTCCTAATAGTGCTAGGAAACTCTAATTTTAACTCTAACTTGTGTTGTGATAGATCCCACCACACATGAGCTAGCCTTGCTCTATATAATAGCTCAAGAAAGTTTATGAATGCTGAAAAAAATTCCTCATATTAGCAATCTTACATTTATTATTTACCCTTATTTCTCCAAAAAGAAAAAGAAAAAGAAAAAACTTTTGAGATTTCTTTGGAGTTAAATTTATAGGCACCACATTTGTTGTTCCATTAGAGCTAGCTTTCCTGATCAGAAACAAACACCACAGTTCATGATAAACATATATTTGAAAAAAGTCGAGCATTTACCAAAAAAAGTTACAACAATTCCAACACCAAAAACATTCTTTCCTCCTGAAGAAGTTATAAACAGATACACATTCAGATACAGAGATGGGGAAAAAAAGGGAGTTTAAGGGTGCAAGAAAAGATCTTCTACAGCAGCTCGGCAAAGATGACGGTATCCAGAGATTGGTTAGATTTTTAGAAGTGGTCAAATGTCTACAATTTGCGGGCCAAGATACTCCACAGCATCCATTTTCAAGTCCTTCGGAATATTAATCTCCTCCAACCAGGCAAGCTTATCATCATCAGAAACTTCTATTCCAGACGCAACAGATTCTGGAAAATAAGATAAGTTCGGAATTTAATTCAAAGAGATCATCTCAAAAAAATCCAGACAGAAAACTAGTAATTGCATGTAAGCAAAGTAGTCGTTATTCTAAAAAAATTTCCATCGCCACGGCACTGATGCGGGTTTGAATTCCAACGAAGGCAGGATGGAAACATCCTCCAGCTAGTAGCGGGCATGGATGCATACGCCGTAACCCAAACCCATCCCCTCCCCCCGGACCGGGGGGGGGGGGGGGGGGGGGGGGACTCTCCAGAGTTAGCGAGGGCTGGGAGCTGACTCTTGTGCCTTAGGTTCGTCTTAAACAAGTTGCCAATACCAGCCTCTATCAGCCTAAATCTCAGTCAGTCAAGCTCATAAACATGTCCATAAGCATTCATTTTCAAAGTCAATATTTCCCATCCTACTCGAGCAAGTATTTTTCGTCGAATAGAATTGTTATCATGGTTTCACGTAAATTTTAATGCAGTCACCGGAGAAATATTTAGCAATTCTTAACGTACTATAGTATCATATTAGAATGGTGTACAGTACATGCCAGAAATATTATATTAATGTGTTCCATAGTACCTCATCGGTAATAACTTTCTAGTTAGACTGTTACTTACAAATAATAATAGAAAAGGGAAAGTACAGACATAATTTACACTTCCCTGGACCTTGTCTTGCTTTATTGGTTACTATTCTTTGTTTACAGAACACTCAAATAGTTGCTGCTAGGACAACCAGCTAAGTCCATGTTGTTAAACATGTAATACCATGGGCGACATAGAAAGCATCACTTAACATATTTGCAAAACACTGTGCACCCAAAATCACCACCAACCTTGCCACCAATAGGCAGAAATATTAACTAAAAGAATAATTTTTAAATTGTGGGCCCTAATACAAGCGATCTTCCCTAGGTGATTGTATGGTTTTTTATTATTTTGGTGGTTTTTTAGATGGTTTTGTTGGTAGCACAAGCGTTGCTTGACATATTTACTAACCAAAAGGTAACAGCTAGCTGGATTTTGCCGAGCAAGGCTAGCTCAACTAGATGGGAGGCGCCTCAGGAAGCGTCACCACCCAGGTTCGAGTCGGCGTGGGGTGAAATCTCTGGCAGGTTTTTCTAAAAATCCTCTGCACCTCGTGGTAGGAGCCCCCGTTCATTAAAAGCCTTTACTCGGATCCCAAAAAGTCGGTCGGGGCTGGGCGTGGGGGTTTCCTGCGAGTTTGAGGTCTCTACGGGTGCGTGCGCTGGCATTACGGATTCCACCACGATAGTCCCCCCCCCAAAAAAAAAAAAAAAAAAAAAAAAAAAAAAAGTAAAGAAAAAAACCCAGCTAGCTGGATTTTGAAAGTTTAAAGGTGAATTTTTTTCAAACTTAAAGCATTAAACTAGGAGCTCAGTGCACAAAAGCACAATCTTCTGCAGAAGAAACTCGTCTTACCTGAAAATTGAGAGAATGGGTGATCTTTATAATATGTGCAGTCACGTTCATCTTCTGTCGAATAAGGAGGTCCTAGTATGTCAAGCACCGCACACGGTGTAATGGCTGTGAATGTGTGCATGTTTCCTCCAGTGTTTGGGTAAAGGATGGAAGTGTTGCACGGGGCAGTAAAGTCAGAATCAACGACAAGTCTTGCCAGTCTAACTGCCGAATCAAATAATAAATTTTATCATAAGAGGATGCACAAAGAAAATGTTAGAACAAACCATCGAAGTAGAGGCATAGTGTATGAAAGAAAAAGAGATACTCACATTTAGAAGATGAATTGTGGTCAGATCCATCTGGTTGAACCCAATCATATGATTTTATGTGCATCGTCCCAAACAGAAGTTTGACGAAGACGGTCATTCCTGGATGGTTATGTAGCGGAATGACAGCAGTTGGAGGCAGAAAGAATATACACATCTGCATGAAGATATAATAAAAATAAGCAGAAAAACACCAAATTAGTGACCTAAGATCATGGAGTATATATAAATCATAATCCAACATGCAGTTACCAAAAAGAAGTCAAATTATTCAATAAAATCTTGTGATCTTCTCATCAACTTCGGTTTTTAGCATACAACTAAGTTGCTTAGATTGTGATCACTAGAGCAGATTATGGTAGCAAACCAGAGCATCTTTCAGCATACAGTTTAATTTGTGCTGGTGGAAAAACTGAAAACAGGGTACACTTACAGAGAATTTATCACACTTGTATATAGTTGTACATGTAATTCTAGGTGTTCCCTTCGGGGAACTTCCATTTTTGAGAAATACTATCTCTGCGCCTAGTCCAAAATCTTGTGGTCTCATTTTATCTGCAACGTAAACCCAAAAAAAAAAACCCATAAATTTCAATATATCCAAACTTATACCAAAATGGTTCGCCATAGCATTTATTGCCAGCATTACAACAAAAAGAACCCGGTAACCCACCATTTCCAACTAAAATGGAGTCATTCACTAGTATATCATTAGTACATACCTACGTAGCTAAATCTATTTACAATACACAACTTTTTACCGGCTTATGTCAAAATAGTTCCATACTCCTAGTGAAAAAGGAGAGTAAACATATTGAAATATCATGGCTAACTTGCTATGATTGATACATTTGGTAATGAAGTCCATAAAATCCGATACAATGAAATTCTACATCATTTCGAGTTGAAACAACTTCCATAGCTACTACAAACTTCCATTCATGGGCGAAACATGCGATTCAACACATAGGTCTCATTACTACGGCATGGCAGTTAAACCAAAATTACTACAACTATCACTATAATATCACTAGCAACATAACATCATTTCCTAAACATTTGCTACATCGGAGCTACTGAGCAAGGAGTACAATGCACATTATCCTATTGTATCATTAGATAGAAGAGAAAGAAGAATTCTTCTCTATGGGTTACTGTAAACTGACAACTTTCAGATTCTTAAATCGATTCAACACTGAACAAATATTGTTCTGCACCCACTTATACAAAAGTAACCACTACGATTTTCCATAATTAAAAACTGTAAGAAAAAATTACATCCTACATAACAAATGAACAACTCACCGAGTTGGAGCTGAAGGATATCAACATCATCTGGCGGCGGCACCGTGCCGGGCCCCTTGAAAACGCTCTTACATGCGAGGAAAAGCCGTTGGATTGCCGTTGACTCGGCGTGCACTCGGCGCCTAACTCTCCGGCTGCCGCCGGCGCATCCCTTCTTCTTAGTAATTTTATCTTCAATTCTCCTCCCGTTAGAAATCTTCCCGTTCGTTTTCCTTCTCACTTCCGCCTCCGTGGCGCTCGACTCCACAGTTTCCACCTTCATTAAAACAGTTCGCCGGAGTTCGTGAGCTCGTAGAATTCGTCGTAGCGTATAGTTTCCGGATATGATCGAGAATTGAAGACTATATAAAGCCGGGAAATGGCGGAGCAAAACCGGGGGCCACGGATTTCTCCGGGAATGGAAAACCGCGACACGCCGACACCTTTAGAAAAAATCAATATATCAATTAAGGAAAATGCTATTTGCGATCTCGGGCTACTATATTATTTTTTAACTTTACCCGCCTATTGAATTGACGAAACACGACATGAAATTGATATGAAGTTTTTGGTCGCGCTGGCATCATTTCCACATATTTCTTATGTATGAATATTCTTTTTATTAATTCATATTATACTTTAATGATGCTCATCTATTTTATTGTCAAATCCGGCTCACGATCACTTTCGATAAATCAAAAGTTTTCACAAATAGGTTGCCATCAGAGCTCCGGCATGTTTTTTATTCGTTCGGAATAAGATGTTTAGGGACATCGTGTGGGCTATAATTTGAAATAAATAATAAGGTTTGTTGTTTACATTATTATTCTAATATTTAAATAATTCTAGGAAGGAATTAAGGTATATGGGACTACCTTTTATTAAAGGAAGGAATTAAGGTAAAAAATCTTTTTTTTTTAATTTCAGGAGCCATGAACCAGTTTGGTCTTACTCTCTTAGGTGAAGTTCTTTTTTTAAAAAAAGTATCATTAAAAAATTTTTATCTATAGATTTATTATCTAAGATAAAAAAAACTCATTTAACGATCATTATAATATGTAGATAATTACCGCCATATTATCAACCAAAAAGATTCCAATTAACTTGAATAGATTCGAAATTTCATATAATCCTTCATATAGTATATAGAAATAAATTTTTTATATTATTGCGGATGATACATGTGAAACTCTAACATTAAATCTTAATTTTGTGGGATAAAAATTCTACCATACGTCTATGACCATGGTGTCATGGTCTGAAATTCTTAAAAGTACAATTATATCATTCCTGCCGTGTAGCCTGACTTTGGAAAGTAATTTTTACGAGGCTGATTTTGCAAAACATTCAATGACTCAAAAAGTATAGACTTGTGGGTCGTGGCAGTGGGACAAAGATTCCGGTTCTTCCAAGACTCTGGAAACCGGAAAGTCTGGAAAAAGACCGATAGTTAACGGCGGAAGTCCGGAATTAGAAAACAGCAGAAGTCGGAAGCTGTTTTCCCGCCCCACTTACGGCGCCGTACTCAGTTTTGAGATTAAAACCGTTAAGATCGCCAACATCAAAAAGTCAACCGTCAACGCATCCGACTTGTTTTTTTGGACGTTGGAGGTGAGTCCTGTCCGTTCTGCTATATATATATATATATATATATATATATATATATATATATATATATATATATATATATATATAATAAAGGCTATTCTCAGTTCGATCTGAGAATAGCCTATTCTCAGTTAATATCTCAGCCGTTGATCTATTTGATTCAACGGCTGAGATTTAATTTTAACACTTAACGGAATAACGATTCACGCCTTTAAGTATTTAACGGCGCCGTTAAGTGTTAAAATTAAATCTCAGCCGTTGGATCAAGCAGATCAACGACTGAGATGTTAGCTGAAAATAAGCTATTCTCAGATCGAGCTGAGAATAGCATATATATATATATATATATATATATAATGGGAACAATTAGTTCGCATTCTAAGTAATGGCCGCAATTGTCCATTGACTAATTCTTTCAATGTATACAGATTGAGTAAAATATAGTGGACGCGGCAAGGTGTGTTTATCGGGTTGGACATGTATCAAATCGGACCAATAAAAATCAACTTGAAACGACGAATAAAAATCAATTCAGCTAAAAAAAAAAAAAAAATCAATTCCAACCAAAAGAACAAAAAAAATCAATTCAGATTACACCTGTTTTAGGACGAATTGATATTAAATTGTATATTGTAAATTCTAAAAATTATTATATATATATATATATATATATATATATATATATATTACTATTGTTAACAATACATATAATATAGCATGAATCTAATCCGCTATGTGTCAATAAAGTTTTATCGTAATATGGATCGAGGTTTATCTAGATCCAGTATGAAGTCCTAACATTGAGCCGAGGTCACCAAGTAAACAAAATGATTAAATAATAAGTCAGCAAGTAGTAAATGCCAGGTGGTGGGCTGATACGTATCACAAAACCGACTGTGCAAAAACATCAGTGGCGGATCCACTGTATTAGCAGTGGTGTCTCCGGCGGTAGAATCCTGAGTATATATATATGTATATATATATAATAAGTACAAGTAAAACTACTAGATTTCACTTTGGGCGTGCAGCTGAGTGGTTGGGCTGCGTAACCTCGTGGGTCGTGGCGCGAGTTCGAATCCCATTGGGGTCGCTTTCCCTTTTTTTTTTTTTTTTTCTTCTTCTTCTTAAATTGTAACCAGTTAACCAACCTAACCCTAAAACTATTTTTTCCCAAATCCACCGGCTCGCATTCGCCGCCTCCGCGCCCCGCCGGCCTCCGCTAGACCCTCCGCCTCCGGCACTCGCCACCGCCGCCGCCGCGTCTAGCCGCCCCCACCACGGGCTCGCAGTCACCTCGCCTAGCCGGCTGCCCCCTGCCCCCGCAAGCCTGCGCCCCCGTAGCCCGGCCCCGCGCGGCCGTGCCCCGCCGGCCGCCCATCCGGCCTCCGACTCCGGGCTCCAGCACCTTAAAGGCTTAAATCCCTCTCCCGTAGTCGTCTCTCTTGATTCTCGAAATCAATCAGGTTTCTCTCTCTTGATTATCTTATGTCGTAGTATTTTTTTAGTAGTTGAGGTCGATTAATACTTTCTATTTTGACACCACTGTAATGGAATCCTGGATCCGCCACTGAAAAACATGCGGTGCCATGTGGCATGCCGAGAGCAAGGCTAATCGTTCAGCTCATGATTCCAGCTCGATCAACTACTATTGCCATGACCGCATCATCGATGACTTCGCGTGACACCTTTTGAGCAGCTGCGCATACTGTTCCTGCTCGAAATCCAACATTCACAACTTAGAGAGACTTGGAAAAACTTCTGCAATTAAGGTTGGAGCTTGCCACGAACCCCGGTCCATGAATGAAGTGAGGGAGAGCTGCAATTTTTTCTACTTTGTGAATTTTTGTAATTAATAGCATTAATGTCCGTGATTTTACCTCGGTATTTGTATTCTCTCCTCTGAGAGAGACACCACATCCTTCGAATATTTATTGACCACGAACTCACAATCGATCAACATATATACATATATATATATATATATATATATATATATATATATTCGTAAAACTATTAAGACAAATTTGACGAAGCGCCCTCCTAATTGGAATTAAGCGAACAATGTCCCTTACTTAGTTTTGGCCAAAAATATCTGTTTACGACATGAAATAACAAAATGCCTTTATCCTGAATTTTAGTAATAACTTTTTGTGGAGAGCTCAAAATGCGATGAAACTAAATTCATATGAAAGGTCTTCGAGTCTACTTTCATATAAAAATAGTTTCATCTCATTTGAAGCTCTCTAGAAAAAGTTATACTAATAATGCCAAGACTGCTATAATATTTGACAATGTCTAGAAATTTTTGGTATAACTTTTTGTAGAGAGCTCCAAATGAGATAAAATCAGTTTCACATAAAAGACGACTCAAAGAGCTTTCCAACAAGTATATACAATCTTGTAAACACCTAAAAACACTTGCAAACACTTGATATCTTGACATCTTCATATTTTTTGTAGCTGCGAAGGAGATAACACAAGTTCACATGAAATGTCATCAAGTTTACTTTCATATGGAACTGGTTTTAATCTTACTTGAGCATGCAGCGAAAAGTTATATAGAAAATACGAAGATACCGTCAAGATATCAAGTATTCGCAAGTGTTTACAAGTGTTCGCAATATACTTGTTGAAAATATCTTTGAGTTCTCTTTCATATGGAATTGACTTTATCTCATTAGGAGATCACTATAAAAAGTTATGCCAAAAGTACGAAGACGCTGTCAGACATTACAGCAGTTTGACAGCGTCATAGTATTTTTGGCATAATAGTTCGTAGCTCACTCAGTCATGTGATTCATATTAGATTAAAACTTTACTGTTAACTGCTCTACTGCATTCCATGCGACGTAAGCGGCCCAGATCTTTTTCATCTCACTATATAGAGCCACTACCTTGGGGATATAACCACTTTTATCGAATTTGGGTGCTAAAAACATGTATTAGCAACCGCGCTCCAGTATCGTAAATGAATATATGTATCGCTAGATTCATACACAACATCAGTACAACTGTTTACTAATGAGTCCACCTCCAAAAGAAGTACACAACAATCATTGTTACTGCCATTCCAGTATAAGCAATCCATTTGTCTACTCGGTGCCGCCTTTCGATGAGCTTTAAGACGGAGTTCGAAAGCCCCACATGGTTGAGGACATCCAGTGCCTTCCTCTGAGCACTCTGTAACACAAAATTATGTAAACAATAAGCGACTCGAGAACGAATAAGAAATCTAAAGCAGCAAAGCATAGATAGTTAACTGAATGTACCAAAAATTGGGACAATAACTGATCTGCGGCTTAAATCCATACTTTCTAGACTACGGCACAGCCATTTGGAATAAGCTACTTCTCAAGGCTGGGATGGCCTTAAAAAGGTTTAGGTTTTAGGGTTCACGGGGGAGGTGGGACCCCTGAACCTCATTGCCGGCCACCATGTTGAGACAAATAGCACTACTATAACAAGTAGCGGCGATCCCATACGGTGCAGTCGACCCACTAAAACGTATTACTATGCTTGTTTTTTGTAAAAACTTCTAACATAAAAACTATAGATCTTGATGAAATATGAAACTTTCATGTTGAAAATTTTTCCAAAAAAAATACTTCTAAATAGTTGTTTTGAGGTTCTAAAGCTTAACGGGCTTTGATGTGACGTTTCAAACCCCTTAAGCTTTGGAAACCCAAAACATCTATTTAGAAATATCTTTGGAAAAAACTTTCAACATGAAAATTTCATATTTTATCAAAATCTACAATTTTTATGTTGAAAATTTTTGTAAAAAATAGATATACATGCGTGTGGGGAACCCCATGGGATCGCCACTCCTATAACAAGTTGCTGGTTTCACAACTAAGGGTTAATATACCACCAGCAACCACTAGGTTTGTGCTTTTTCCAACATAACAACTTCCAAGGTTCACAAATTTGACAAACTATACCGTATAACTTGGCCGTTGGGCATGATACCTCTATGAACGAGATGTGCGTTCACTTAGAAGGAATTGTGCCTTCGCACTTAATCTTTTTTCCGATCTGTGTTTACCGAATTTTCTCAATGAGGGGAAGAACAATGCTAGTGACCCCCACAATTTCACCAAAGAATCCACCAAAACGCGTTTCCCAACAAGGGAAAACGCGTTTCCAAGGGGAGTGGTGCGATTCACGGGGTAGGGTGGTGTGTGGCACGATTCCCGAGGATTTTTTTTTGGCCTTAGGTGAAATCTTGGGTGGATTTGTGGGGATGACAAGCTTTATTCTGAGGGGAACTATGCCCAAGAGCTAAAAGGTAGATCTTGTCCGACTTTGAATACCTAGGGTCTAAAGTGGGAAAACCCCTGAAACCCAACCGTAGTGGTAGTGTTAACCCCCAAAATGGATTATTAGAATTTTAACTTTTTCTGGGGACTAGACCTTCAAACTTTCTCTCTGCTCAGCGTATTTGCCAAGAATAGACACGCCCATAGCAAATGCTTCTTCAAGCTTCCGGGAAGAATTGCGAGCTGCCTGCATTGCTTGTGCTTCGTCATCAAGAATCCTCATGATATGTTCACCATCGCCATTCTGCAAAAGTAGCCACTTCAGGACAATATATGAATATGAATCATATTAACTTTCAACACTAGATTTCCCAAAAAAAAAAAAAAAAAAAAAAAAAAAAAAATCAACGTTAGATATGTGTGTACCACAAGATGAACTATCAATTGCAAATGAATTAGTGTCTGGAAGTACAAACAGCTTGTAGCTTCCTTATTAGATCATATCCAAAATTAGTAGGTAAACCTACAGTAGCTGCAAGCTACATGGACCAACTCATTATCTTGATCTTTATTCCTGCATATTGCAGTCTAAGAAGAAAATTGGCTCTTGCGGACCCAAGTATCGCAGATCTAATACTAAGCCTCCCTTAAATGCAGAAATAAAGTAGTTCAATGAGATTGGAAAACATAGTCGAGCATAAAGACAAAGTGTATGCATACAATGTCTCAAATGATTATAAATGTCAAAGCATGATGAACAGTTACCGCTCGTTGTAGTAATTCAGCCCTCTCCTGAGCTTCCATCATTCTCCTTTGCTGGCGAAACGAAATTTTGTCCAAGCTTTCTCTCAAGGAATCGACCTCCTCCACCACTTGTTCAACTTTTCTGTTAAACAAGCACCATTAATCAAGGTATCAATAATTATAGGATCATATTTGACTAACTTCCAATAACAATATATTACATAAGGCTGGAAATGAGAAATATCAAGAATCACACTTCTAGCCTTGTGTCTTGGGGTTAAACAGACAGGAAGTAAAGGTCAAATATCCAGTGAGGCTTTTTTATTGAACCTTGAGTCTTATATTTCAGGAACTTAAAAGAACTATAGAGTGTAAATCCTTACTCGACCATCACAAATAGAAACAAGGAAATAAATACAACAACAAAATAGCATCTCAAATGTAGGTTAAGTTCAGTAAACCCGTGTTTGAAGGAAGCTAATAGATCTCAAATAATGCCATGTAAAACCTAGAAAAGCTAGATACTCGATTATCTAATCACTAGAAATGTAGGCTACACCTTGCCTAATCTGACCCAACGGTATGTAACTATGTAAATTATTCTAACCTTTGAATTAAGCAAACACACCACTTTACACCTACTAAGTATAGGAATTGAAGACGGTACAAACAGAGTTTATCAACAGAGCCTTGAAAACGTATAATAATTGTAAGAAACCTCGACTGTCTACTTGAGTTCCACCAAATGCACCTCCAACACTGTTACTAGGCATCATTATCAGGGTTCACAAAATTGAGATCTAGTTTGACCAAGGAATTTTTCGGTTGGCTTGCAGATAACTATTTCACTCCGACATAAAGTGACCTCTTTATGTACAGCACAACTAAGACTCAAGAAAACTGGAGATCTACATAAAATACATGTAGGTCGATTATGTCAATATAATAAGTTATGAACAACTGAGTGCCAAGCCTCTCGCCATAGGTGCTAGGAAATGGAGCGTGCGCATGGAGTAGCGACCTAGGAGTGAACGCTGACGGAGCAACATCATTACAATTGTTACTGTAATTAAAGTTGTAGAACAAAATTGAAATTAAATTGACAAAAAAAGATTGCAAATTCATGGATCTGAAGATCGATAACCTCTTCCAGAGATCGCGCTGTGGCTTGGCGGAGATGGATCGCCAGAGACGGTCCATCTCAGCGCAGAGAGATTGAACTTGCGAGATATCGCGTCTCACAGAGAAGGAGAGCTCTGGAGAATCTAATCCGACGCCAGGAACCACCGACGACGAAGACGCTAAAGCGGTGGAGGATTCGAGGCGTTCGAGGCGCGCCAGCCCGTCCTGAGAGCGGAGCAGCAGCCGCCGGGCGCTCTGGTACATCTCTGATAGCGTTGCGCCGCTGCTTCCTCCGGCGCCGCTGGTTGACGATGATGCCATCTCGATCGGTGCGGAGGAGCGGCTCGAGATCTCACGGTGTCAGGGGAGCTTCGAACGGGCGACGAAAGTTCAGATATGTGTGACATGATTATTAATTTATTTAGTTGAGCGTCATATCTCTTATAACTCATAATAAAATTAATTATTAAATTTAATAAAAATATAAAATATAAAAAAATTAATATTATTATTTTATATTAATATCTAATATTCGTGCATCGTACGGTGTAAAATTAGTAATGGCTAAAAAACAAGGAGAAAAATAATACCACCCAAGGCGTTTACAATTTATACAATCGCGGTTAGGGACAGTGGCTTTACATATTTGATACCATTATACTTATTACTTACGGGCGTAAATGAGTCGAACTTGTAATAGTTACAGCTCGACTCGTTAAGAGTTCGATTTGAACTCGTTCTACACAAGCATAATAATATTAACACTCTTGATTAATAAGTTCGTGAGCTTGACAGAATAGATTCTATTGATACCATTTTTATTGAATCAATTTATAATATCCAAATATTTGACAAAAAAAAATATTATAATTATAAAAAATAAATATAATTTAAATATTTAAATGTATGAATATGCTGAAACTTATATAAGAGTAAAATAAAAAGAATAGCAGTATCTTAACTTGTTAATTATTAAGTTCGTGCTCGGTTCGAACCATATTCGACTTGAATTCGATTTTTTTTCAAATGAGTCAAGCTAAAGAAAGCACTATTTAATTTGAGTCTACTTGTTTTCAATCCTAATTTCGCAATCATACTTTCTAAGGTATTTGTCTATATATATATATATATAGAGTGTGGGTTTTGGTAGTATTATACAACCAAAAGACAATATTGTGACTATTAAAAGTATATACTGATTAAACTACATCATTCCAAATATTAAAAGTAGTACATCAAATTGTTATCGTTGATCATAATGTGATTTCGATGATAAACAAATAATAACAAAAATAATGACTAATATATTTATTTAAGTGTGAAAAGTGTAGGTGTTGAATGGAGTTAAATTTGCGTAGTATAAATATTGATTAAAATAGTTTACCAATATCTACTCACTGATCAAGAAATACCTTTATCAAATGAAGCACCATCAATGGCATATACAAGATGACTCAAATATCTTTCCAAAAATATGTAATTTATATTATTTGGATAAACGTACTAATGCAGGTTAATTTTTGAAATTGATAGATATAAAATAGTTTGACATATTGATAGTATTTAGTGTTTGCACTATTACTTTACGTAAGAAGCTTCTAATGAAAGGAAACCAACTCCATATAAAAGTAGCATCGAAGACATTTCCAAAGATATATGGATTGTCCAACAAGGATTAAAAATAAGAAAGAACGAGTTGAAAGAAATTGATCAAAGTTGAGCAAAAATAACATTACCTATAGCAATTTCGATGATCGAAAGAAAATATCGGCCGACCAATAATTTGACTAAAACTAACCGTTGGAAGTGATTTCAAGGTGTTTATATATACCAAATGCTTCAAACGGTCACAAATACTCAAGTCATTCACTGGAGATATATTTTAGAGTTCAAATAGTACTTTTAGAGCCCCATATCATTCTTGAGGGTCAAGTTGTATATATTATTCTTAATCTCCTTGTTTGAGAAAAAAATTGTTGGAAGATTATCTTTAGTTTGTTTTTTTTTTTTTTTTTTTTTTTTTTTTTTGAGATATATTGTAACAACAGCTCTCCTTCCATAAAAGAATAGAGCTATAGATTGCTATCTAAGCCTTGAAAAGCTAGGAATTCGGTTATCGCTATACCGAAATATGTACAATTCATTATATTCTATAGCTTTGTGTTTAATTATTTTAAAATTTAACTTTGTTTAAATATTTTAGCTATAAAAATACTTCTGTAATATATTTTTTAAAGAAATTTAGAAAAAAATGGATTCATATAGCACAAAGAACGGCACTTTGTTCGGCATATGTTCCAGTCTCACTGCCTTTCCTCCCGGCAGTCACCTCACTTTCCCTTCTTCTCGTTGCTATCCATTTCTGGCCTCCAACTAGGGTATCTCTTTCCTGAGTTCTAATCTAAGATTCTAATAGCATGAGGTAATCCGTAATTCTTTTTGCGTTTTATTTGTCTTTGTAATTTAACGATCGGAATTGTATTTGTACATATACTAAATTGCACTGCGATCGTGTGTTTTGTTTATCCTTTTTGGTGTTGATGATCAGCCGGCACCCGGAGGTTTTATGGGCGCAGCGCTCAGATAAAATTTACTTGACTGTGTCACTCCCCGACGCCAAGGATGTCTCGATCAGCAGCGATCCGCAGGGACTTTTCAACTTCTCCGCTACTGGAGGGCCTCAAAAGGAGACATTCGGCTTCAATCTCGAGCTCTATGGCGCCATAATCCCCGAGGTTATGATTCTTCCTTCACCTTCTCTTGTTTATATGTTTAATCATCAAATTAGGAGTTTATGGTGGTACTTGTTGCTCAATTACTATAGTTTTATTCTTTAAGACTGTTACACAGGGAATTGCATATCCCTTTGTTAGAAATTCATATTGTTTTTGTATAATAAACCAAGCAACATGATTATACCAGCTTTCTTCATATGAAAACAAAGCGAATATTTTCCGGATTGTTTTCGGCTTGTCATTGCTTCTCCCGCAGTGCGGGGCCCTTGTGTAGTGGAATGTAGGGGCGACTTCGGCACTAATCAAAGGTTTCGAGCAACACCCTTGCTTATGGTACCAATCTCCGGTAGTATATTTAATTGGCAGAGAAAAATCAAAACATGCTTAAATAAGTTCTATGGCTCTCTGCAACCATAAAGTTACGGGTTCAAACCTCTACCTCTTCCTTATTTTTTTGTATCTAATCTTTTTTTTTGTTGGCCAACCCATCAAACTCTAGTGTTTTCTATGCTATATTGACAATTTCATTTTCGTGTATATTCTTTCTTTCACAGTTATCTGAAAATGAAACTCGAAAATTTATAAAAATTTGAAAACCTCGTACTCTCTCTTTCTAATTTGTTTGACACCCCTGCTTAAAATTGTGGATCTGCTAATGGTGGAATATTACAGCTTTCTTGTTTATGTCATCAATCACACCTCTGCAGAACTATGCAAAACAATGGCCTAAATGTGGTTTTGTTAAGGAGAGGGAAGAGTCCTTATCATTTTGCTAGTAATCTTCAATTAGGCAATATGCCATAGTATTAATTGGTTTCTATAAAGTTATCAAGTGTTACTGGCTTTTGTAAATGAAAGTTCCTTTTTGGTCAGACTATGAGCAAGTATCTCTTCTTTTGTAACTCTGATTTTCATCTCAGGGTAGTAAGACAACGATCGGATTACGAAACATACTTTGCATTCTCCAGAAAGAGAAGAGAGAATGGTGGCCTCGATTGATCAAGTCTGAGGAGAAACCTGCTCCTTATATAAAAGTTGACTGGAATAGATGGTGTGATGAAGACGAAGAGCAGGACCTTGAATGTAAGCTCTATTAGCACACATTTGTTTGTGTGTTTTATGATGGAGAAATGCATATACAAAGAGTACACATTAACCTTTTCAAAAATAAAAGAACATTTATTGCCAAATTAAACAACCCCCCAACACACTCACAAAAAAAAAGCCCCAAAACAAACCAAAAGAAAAGCATATATCAAGAGGCTGCATTCTAACATGGAATCGTGTTGTTCTTACAAGTATGTTTTCACTTGCGTTTCTGTGCTGGTGTAATTAATGTCAAGCATGAGCTTTTTGTTGGTAATTCAAAATGATACAGTCCTCTGAACTATTCACCCTAGCGTACACCTAAGTCCTTGTTCTAACATGGTAGGCAGTTCATGTCTTGATTGTGACTGTCCTGAGATGCAGGCAGTAGATCTTCTGTAATGTGTACATTGAGCAGGCTCTTACTTTGAGTTTTAGGCACTGTTATTCAAAATAACTTGCTTCGTGTGGGCTAATACTACTTGGGTTCTTCCGAACTGTTAAATAACCATTACTCAGTTGTCTAGACCGTATAATCTAGGTTCAAGTTATTCAATATTGACACTGTACGCTTGGACTGGTTTGAGACTATTACAATTTCCTGTTGCATGTCATCTTTTAGTCCAGTGATCAGAGAAGGATAGCAAATGTGGTGTCTGTGGTCCTGTGCATCTAGCATTTTGGTTGTTTGGCTTTTAGGTATTTTTAAATTTTTGCCAAATGTACAACACCTAGTGGACGTAATGCTGGCTATGTATTTCTACATGAAATAGTATGCACTATGCAGGCACTTGTGTGTTTGCTTTTTACGACAGTACCACAAAAGTCGGCTGGTTACGAGCAAAGTTTTCTCACGAATCTAAAAAGAGTATGCAGGCAGCAGGATATTATTTCCTGTGCTGTGAATTTATCTAATGGTTTTTTTGTCCGTCTAATTGATTTTTTTGTTACCACTCGAGTATGTTCATTTGGTTGCGCATCAGCTAGCATTTTAATAGTTTTATGGTCTTGCATGGCTGGGAGTTTTGCTTTATTAGACCTCCGGTCCTGATGCTAAGTGATTATATAAGTGGTATCAAATCTGGTATTTAATGAGTCATTCTCTGGTTGGCTTTGGCTTGATATAATCAAAAGTAATATAGGCTTTATTTAATTTTGATGAGTTATGTTTGCTAACTTTTTTTTTAAACTGCATGGACGGGCTCTATTTGCTTGATCTACTATGTTTTGTACGTAAATATATCAATATGTCACCCTAGAATGCTGGTCGTAGAATAGAACGTCTAATACTTTATTCATTCTGATCTACCATCTTTTGTTTACAGCTGACCTTGGTTCTGAAGACGACAACGACGGGGTAAGATTGGCCCCCTTTTTTTGGTTTGTCAAATTTGATCTTTGTTTTTTTTTTTTTTTTTTTTTTTTTTTTTTAAAATTATGAGACCAGACAGAGGGTGGAAGAATCCACCACAATGCTTCGCACATAGAAATAGAACTAACCAAACTCCATAGTAGGAGCAGTAGGTAGTAGAACAAGATGAAATTATGTCATTTATAAATAACATAAAATTCCTATTGGTTTGCAGGAAAATGATGACAGCAGCGACGACGATAATGGACTACTATGTAAGCAAGCTCCAATCTTCTTACTGGTTTCTCTTACATGGGAACGAAACGGTTGCTTATCCATATACTTCTCTACAGTAATGTAAACTTGGTATTAACCCTGTCGTGACTTGGTTGCAGATCTTCCCGACTTGGAGAAAGCCCGACGAAACTAACTGATCGCTATGGTCATCTTCCACACTACTTGCTAACTCGTGAGACTGTTCCAAACTCTAATATTTACTGCGGTGTAATACTTTAATGAAAAATTAGTAACTAAAATGTAAATGTATAACCAGTTAACTATGCTTTCGAATACAATTACACCTTCTCTTAATTGATTTCCGTATTATGATATTATTTATTATCAGATTTCATTGATTTGCTGTACATGTAACCTGATAGTAAAGTCTATTAGTCATTAACATCTTCGGAGAGTTAGAAATTTGTTATTGATGGATGTTGAAGATCTTAGAGCCTGGAATACATCGTTGGATGGGTGCCGCTTACCTTCTCTGAGTTAAGCAAAGCACTACTTTGACTCGGACTCGTTTTCATCTCTAAATACAGTAACCATTTCTTGTAGCCCACAATTTGCAATGTGGAAAGAGGTAAAATTGCTGAGATATAGTATATAATGAGATTAAAAAAAGATTATCTATAAATTATCCAATTATTTAAACAAACAAAAATCTATGACAAATATATATAAATAATTTTATTTCATAATTGCATCTGTGTATTGGGTATCTCTTTTGATTTCTTTGAATTATAATGCTATATGTTATAATTTTTATCGTACTCACAATAATTTTCTCCACACACACACACACACACACACATATATATATATATATATATATATATATATATATATATATATAACCAGAAAACTATAGATTCTCTGGGACTAGCAACTGCTGCTTTTTCTGAACAATGGAATCCACGTACAGCTTCTTCACGCCTTTAGAGTACTGAAAACAAGCAGCACAAATAGGAAACCACAAAAACGAAAAGAAGAAAAAAATTTGAAATTAGGAGACACTAACTAAGTTGCAATATATCACTGATACTATATTAATACTATATAGTTACCATAAATGTTCTTTACAATGCATTGATAAAATCTGCATAATATACACCCATACTTGCACATGCCCGTACTCGCACGCAAAAACCTTAAAACTTACGGGCTGCTAACCCGTGCGGACGATAAATTAAGCTCACGTGGAAGATTCATCTACAACGCGAACTGGAATAACAGGTATTGATTCCCACCATTCTTTCAACCTCCTGTTGCTATTTGCTGGAGTCTTCGGCTTTTCCGGTATTAGAGTAACCAAGAAGGGAACCAGAACGATTGCCATTATCACAAACTTGAACGGAATCACTATTAGCATCACGGCTACCCCCGTTGCTATCAGCATCACATGATTAGCTTGCTACGGATGGTAAATATAAAAAAAGTCATAAAACTACGTAAATTGAGTAGGTCAAAAGTAAGTTACAGAACCGCACACCTAATGGGTGTTTGCCTTTTTATGTTCTCATAATTCAAAATTACCAAAATATATCCTCCTGATTCGAAATGACCTTATTATGTCCCTCTAATCATGCGCACTGACGAAATTATCCGTATCATTTTTCTTGAAAAACGAGGATATAACTTGATGAGGACAATTTCGTACTGGGTTTCGGGAGGGGGGGATTAAAAGGTCATCTTTGAATTAGAGGAGCACATTTTTACAATTTTCAATTAGGAGGGGGGTTTATAAAAAGACAAATACCCGCACATCTAATTATAAGCCGTTATTTTACTAACAGGTCAAACAATATTTATTTGGACTACTAGGGAACAGGAAACTTAACATCATGAATCTATGCAAATAACTTATTACCAAGAAGGGAAAATTAGTTCAATGTCCGAAGATTAGGCTGCTAAAAGTAAATGTAGGAATGCTGAGCAGCATTAGAATAGAAGAAGAAATTACTCATACCTTGGGAGACCTCGAAACAAGTATAGACTGAACTCGAAGAACTGAGGTATTTGCAATGGGAACCAACGTTTCAAATTTATTGAAGCTATCCTGCGCCGTGCTGATACTCTCGACGGTACTTGTGTCCGAGTCCGAAGAACTATTCACAACCACCTCTGTGTATTTATCTTTGAGTTGTTGTTTCCTTGCCCAGAGCATACATTGAACCACTGCCAGAAGCAATGCTGCTAAAGAGATACCTATCCACTCCCTACATGCAAGCAGTTATCAATTAATACATACTTTGATAATTTTTCTTTATTTTTTCTTTATTTTATTTTTTTTAAACTTTTATTATATTGCTTTTACTTCGGTCATCGAGTACATACTTGTAAATAATGACGAGAATAACAGTAAGCACCGCTAATGTAATTGCCGGCTTCTCCCATGTGACTATTCTCCGGAGCCAGGGTATCGTTTCTTTCGGCGGACTGAGCAATTTCTGCAAAAACAATCGGATACCTCAAAACAATATTTCTATTTCACAAAGTGTGCCAGTAGCCGGTGAATCGAGGATGTATAAGAAAGATGAAAATTCGAGATACTAACCACTAAAATACGTAGCCCGTTTATTATGCCTTCTTCTTGTACCTCTTCTGTTGTATTTTTTGCAACGACAACATCCTTTGCACCCTCCCTCGCCACATTTACAGCTGAATCTAAAGACGCCGCTTCCGTGACACGTTGAGTATAATCTTTTTCAACCTTTTTCTCGTATTCTTCTTCGATTTTTTCAGCACGCTCTTCTATATACTCCTTAACCAGTTCATCTTCTTCTAACTTTTCTTTTTCTCTCCCTTCTTTTCTGACCACTTCTTTGAATAGCTGAGGAAGCTCTTCTGGTGCGACTTGCTCGCTAAGTTCTTTTTCTCCTTCGACTTGATTCATACGCTCTTCATCAAAGAACTGAGGGAGGTGTTCTTCCAAAACCACCTCGTCTAGCTGTTTATCTTTTTCTACACCGCCTTCTTTAATGTGGTTACTCTGTTGCTCTTCTTCAAACAGCTCAGGAAGTTGTTCTTCTTCAATGAGGTCACCGGAATCTTCTTTTTCTCTTTCTTCTCCTCCTTCCATTTTGATAGGGTGAAGATCTTCAACACTATATTCTTCCTGCTCGTTACTCATTGTTGGCATAAATTGTGATATCTGCTCCTGTATATCCAAAATAACGGGGCTTGCGATTTCTAAGTTCTTCAAGATAGAAGTTGCACTGCAAGGATGCATTACGTCGGCGTTTTTCACATTTTTGGATAGCTCTTCCAAGACGTAGTCACCCTTCGGCACTTGATCATATAAAGAAAATATTAGAAAACTAGTGGGAGTTGGAGGCGCTATCCTCAGCAATTCTCTTGCCGCAAGGAGTCTCACGATCCCAAGGAATGTTCTTGCTTGTGCATCCCAAGCTTTTGCAGGCGATTCCCCATCGAGTTTTGGTATGAATTCATGCATCAAAATGACCTCCTTTATCAAAGCCAACCAAAAATCCCGTCTTGTAGAACTCGTCTTCTCGGGAAACTCTAGCACCAGCGGCTCAGATCTGTGAAAGCATTAAAGTCGCCACTAAAAGTCATGATATGCTCTCATATGCGGGTTATCAAAATTTTGTTCATATCATAAATGAGTTTTTAGGGTTATTGAAGCTCTTACAGCTGGTTAGACTCGTATATGATACCCTTATCAAATAATGGAATTCCCCAAGGACCAGTTGATGCTGCTGTAACTTGCTGATCCACATTTGAATCTGTAAGATCAACGACCAGCGCATTTTCATATTTAGTAGCACTTGATGCCTCAAAATACAGTGCTCGGTTGGTTAGCGTAAGCCGGCCTGCAAAGCAAACTACGATCATAAGCTACTTCGCACGGAAGTCGATAATAAATATTCCAAAGAATATAGTTCCTAGTCATTTATCTACTCAAGCAGTCTAGAGACGTTCAAATACAAGCTCTAAAGAATCTAAAATTAAGGTGGAAATCATCTCCATATATTTAAGCGGCCACCATAATTAAGCAAGCGGTGAAGATTTTCTACCTACGTTAGAGATTCCATTAGAGTTAAAAATTGGGAGGTTCAAAGTATTTCTCTGCTTAAAGAGAAGTTTGACCTGACCAACTGGTAGATTCTAAATGCCGCAAAACTCTGGCCATCGTCGGAATTCCATCCACATTTAATATGTACTCATCTTCCGCTAGTTCAACACCAGTTGGGGTTGATTGCTGCTTAAGGTTTTTGATACATCTGCACGGTTATCAACAGAGAACCACATGTTAGTTAGAGGTATTGATTTGTGTCCATTTAAAGGATGAACGGGTTAAAAAATAAGTAATCTTAAAATCAAGGGATTATTATTGAGTTTAAAAACAGGGGGGGGGGGGTTAAAAAGTTAACTTGTTAGATGAATATGGGGTTATCCATAATTTTCTCTTGATTTTAAGCACTATCAAAGTTCCTAATGCAATTACTTGGTGCATGTCTCCTAGTGATTTTAAGCGCTCCGCGTACACTCCATAGTTTTAGGAACATATATTATTTCTAATCAATGAATGTAAGCATTGGGAAGAAAGGACCCTTTCCCACCTAGAAGGAGATAAATTATACCTGTCTATTTCCTCGAGATATCTATTGTAGGAAGGAAAATGGAGCCTACTAGCCGTAGAGGCAGTTAACGATTCGAAAGCAAACCGTGCATTCACAATATCAGCCGCGAGAGGGAACACAGAGCACAGCCATACGAATGCTTCTTGACCCACATTCTTTTCTTCATCAACCTGTTAAAGTGCAAGTCAGATGATATAATACGACAAAGAAAATAGAAGAATTCTCGACAATGAACACATCTGCAATTACTTACAAGGAGTGGCATGATGTCGGAGTAGAATAGTGGAAGCTCATCGTTTATCTGATCTGGATTTCTTTTCAAAAGAATTGGCTTCCTATCTTCTTTTTCTTTACCGATACTTTCCTACATTAATAGACAGGAGGTTATATTTACAGGCACAAGTACATCATTTAGTTAAAAAAAAGGAATATAAAGTTCATGTCTACGTTACATTGTAGGGCGATTCGTCGATGCCGCTTGGAGTTTCCAATGCCAGCATTGTGTCGAAGGTGAAACGACTAAGTGATCCATCAGAGAGCTTGTCCCCTACATTGCAACATAATTTTGCAATTGCCTTCGTACTTGTGAACTCCACAAGCCTCCTCGCATAATTGTCTATGTCAGGCTTTAGACCCAATTCGAACTCCTCGACCAAAGCATCCACACTAGTATCTAGTATCCTGAAAGCCACAAATATTGAGATGTTTGTTTAAATTGTGAGATACTTAAAGGTGCGTCTCCAAAAAAAAAAAAAGAAATAAAGAAACATCTTTAGGTACCCATTTTACCAGAAAGAATATTATAGCATAATCAATACTTATACGAAAAAAACAACAAAAAAAAAAGAACGTATATTGGCACTTATGCACTTAGGCTGTCATCATATCAAGTTTGTACCATAGTTTTCGGTGCCGTTCGGCACAGCCAGTGCCGAACAACACGTGGCTGTTCCGGCAGTTGTTGGCACGGCATGAACCGGCACACGCGTGTCAAAAAAAATCTTATATTTAAAATTTAAAATTAATTTTTTATTTTTATTTTTATTTTTTAAAAATAACAAATAAATATATATAAGCACGACACCATCGGCACGGTCGGCACGTGCCGGGATCTGAGTTTACCGAAACTCGGCTCCGCTCAGCACAGAAAACCTTGGTTTGTACCAAGGCTCACCACAGCCAGTACTATATTTTAAGCATAATCGAGCAAGGAATTTTCTAAGGAATTGTTCCTCGAGAAGGAGGCCAATGGCTGAGCAAGGGGAGGTGGCCACCATCTGGCTCGTAAGGATGGCGGATCGCCAAAGTGGGCCGCGCTACCTACGGATCCCCCCAAAACAAAAAATGAAAAAAAATAAAAATAAAAATTTCACGCCCGTTCTTGTTGTAGGGGTCATTCATTTGCCGATTTTATGCGCGGTTTGTGTAAGATTTGCAAATAGCTAGCTCTGTTTGCTAATCCAAAATATATTGGAATATGAATAGGTAGCATTAACAGGATAAACCCTAGATAATAATTTAAATCTTATAGAGAAATAGCTAGTGATCCACAAAACATATACTCATTGTCCTTAGATTATGTGAAATTACAGAGTGATTAAAACTACCAATCGAACAATGTGATTGAATTCTAGGATTTGTTAAAAGAAGAGAGTTGATATCACAAGGTTCAGAAGATAATCAGTAAGACCCTGTTAGACATGAACCATGAGAAGAATAGCTGATACAATTCGCATGGCTAGTCCTTCAAAGTAATTAGTTCATGGCATGGAAATATTGAACAATTGTACGTGATTAATTCAACGGGTGAATATAATTACTCTTTTAACTATTTTTTTTTGTAATATAAAAAAGGACATTTATATATTTATATTTTCATATTATATTTATATGTCCGCTTAAATCTATGATCATATACAAAGACGAATTACTGGACGTCATTTTCAATTAAAATCACATTTTTATAATTTTAAATTATCAAGACATAAAAATGTAAATATCCCAAAAGAGAATTATATAGATTATAGGATGAATCAAGTCCACAGCTTTTGAAACTTCCACAATGAAGAAGGCGATTATCTCACGCGTCAAACCGATTAAATTGAGATTACATGCAAGTAAGGAATCAAAATATTAATGCAAAGATGCTCCTACAACCACAAATTAACACAACCCATATGTAAATAAAAACAGGGCATGCATTTTTAACGCGATAACATCAAGAAAAGCCACAAAATAATATCCGACTTAAGTTTTCATTTCCAATCAGTATACTCACAAGGTAAGAGAGAGAGAGAGAGAGAGAGAGAGAGAGAGAGAGAGAGAGAGAGAGAGAGAGAGAGAGAGAGATACTCTGAAGATCGCCGGAGAACGTCGTTGGCGATGTCGGAGAGGTACTTCATCGTCGGGCAGCGTCGATGGGGAACGACAATTTTTCAAACAGCACTATAAAGCTGATTTCTTTCTTTTATTTCTCGTCCGTTTGATCAGTGTAACACCAAGATGACCTTTTTTTTAGTCACTGTAACACCAAGATGACTTTTTGCAAGCTCTTAAAGCAGTCGACGAAAGCACGTGTTCCAAAACACAAACACCACGTGGCCGTTCGGCGAACGCCTCGCTGTCTGCATCTAATCCTTCACAAAATGTAACTCCTCTCCAAGGTCGCCAGCACAGCAGCTTCGAAAGTCGCGTAAATGTGGAAATAATGAAAAAATAATATAATTATTATAATACTAATCACACAAGTTACAATGCTGTTTTATATTAATTTTAATATACAATGAACTAGTTATTCAATAGATGTTTTTTTTTAAAATTATTTAAAACCAAAAAAAAAAATAAAATTATTTTCAAAAATTTTAAAAAATAAATACTCTTGCTAGTTAAAATGCCACCTCGACAATCCCTAGGGACGGGCTGCCCGATGTCAATGCTTGTTAAACTAGCGAGACTTTTCGTCAGTTTGACTGGTGAGAAGATTCTGACTAGTGAGAGGCTCATACTGTAAATGGCGAGCAGTCTTATCACTGTGATTGGTGACACAAAGTTCATCCCTTGAACAGCTCAATCTGAGAGCAACTCTCTTCTCCTCTTCTCTTATCCTAACTTACAAATTCATTTACATCAACTTTCTAAATAAATATACCAATATTACAATTCATTCACATTTACATCCACATCAACACAAACTCAAACGTAAGTATTACAATATCTAAATATTTTCTATTTCATAAAAAAATTGATAGAATATTTTCTATATATATAAGCAAATAAACCTGTAATACAATTATAAAATATGCCACACATTTTAAGTAGAAAATCACAAATATAGCAATAACTCATATAGACCATAATTTAAAAATATTCACAATAAATTATAATATTAATACAATTATAAATCAGTCATATTTCATATACAGATTTAGGAGCTTACCGTTTTCGAGTTGATTTTCTCAAAAAAGACATAATACCACGTCCTCATCGCGATGCGTGCTCCTGCTCCTGCACTTGTGACACGTGCTCCTGTTCCTGCTCCTCTGATGCCTGCTCTTGCTGGGTTTCATCTTGGGTAAGATCTCCTGGATAGTTACAAACATGGAGCTTAATGTGGTGATTTTAAGATTATTCATGTTTGTTGACCAAAAAAAAAAGATTATTCATGTTAAAAAGAAAATTACATCTTTTAACAGTATAAGTTAAACTCTTATATACATAAAATACATTAAAAATGTGTTAAACAAGGAGTTAACTCGTGTAGCACCGCTACTTTGGTAGGTATAAAGATTTAGAAGATTTTTTTTTTTTTTTTTTTTGAACATCTAAAAAAATTAGTGTTAAACAAATCAATACACATATAGGTGCAAATTATATTGTAGCCTCAATGCTCTTCACGTTTAGGGTACAAACTTTATGATACTCTTATGGATGTTGGATAGGCCTCGGAACAAAGAATACGAAGCACGACAAGTCCGACAAAACGACCCTGCTAACTAGTAAACTGATCATTGATAGTAGTCAAGGAGAAATCTTTAGTATCTTGGCAATGCTCTGTGCCAAATAAATTGTTGTGAGCAAAGAGATAAGACTCCGGACTTGAAAGATATATCGGAACTTTTCTAACCTACTGGGCCTAGTAAAAATCAAATTTCTGTCCAAGCAGCCAAACTATCCTATTATATACAGAGGGAACAATATATATCATATTTAGTAAAAAGAACGTCATACTACATAGAGTATTCTCATTGGATGACCTATCGTGGATGAAGTTGCCCTTAATCAGCTCTCCGACCACGTCTTTGGCCACGTCGCATTACTATATGCATCTAATATGGTTTGGTGGGGATTGGGTATAAGAAAAGCATGCACACCATTTAAAAGGGAGACTAGAAAAATCTCTCCATTATATTTTTACGCCTACCAACAGAAGAGTCGGTACCGACAATTGCTTTCTTTTTCAAGGAGGTATGTCGCTCTGACAACTGGATCATGTTTAATACTAGCGTCATCTTCGTTATGTACTCATAAGAAATATGTGCAGTGATAGTGGAGCGGAGCTAGAAAACGCAATCCATTACTTACCAAAAGATACATAAACTCCAGTTTAGATTCTCTGTTAGTATTCCAATCCGATAAACAAATAAAAAATAAATGTAAAATTAGTGAGTGGATGCAGTATATTTGCTAAAACTTAAATATAAATACATTTCTATTGCATCCCTTTTATTATGTGCCTGGTGGGCTACTACCTTCTATAAGGAGAAGGGCCGAACATGGGCTTTGCTTTGACGATTGACTCCTGCTGGTTGTCATTCATCTTACCATTCCTCATCAATTCATAGCAGCATTTATTGATGGGCTCTGTGTTTCAATGGATAGAAATGTGCATCATGAAACATCAGATCGTCGTAAAATTTTATAATACTTCGTGTATAAGTTTTCTCTTTTTTCCTAAAAGCTTTGTGGTTGAATTTTTATTTTTGAACTGGAAATTTCAAATTTTTGAAAGTTTCGTAGTTAATATTTTTATTAAATAATTTTTAGATATAAATTATGGTCAATTGAGTGCAACTCAGAAAACTTGTATTTCAATTATTGAAGAATTTGTCCCGATTTTGAGTCGACGCTCTTTGGGGAAGAAGATAATTAGCTTCATGTGGTTATGAATGGGTGCGTCTCTCCACGCAAGATGGAGAGTCAGGTGCGCCAATGCCCGTTAGGTTGACCATTATGGTGAGATCAACACAAGTTGTAAAACGATAATATCTTCTATCACAAAAAAAATAAAATAAAAATAAAAATAAAAACAAAAAAAAGGGAAGCGCAGGGGGGGGGGGGGGCTGGGGTTGGGGTCGACGCCTAGCATCTCCTCTGTTCTTCAGCGGAGGATAACTATATATCAGCCACCCATTTTTCACCCCTTACAAATCAAATCTTCCTAACTTATATTTTCTACCCCTTACAATTCAGATCCTCCTAACTTTTAAGTCGTAAATCAGCCTATCCTTTTATGATAAATATCAAATCAGCCCCTCTATTTACTTACGTGTACAAACCTCATTCTTCAATTTCTTTTTTCTCTCGGAAGTACACGGATGCGGATGCGAAAGCACGATATGATATGAATACCGAATACGATAGTTTTCAAACAAGTTGGACACGGGTAGAAGTGTAAACGAGTCGAGTCGCTCCTGAGCAATTCAAACTCGACTCGCTAAAAGCTCGACTCGAACTCAGTCTAAGTGAGTAGAGTGATACTCGCGATCGACTCAAAAACTTGTGAGCCCAAAAAATAGGCTCAATAAAATTATCATGAGAATATTTTGTTCCTTATTATATGAATTTCTAGCATCAAATAGATAGCTAACAGATACCGAATAGTAGAAATTACGAAAAATGAATATAATTTAAATATTTGATGGACCAGCACAATAAATTTATGTAAGAACTGAAATGAATAGCAATATATATTCACAATTTATCTATTATTAAGCTCGAAATCGGCTTGAGCCAAACTCGACTCGAACTCGAATTTTTTTCAAATGAACTGAGCTGAGGGAATCACTAGTCGACTTAACTCGACTCATTTTCACCTCTAGACACGGGTACGGCACGACATAATAATAAAAATAATAATAAAATATAATTTATATTAAGTATTTGAACATATAAAAATATAATAATATTCAATAACAATTACATAATATAATATTTTTTTATTTTTAAATATAAATTAAACAGTAAGAGTCTAAGTACAACAACAAAAATTAATAAAAAAAAAAAAAATATTTGATTTTATAACTATATTATATACTTATTGCTACATACTGTTGGCATAGTATTTTACTTCTCTAAAAAAAAAATGTTTGAAACAAAAATATAATACGGAAATACATGTTGGACACTTCTATCTGGTGTGTCGAGGATACGTGTATATGAAATTCTTTTATTATTTTTATTTTGTGTATACATGTCTGATACGTGTATATGAAATTCTTTTATTATTTTTATTTTGTGTATACATGTCTGATACGTGTTTGGATGTATTCGTAATATGTCAGTATCAAATATTATACGAATACTATACAGAATAAAATTTCATTGTATCCAAACTTCTTAGCCCCATCTAGTTTTATCCATTGTTAAAGTGACCTCTCTTAGTTTATTCCGTATTCTCTTGCAACCATTGCAACCACTTCAATGATTCCTCTTCGTACATAATCTTCGTGGTTAACAAATCCGGAATAATGTTTTCTAATAATTTCTCCTTAAATAAACATCTGTTAAGTAAACAAATCTGGTACTCCCAGTAGCTTCGTCGACGTGGGCACGGTCATACAGCAAGCTATTCCCCCATGGAACTTTATAATAATGGAAACAAATGAAGCTTTCCAGCATCAAAGATGCTGCAATTATCATTGCAATATGCTTACCCAATGACGATGGGATTATTCCTTCTGGAAAAGATTGTGGAATAATACCCCACCCAGACTTCACCTTATCTCCATGATCTTTCTCGTGCGACGGCTCATCGCCACCGCAGATTTAAGCTCGCTGTCTGCCGAAGTAGATTATGGTCTCGTCACCGGCCAAAAGCTGCCGCATTCCTTCAAATCGTAACGCACGAGAAGTTATGTACAGACAGAAATTTGTTTACAAAGCAAAGACTTCTTTGACAAAATCTTTCTTAAAACGGAAGAGATGAAGGGAAATTTCGAAATCCTATGCGCGTCTTTTAAAAACCAACCTCTAAAACTCCAAGAAAAACCAAAGAGGGAAAGTAATATCTTTTCGGAGAATTAGAGCAATTTCGATAAATTCTTTCTAAAAATAGTTATTACGAGCCTGGATTTTTGATATTTTTAGAGAATCTTCAACCACAAAATCTAATTTTACTAACAACTTGAGCCAACCGTCTTTGGTTTTACATTGCTTTGTATGTATGTACTTTTTTTTTCAAAGAATTAATTGAGTTGCCTTTTGTTTTTGCTTTTGTTGATGTTGTTGTTTATTCAAAATACACAAGTATTTGTTTGTTTGCATGGGATCTGCTGTTTAATTTGCTGATTATTCATTTAAAAAAAAATTAATATGAAATTTCTTAAGTTATTTTATGTGCAGTTATATGTGAAGAATGGTTACTGCAACATCTGAGGATCCCACAGGTTTGGAAGAACAACATAATGTTGAGTTTTCAATTGTTCTTCCGGTTGAAGAGTATGGTCTAGAGAGGTATCAAATCAAGGAAAGGTGGAAATCAGTGTAATGGATGAAGCTAACGTTCATTATGTTGCCGACGCACCACCAGAGGACGTTTTACAACCTAACTTTCATTACAGGAGTAGATTCGTATGCAACTCTTTTGACGAACATGATAATTTCTTTCTTGATGATTTATATTTAAATGTTTCCACTGATATTTCTCTGCATGATATGTGGACACAGATTGTGAGAAGGAAAAACAGTAAAACTAAATGATTGGGGGTTAATATTTTACGAAGGTTAGAAGAATCAAATCCAAGGCTTCTAAAGTTTCTTGGATCTAATGCATGAAACTACTAGTTTATTTATTTTATTTAACAATTGTTTTTTTGATTTTCTATTTACTCATCTTATCATTTAAATAAAGTTCTGAAGGACCCTTTTCTATATTTCACCAGAGTTTCTGGTTTATTTTAAAGGCTAAAAAATTTATATATATGAAGAATGGTCCAATTCAAGTAAACTAGCTAGGACAAATCGAAATCATCCCTACCTATTTTGTATCACATTATTTCTATCTCATGTATTAATCTTCTTCTTAATTAATTAAGAATAATGTTATTATTAGAGAAACTAATTTTTAACCACATGTCTTGTTTAGAATAAGAGAAAATACCACATAGCATACCAAAAATTATTTAAAATGCCACGTGGCATAACGACTTTCATCACCCAATTTTATATATATGTATATAGATTATAGAGGTCAGACAGAAGTTAGGACGAAGTTAAGACAGTTGGCGGTATTAGGATCAGAATAAGGTAAAACACAGCTATAAAGAATATAGATGATTGAACTGTAAAATTATACCCAAAACCTATTTTTTTAAGGCCAAAATTTAGTAAATGCCCATTTACTATAGACTTTTGGGCGCTCATGCTCTTCAACTTATTTTGGGACCTTTCATACCCTTCTACTTCAAATTTAAGAACGCGATGTTCTTATTCGATTAATTAGACAGACACGTCACTAATCTTGCTGACGTGGCACTAATTAATATTTTTTATTATTTTTTAATATTAGTTGGACATTAAAAAATACCAATATTTATATTAAAAAAATAATTAAATAATATTTAATTGGTGTCACATCAGCGTAATTAACACTTAAATCATCTTCAGGGGTATCGCGTTCCCAAACTAATAGTAAAGGGGTATGAAAGTCACGAAAATAAGTATAGAGGTATGAATGCCCAAAAATACATAGTAGAGGGGTATTTACTAAATTTTGACCTTTTTTAAAAAGAACCATAATTTTTTATCAACACACGTAAAGAAACTATAACCAAGATAAGTATGGGAGAGAGACAATGCCCCTTACTCAACATTTTATCCTGTATATAGGAAAAATTCAAAACCATGTGACCCGCCAAAAGAGGTCCTTAATTTGTTATACTGTAATGCTATCGGCATAGACTAGTCGAGACGAATAAAGCACTAAAGTGCTTTGTCTCTCCTTCTAGCTAAAAGAAAAATGAAAAAACTAAGAATCTATCAAATGATTACCGAATTTTTCTTTAGAATTTGAAAATTATGATGAAGATTTTAGAATTCAGGATTAAAAAAAAAAAAAAAAAAAACTTATTTCTAATACAAATCCTCGTGATTCAAAATCAAAGTTAGTATTCCATTCTCCATTTGCAGAAACCTTCCAAAATGGCAAAACCCTTCAAGTTCTAAGGCGGCAACGTGTTAATCCCGGTAGAGTTTTCCCGGCGTAGAATAATTAAAGCATGCAGCAATAATGGCGATGTAGGATGAGCACCTCACGATTCCTCATCTCCGTCATACAAATTCCTTTGTTTTCCTAATCGAATATTCTTAACTTTCCATTTCCGACAACTTCGCCGGCCGCCTACTCACCACCGCTTTCCACAGCACAGCAATTCTCCGGCGTGCACGTACTCATGCATCCACCCGACCAACATTAGCCTTATTCGAGAATAATTGACTGAGGTGAGAAGACCTCAAACACCTCGTGATTATGCATTGTTGTCTTCAGATTCAACGCAAACATAAACAAGACTGCCAGATCATCGTGCCACGTATAACTCAGACTTTATTCGTCATGCATGCATGGTTCTTCTATAAATAGGGTTTGCCACAACCATATTTTTCCCATCGACAACGAAGAAGTTCTCAAGTTGATTTCCAAGAAAAACAACCAAGAGAAAACCCTAGCAGTTCCAATCTAAGCTTGAAAAATGGCAGGTTTCTTTCGCAAGGTGGAGCAGAAAGTTCAGTTGAAGGAGGTGGACGGAGGCAAACTCTGCAAGGAAAAAGTGTTGCGCTTCGAAGAGACGGGCGGGAAGCACCACAAAGAGGAAGTGGTTCACTACAAAGAAGATCTCCTCGATAGAAATTACGGAGGTGAAATTGGATACCAAAATCAATTGATCAAGGGAGATCAATATGACAGCGGGCTGGTGAAGAAGATAAAACAAAGGATGGACAAGAAGAAGGATAAGATCAATGGGAGGAAAGGCGCCAGAGACCACCGAGATGACAACAGCAGCGACGACGATTACTACTGATCATGTCTATGTATATGTCTACCTAGCTAGTAAAGAGGTGAGTTACAAATAAATTTCATAGGTTTTATGCAGCTTGATTATAGATGGGCGAGGGATTACCTTTCTAATCTAGCTGCGCATTAACAACGATGTGCTCGTGGTAGTGCGCACGTGCATCATCTCAAGTACGATGGTGCATCCAGGGTATGGATAGTTACTAGCAGAGCCTTGACGTGAATGCCACTCGGGTCCTAAAAAGTATATATGCCAAATAGGTGCTTGGAGGTTCTCATTTCATCTAATTTTGTGATCTTTTGTTTGCAGGTAGGAGAGAGAAGGGCAATAGCTCATGAGGAGGGGTGTTCTATGTTGTACATAGTACTGCATGTAATCTCTTCTGTGTAATAAAATCTCAATAAAGTTCCTACTTCTTAAAACAGTCGGTGTCATGTATATGTTGCTTTTCACTCTTTTTTCTTTTTTTTTTTTTTTTTGGTTTGTGTTTTTACAATTTTCTTCATGACAAAGACGGCCGATAGGAAATGAATCTCCAAATGTAGAATTTAATAGTAAAATAAAGGGGAATATATATGATTTAACGTGAAAATCCTAACGAAAAAATTATAGTACGCCGGTATCGTAAGAAAAATAACGGTATCAATCCACTAGAAATGGAGATGAGCACAAACTATATTTTGGCAATAAGTCATATAAAAGAAATTTGCTATATATATATATATATATATATATATATATATATATATATATATATATATATATATATATATATATAATTCCAAGATAAAACTAAATGCGATAGTTGACACAAACATGACAATGGGCTTGAGCTGTGCTTAAACTAGTTTGAGCCCGAGATGCTCATGGCTCGTTTTCACCCCTACCTGTCCTCACCCTAAATGCGGTATGAGTGTTGAAGACCGGAGTTAGGAACAAATGGCTGGAAATACATACACAATGAGGGAGAAAAAAAAAGAAAAAAAGATCGGATCCACGTTATAATAGCGGTGAAATGGAAAGCCTAGTCGTATTACCATGTTAGAATGGATGTACATCTCCAAACCACATCATAAAGAGAGGAATGGCACAAACTATACAAGTTAGAGAGGTCTATTCCAAGGAACTGATGTAAAACTACTTTTCTTAAGATCGACTTAATTTGTAGATCCATGGAGAATCCACTTTTATTAGCAACAACAATGGAGTCGATAGTTGACACAAACATGACAATGGGCTTGAGCTGTGCTTAAACTAGTTTGAGCCCGAGATGCTCATGGCTCGTTTTCACCCCTACCTGTCCTCACCCTAAATGCGGTATGAGTGTTGAAGACCGGAGTTAGGAACAAATGGCTGGAAATACATACACAATGAGGGAGAAAAAAAAAAGAAAAAAAGATCGGATCCACGTTATAATAGCGGTGAAATGGAAAGCCTAGTCGTATTACCATGTTAGAATGGATGTACATCTCCAAACCACATCATAAAGAGAGGAATGGCACAAACTATACAAGTTAGAGAGGTCTATTCCAAGGAACTGATGTAAAACTACTTTTCTTAAGATCGACTTAATTTGTAGATCCATGGAGAATCCACTTTTATTAGCAACAACAATGGAGTCGATAGTTGACACAAACATGACAATGGGCTTGAGCTGTGCTTAAACTAGTTTGAGCCCGAGATGCTCATGGCTCGTTTTCACCCCTACCTGTCCTCACCCTAAATGCGGTATGAGTGTTGAAGACCGGAGTTAGGAACAAATGGCTGGAAATACATACACAATGAGGGAGAAAAAAAAAAGAAAAAAAGATCGGATCCACGTTATAATAGCGGTGAAATGGAAAGCCTAGTCGTATTACCATGTTAGAATGGATGTACATCTCCAAACCACATCATAAAGAGAGGAATGGCACAAACTATACAAGTTAGAGAGGTCTATTCCAAGGAACTGATGTAAAACTACTTTTCTTAAGATCGACTTAATTTGTAGATCCATGGAGAATCCACTTTTATTAGCATCAATAATGGAGTTGATCGTTGACAAAAACATGACAATGGGTTTTGCTTAGAGTGTGATATAACCTCGTTCTGGACAGCCACGTGTCATGACGCTCATGAAGCCTGATTAGGAAAATGAGCCGGGCCATGAAGTAAAGGCCCACGATGCAGACGAATTCCTATTTAGGATAGGCTCCGAGACTTCCTACTAAAGCTCATGTCGGTAATAGTTCACTCCCGATATGTACTTCGATAACAGTTTTGCCCCGAAGTCAATATCGGCAGATTAGAAGAAGTTGGACCGTCGTATTTACGCGCGCAGAAGACTCTACGGGAAATCAAACCGACGCACTTTTTGTGATTTCCAATAAAGGCTCATTAAGTTCATTAGATAATTAATCACGGTTATTAATCACTAAATTGGAAAGCTCAAAGGTCGTTGAGCCTACAGAAGTATCTTCCACGGCGGCTATAAAAGGCGACCGACAGCTCTGAATGAGGAGTTGGCTGGTGGATATACCGACATACTGTATTGTAGAGAGCGAAGTGAGCTTGGTGAGACTTGTATTCTTTTTTATTCATAGTAAATTCCCTCTTCCTTTGGCGTTACGTAACAGCTCGTGGTTTTACCTTGATTTCAAGAATTTTCACATTAAAAAGTGTCTGTGCTTTGTGTGACCATCATCCGATTCTTGCGATTGTTGTTTATTTAGAACCTTGGCCAAAACTGTTTTTGAACACTCTATTGATCGGTCGAGAACCAGCTCGATCAGATTAATAATATTACCTTTTACCTTGGAAATATATATAATATGTTCTGTATTGTTCATGCATTTCTCTCCTTCTAGCTAAAAGGAAAAAAAAAAAGAAAAAAAAAACTAAGAATCTATCGGCATGATTACCGATTTTTACTTTAGAATTTGAAAATTATGATGAAGAATTTAGAATTCAGGATCGTTATGTTCATTTGGAAAAAAAAAAAAACTTATATCTAACAAAAATCCTCGTGATTCAAAATCAAAGTTAGTAACCCATTCTACATTTGAAGAAAACCTTCCAAAATGGCAAAACCCTTCAAGTTCTAAGGCGGCAACGTGTTAATTCCGGTAGAGTTTTCCCGGCGTAGAATAATTAAAGCAAGCAGCAATGATGGCGATGTAGGATGAAGACCTCACGATTCCTCATCTCCGTCATACAAATTCCTTTGTTTTCCTAATCGAATATTCTTAACTTTCCATTTCCGACAACTTCGTCGGCCGCCTACTCACCACCGCTTTTCACAGCACAGCAATTCTCCGGCGTGCACGTACTTATGGATCCACCCGACCAACATTTGCCTTATTCGAGAATAATTAACTGAGGTGGGAAGACCTTAAACACCACGTAGTTATGCATTCAAAAACTCAAGTTGTCTTCAGATTCAACACAAATAAACAAGACTGCCAGATCATCGTGCCACGTATAGCTCAAACTTTATTCGTCATGCATGCATGGTTCTTCTATAAATAGGGTTTGCCACAACCATATTTTTCCCATCGACGACGAAGAAGTTCTCAAGTTGGTTTCCAAAAAAAACAATTAAGAGAAAACTCTAGCAGTTCCAAACTCAGCTAGAAAAATGGCAGGTTTCTTTCGCAAGGTGGAGCAGAAAGTTCAGTTGAAGGAGGTGGACGGAGGCAAACTCTGCAAGGAAAAAGTGTTGCGCTTCGAAGAGACGGGCGGGAAGCACCACAAAGAGGAAGTGGTTCACTACAAAGAAGATCTCCTCGATAGAAATTACGGAGGTGAAATTGGATACCAAAATCAATTGATCAAGGGAGATCAATATGACAGCGGGCTGGTGAAGAAGATAAAACAAAGGATGGACAAGAAGAAGGATAAGATCAATGGGAGGAAAGGCGCCAGAGACCACCGAGATGACAACAGCAGCGACGACGATTACTACTGATCATGTCTATGTATATGTCTACCTAGCTAGTAAAGAGGTGAGTTACAAATAAATTTCATAGGTTTTATGCAGCTTGATTATAGATGAGCGAGGGATTACCTTTCTAATCTAGCTGCGCATTAACAACGATGTGCTCGTGGTAGTGCGCACGTGCATCATCTCAATTACGATGGTGCATCCAGGGTATGGATAGTTACTAGCAGAGCCTTGACGTGAATGCCACTCGGGTCCTAAAAAGTATATATGCCAAATAGGTGCTTGGAGGTTCTCATTTCATCTAATTTTGTGATCTTTTGTTTGCAGGTAGGAGAGAGAAGGGCAATAGCTCATGAGGAGGGGTGTTCTATGTTGTACATAGTACTGCATGTAATCTCTTCTGTGTAATAAAGTCTCAATAAAGTTCCTACTTCTTAAAACAGTCGGTGTCATGTATATGTTGCTTTTCACTCTTTTTTCTTTTTTTTTTTTTTGGTTTGTGTTTTTACAATTTTCTTCATGACAAAGACGGCCGATAGGAAATGAATCTCCAAATGTAGAATTTAATAGTAAAATAAAGGGGAATATATATGATTTAACGTGAAAATCCTAACGAAAAAATTATAGTACGCCGGTATCGTAAGAAAAATAACGGTATCAATCCACTAGAAATGGTGATGAGCACAAAATATATTTTGGCAATAAGTCATATAAAAGAAATTTGATATATACATATATATACATATATATATATATATATATATATATATATATATATATCTTCTACCAAATAATAAGATCGAAAAATATATTTTAACATCCTATCAAATAGAGAGATCTCACAATACATCTCAACACCAAGAACTAGGTAGCACACCTTTCCTTTTACGGGTAACCAGTTAACAGATTTAGCAGAAGAATTTCGAAGCTTTTGTTGGTCACAATTAACTGATTTTGAGGAAGAATTAAAAAAAAACTAACTTATATACGAAGAACCTTGCAAATAAAAAGAGCTAACTTATAATCCAATGTAAAATACCAACTAAAGTGAGTTATTAGACGGCAGTAAAGGTCAATCCGAAAGAATTCGAAAGAGTTAACATGGGCTTTTTCTTCGGATGCTTTATAGGTCCAAAGAAAATCTACTTTTAACGCCTGTCCTTAGGTGCGAGCTCGAGCTCGACGAGCTTCAGAGTCTAAACTCGAACTCGACTAGATTCAAAAATTTCGAGCTCGAACATGACTGTATTAACTAACTGAGCCGAGCTAGGCCAAGCTCGACATTGAGTTCGAGCTCGAACTCGCTTAAATTATCCTGTTGCAAAATATATTTGATTAAAATAGAAAAACTTGTTTACGTAGTTATGCTTATGACTCCAACGTGCCGAGTAACACGATGATAATGCTCGACTCGTTTAATTACTCCAGTTTGAACCGTTGTTGTGCTCATATTTTTACGGACAGATAAATCAAGGTCGGTGTCAATTTATTATCCGGCTAATAATCCGACACGCTCAGTTGAAGCTTCAAATATGGAGTAATAGTCCGATTAGACCTACATAAAATCTAATTGGATTCAATCCAATTCAGCTCAGATAATTCAGAATTGACATACCGTTGCTAAATCGATGATAACACATATTATACATGTCCGAATTAAGATCAACCAATTTTGCATGAAACCCAGCTCGATTCCGCACCGTCACGTAAAATTTCACATTAATTGAAGTACATTTACTTGATGAAATATATTTATGAATTCAGCTCAGTGCCGGCTCGGCTCAGACTGACCAGAGCTAGATTCGGATGTCATAACTTTTTGTACATATATCCGAATGAGCTCAAACCAATTTTATATGAAAGTAGACTCATCAAGGTACCTGTGTACAAAATTTGAGCAGAATTGGATTAGAATTTGACCAGTTTCAAATTTATTTAAACGAGCAGTAATAAGCACAGATTGCATTGAAAGGCAGACGTAATGGGCAGTACTAATCACAAATAAATCACAAATAGGCGTTACAGAAATTGTCTGCTACAGATGTTATGTTTGTTATCCGAGGTTATCCAAGCCACATACGTTACAGATGATGAATGGCAGTCGTTACTTATATTTTGCATTAAGCACTATATAAACTGTGGCAGATAGCGGCTACAGGGGATGATCACAGAGAGACCTAAAATATACATAGAATAGAGAGAAAAAAAATCAAAGAAAGGTGAGAGCACTAATCTCTTCTGTAATTTTTTTTTCTTGACTTCCATGTAATATTCTTTTTCAACGAATTTTGCCTGATGTCGTTATTGGGACTGAAATCGAAGCTCGAATGGAGAGAGATAGGGCTTCATCGACATATCAGATATTTTAAGCCATCATATGGGCTTCATTTTATTTTATTTATACTGTTTACTATATATTAATATGTGATATATGATATGAGTATTTATCATCTTTTTTCTGTTTATATATATATATATATATATATATATATATATATATACACACACACACACACACACACACACACACACATACACATATTCAAATATGTTTAATAGTGATGTTTTTCTTTTTGCGCATATCCTTTCATGCTATATATTTATGTGTTAAATATATAGTTTCAAAATTGATAGATCCGGTGAGCTTCTCGAAATGTTATATTTATATAAATTTTATGTGTTGAATATTATATTACAAGCTCAAAATATGTTCATTTAAATGAATAAATTACATGCTATATATTAAAAAAAATTTCCTAAAATCAGAGGTTGCATATATATGCGTAATTAAAGACGAGATCCGACTATATTTTAAATATTCAAAATTTCACTTTCACAACCGTACTCGAACTTATCTCGTGCTCGGCAAGCCTCAAGCTTGAGCTGTGCTTAAACGAGTTTGAGCCCGAGATGTTCACAGCTAGTTTTCACCCCTACCTATCCTCACCCTAAATGCGGTATGAGAGTTAAAGTCCGGAGTTAGGCAAAAATGGCTGGAAATACATACACATTGAGGAAAAACAAGAAAAAAAAAAAAGAAAGAAAAACAAGATCGGATCCACGTTATAATAGCTGTGAAATGGAAAGCCTAGTCGTATTACTAGGGGTGAGCATTACCCGAATTTGGACCCTTAACCCGAACCGACCCGACCCTAAAAATGTCAAAATATCGGGTTCGGGTCGGTTCGGGTTCGGTTCGGGTCCATAATTTTATAATTCTGGGTCTGAATTAAATCGGGTCGGGTATAGGAATCTGAATTCGGGCCAGGTTGGTAGCAGCCCGATTTACAAAATACTTGGCAGTCTGGGGCCTCTGGGCGACTGGGCCTGGGGCTGGGCCGCTTGTAATCTGGCACAGCACCTCTAAGTTTCTAAGTTAACCTAACCTAAACTTCTCAGTTCTCTTCTCCTTGCGGCTCGCGCGGCGCTCACCGACTCATCCTCGCAAATTCGCAATCGCAACCCTAAATCGCTCCTCTTCTCGCCGACCTGAGCGGTCTCCCTCGTCGGACCCGAGCCTCTCCTATTCCGCTATTCTCCAGGTTCTTCCCTTCTCGGCGTTCTCACAGGCTCATAGCCTCGCAAACCTCGAGCCAACCCTAAATAACGTCTCCTCTTCAAGGGCTTTTTGGTTTGAGTATTTTTTTTGTTTTTGTTTTTTCTTTGATCAATCTATTTTTTCTTTAACAATCTGTTTTTTACTCCTACTATCGTCATTGATTTGGATACATATTTTTTTGTATGTTTTTTCAGGCAGTGCTCAAAGGACCAAATAATCGAAGATAACCGAGCAGGATTCCCTGCTACTGGTAAGTGGTAAGCAGTTCTTCTCGATTTCTATGAGTTTATTTCTTTCAGATGCTCGGAGTCTTGGATGTTAGGTTTCGTTTAATCATGTATAAAGATGTAATTCGTTATTTGAACTGTTTCAGTGTGTCACTGAGATTGATAGTTCTATACATTGTACATAATGAATCGATTGCTTGCTTGGATTTTATTGATCGTATTGTTTGTTCCTGATAAATGATATATTAGTATAGCTTACATAGATTGTGACTGCTTGTGTATTTTTTAATTTAGTTTTTTATGTTTTCCATAATCTGAATTTTAATGTCAGTGTGAATTAGTATGTGAATTTTCATGTAAGTAAAAGTTGCGATATCAGTATGTGAATTAGTACGATTTGCATCTACGGATTTGTAAGTGTTAAGTATTAGACTATTTGTATTGATACTTAACTGGATGGGAATGTTAGCATGCACCTTTGAAGGGATTGATATTTCGAAGTTGCTCCAAGAAGAAGCCGACATAATAGATAATGGTAATATTAATGTATGGTCGTTCATTTATTTGTTTAAAATATAATTAGTTCTAACAATTATTATTGAGGTGGATATTTGTAATCTCCTAAATGTTGAAACGGTTAAAAGTGCTTCAAATTTTTGAAGAAGATGAGGAATATTGCTTGGATTTCTGAGATTCAGACGGTGATTGCCTATTGGTGAGTTGATGTTTATTTCTAAGAAAATATAAAATATATGATTTTGATTGTTTTTGCTCTAAAGTGGTGTTGTTGGCTTGTCGCAGGTGGTGTTTATTGACTTCAATTCTACCTGCTGGCTGATGCTGGCAAAGTGGCAACTGCTGAATGCTGTGCTGCTACCAACTTCTGTTTTGCTTGCTGATGTTGAGTATGTGCTGCTGAGTTTGAGTTGTTTCTGTTCTGCCTGCTGCTGCTGAGTGCTTATTGGCGATTGCTGCGTGTTGCTGCTGCTTGCTGAGGATGTGCTGCTGCTTGCTGCTGAGGGATGAATAGATAGATGTTCATTTGATATGAATTATAACTTGTTGACTGTGTGGATGATAGTTATTAGTAATATGGATTATGGACATTTGATATGGATTGTATTATGTATATGGACTATGGACATTTGATATGGATTGTGTTTAACTGTTATGATTTGTCATTACAACTTATTGCTGATATGAGATGAGATTTCTGATTTTAATATTACTATCTTTATAATATAATATTTCTATTTTTATTTGATTTTAATTAGTTGTATTATTTTCATTTAATTTTGATTGTGCAGCTATTTAGTTTGGGTCGAACCAAACTAACCCGAACCGACCCGATTTTTTTCGGGTCGGTCCGGTTCGGGTTAGATTTTGGTTCGGGTCGGGTTCGGGTATTGGTGATTTCGGGTCGGGTATGTTATTTTCTATTCGGGTCGGGTCGGGTCGGGTCGGGTAGACCCGTATGCTCAGCCCTACGTATTACCATGTTAGAACGGATGTACATCTCCAAACCACATCATAAAGAGAGGAATGGCACAAACTATACAAGTTAGAGAGGTCTATTCCAAGGAACTGATGTAAAACTACTTTTCTTAAGATCGACTTAATTTGTAGATCCATGGAGAATACACTTTTATTAGAATCCACTTTTAATATGTTGACAAAAACATGACAATGGGTTTTGCTTAGAGTGTGATATAACCTCGTTCTGGACCGCCACGTGTCATGACGCTCATGAAGCCTGATTAGGAAAATGAGCCGGACCATGAAGTAAAGGCCCACGATGCAGACGAATTCCTATTTAGGATAGGCTCCGAGACTTCCTACTAAAGCTCATGTCGGTAATAGTTCACTCCCGATATGTACTTCGATAGCTGTTTTGCCTCGAACTCAATATCGGTAGATTAGAAGAAGTTGGACCGTCGTATTCACGCGCGCGGAAGAATTTACAGAAAATCAAACCGACGCACTCTTTGTGATTTCCAATAAAGACTCATTAAGTTCATTAGATAATTAATCACGGTCATTAATCACTAAATGGAAAAGCTCAAAGGTCGTTGAGCCTACGGAAATGTCTCCCACGGCGGCTATAAAAGGCGACCGACGGCTCTGAATGAGGAGTTGGCTGGTGGATATACCGACATACTGTACTGTAGAGAGCGAAGTGAGCTTGGTGAGACTTGTATTCTCTTTTACTCATAGTGAATTCCCTCTTACTTTGGCGTTACGTAACAGTCCGTAGTTTTACCTTGATTTCAAGAATTTCCACATTAAAAAGTGTCTGTGCTTGGTGTGACCATCATCCGATTCTTGCGATTGTTGTTTATTTAGAACCTTGGCCAAAACTGTTTTTGAACACTCTATTGATCGGTCAAGAACCAGCTCGATCAAATTGATAATATTACCTTTTTACCTTGGAAATATATATAATATGTTCTGTATTGTTCATGCATTTCCTCCCCTCTTATATATATTGTTCATGCATTTCTCTCCTTCTAGCTAAAAGAAAAAAAAAGAAAAACTAAGAATCTATCGGCATGATTACCGATTTTTTCTTTAGAATTTGAAAATTATGATGAAGATTTTAGAATTCAGGATCGTTATGTTCATTGGGAAAAAAAAAAAACTTATATCTAATAAAAATCCTCGTGATTCAAAATCAAAGTTAGTATCCCATTCTACATTTGCAGAAAACCATCCAAAATGGCAAAACCCTTTCACGTTCTTAGGCGGCAACGTGTTAATTCCGGTAGAGTTTTCCCGGCGTAGAATAATTAAAGCAAGCAGCAATGATGGCGATGTAGGATGAAGACCTCACGATTCCTCATCTCCGTCATACAAATTCCTTTGTTTTCCTAATCGAATATTCTTAACTTTCCATTTCCGACAACTTCGTCGGCCGCCTACTCACCACCGCTTTTCACAGCACAGCAATTCTCCGGCGTGCACGTACTCATGCATCCATCCGACCAACATTTGCGTTATTCGAGAATAATTAACTGAGGTGAGAAGACCTAAAACACCTCGTGGTTATGCATTCAAAAAATAAGTTGTCTTCCGATTCAACACAAACATAAACAAGACTGCCAGATCATCGTGTCACGTATCGTCATGCATGCATGGTTCTTCTATAAATAGGGTTTGCCACAACCATATTTTTCCATCGACAACGAAGAAGTTCTCAAGTTGATTTCCTAGAAAAACAATTAAGAGAAAACCCTAGCAGTTCCAAACTCAGCTAGAAAAATGGCAGGTTTCTTTCGCAAGGTGGAGCAGAAAGTTCAGTTGAAGGAGGTGGACGGAGGCAAACTCTGCAAGGAAAAAGTGTTGCGCTTCGAAGAGACGGGCGGGAAGCACCACAAAGAGGAAGTGGTTCACTACAAAGAAGATCTCCTCGATAGAAATTACGGAGGTGAAGTTGGATACCAAAATCAATTGATCAAGGGAGATCAATATGACAGGGGCTGGTGAAGAAGTTAAAACAAAGGATGGACAAGAAGAAGGATAAGATCAACGGGAGGAAGGGCGCCAGAGACCACCGAGATGACAACAGCAGCGACGACGGTTACTACTGATGTCTATGTATATGTCTACCTAGCTAGTAACGAGGTGAGTTATAAATAAATTTCACAGGTTTAATGCAGCTTGATTATAGATGTTAGAGAATCGCGGTGAAGGAGTGTTGCAGTAGAAGGGCGAGGGATTACCCTTTCTCATTTAGCTTCTACTCCTTATACCGTTACATAATGCGCATTAACAACAATGTGCTCGTGGTAGAGCACACGTGCATCATCTCAAGTACGATGGTGCACCCAGGTTGGTAGTAACTTTCTGTATAGATCCAAGTTATGGATAGTTACTAGCAGAGCCTTGGTGTGAATTTCACTCGGTCCTAGAAATTATATATGCCAAATAGGTGCTTGGAGGTTCTCATTTCATCTAATTTTGTCATCTTTTGATTGCAGGTAGGAGAGAGAAGGGCAATAGCTCATGAGGAGGGGTGTTCTATGTTGTACATAGTACTGCATGTAATCTCTTCTGTGTAATAAAATCTAAATAAAGTTCCTACTTCTTAAAACAGTCAGTGTCATATATATGTTGGTTTCCACTCTCTCTCTCTCTCTCTCTCTTTCTCTCTCTCTCTCTCTTTTGTGTGTGTGTATGTGTTTTTACAATATTCTTCAAGACAAAGACGGCCGACAGGAAAGGAATCTCCAAATGTAGAATTTAATAGTAAAATAAAGGGGAATATACATGATTTAACGTGAGAAACCTAACAAAAAAATTATAGTACACCGGTCCTTAAATCTTAAGAAAAATGACGATATCAATCCACGAGAAATAGAGATGAGCACAAAGTATATTTTGGCAATAAGTCATATAAAGGAAATTTGAGATATATATATCTTCTACCAAATAATGAGATCGAAAAATATATTTTAACATCCTATCAAATAGAGAGATCTCACAATACATCTCACACCAAGAACTAGGTAGCACACCTTTCCTTTACGGGTAATCAGTTAACAGATTTAGCAGAAGAATTTCGAAGCTTTTGTTGATCACAATTAACTGATTTTGAGGAAGAGCTGAAATCTTCTAATAGATGGAACTTGATTATATATATGAAGAACCTTGCAAATAAATAGAACTAATTTGTAATCCAATGTAAAATACCAACTAAAGTGAGTTACGACAGTAAAGGTCAATCCGAAAGAGTTCGAAAGAGTTAACATGGGCTTTTTCTTCGGAATGCTTTATAGCTCCAAAGAAAATCCACTTTTAATGCCTGTCATTACGTGCGAGCTCAAGCTCGACAAGCTTCAGAGACTAAGCTCGAGCTCGACTTGATTCAAAAAATTTCGAGCTCGAATTCGATTGTATTAATTAACTGAGCTGAGCTAGGCCAAGCTCGATATCGAGCTCGAGCTCAAATTCACTTAAATTATCATGTTGCAAAATATATTTGATTAAAATAGAAAAGCTTATTTACGCATTTACGCTCACGACTCCAACATGCCGAGTAACACGACGCTCATGTTTGACTTGTTTAATTACTCCAGTTTGAACTGTACTGGAACTTATCTCGTGCTCGGGAAGCCTCAAGCTTGAGCTGTGCTTAAACCAAGGTTTACCGTGTCGTACCTTTTAGAGCTTCGGTAAACTCAGATATCGAGACGTGCCGATCGTGCCATGCTGAATCGTACAATTGTATAATTTTTTTTATAAGAGTTATTATATAAATGGTAATAAAAATTAAATAACACGAAGTATCATTCATTTGTTAAAATTTAACATATCATAAATTATTACCACCTTGAGTATTGGTGTGGTTGATATCAACGAAACCTAAATCATATAAAACTACCCCGTCCGTTGTTTGAAAATAATATACCCATATATCACATGAAAAAATATTATGATGCTAAAAAAAAAAAAAAAAAACATAGTGTGCCGACGGTGCCGACAGGTTCGGTCGGCACGGGCCGAAACGGCCAAAAAATAGCCGTTTCTGCCTTTCTAGTGCCGCTAATTGGCGGCATCAAGACGTCAAACCATGGCTTAAACGAGTTTAAGCCCGAGATGCTCACGGCTCGTTTTCACCCCTATCTGTCCTCACCCTAAATGCGGTATGAGTGTTGAAGACCGGAGTTAGGAACAAATGGCTGGAAATACATACACAATGAGGAAAAAAAAAGAAAGAAAAAAAGATCGGATCCACGTTATAATAGCGGTGAAATGGAAAGCCTAGTCGTATTACCATGTTAGAATGGATGTACATCTCCAAACCACATCATAAAGAGAGGAATGGCCCAAACTATATAAGTTAGAGAGGTCTATTCCAAGGAATTGATGCATGTAAAACTACTTTTCTTAAGATCGACTTAAGTTGTAGATCCATGGAGAATCCACTTTTATTAGCAACAACAATGGAGTCGATATATATAGTTGACACAAACATGACAATGGGCTTTTCTTAGATTGAAAATATTACTTTTTATCTTGGAATTATATATATATATATATATATATATATATATATAATCTGACTCCTCCGTGCCATAAGTTGTAAAAATGGTACTAGAGGGTACGCATACTTGCACCCTCATATAGGACGGGACACTTTCCAAATGTTCTATTGGAGGAGACAGGTGAGGGTCTTATGCGGACGGTACGCTAACTCTATGTAGAGACCTGGAGCCCCCATATTTTGTTAAAAAGACAAACACAAAGATAACCAAGTCTAAGTATTACATGAAATACTCCGATGTGGGAGAAAATTTATGGTGACAGTTAAATACTAGTTCGGCATGTGCAGCCGTAGTCGCAGGCGAGCAGGTGGTCTTTCCCTTGAGAAATTTCTACCGTGCACGCCGGGGCACCATCATTTGGTGGGCGGACGTGCCAAAAAATAGAAAAAAAAAATTTTACATGTGTTTTTTGAAAAAAAATTTAACATAAAAGTTTTAAAATGAGATTTATAACTTTCATGCTAATTTTTTTTTTTAAAGTATTTCTAATTAAGTGTTTTGGTTCTCCAAAGTTTAACGGGTTTGAAGTGGGTTTTTAAAAAAATTAACTTCAAACCCATTAAATTTTGGAATGACTAAATATCTATTTAGAAATTTTTTTTTCTCAACATGAAAATTATAGATCTCATTAAAATCATAAATTTCATATTAATTTCTTTTGAAAAAAACACACATAAAAGTTTTTTTGATTATTTTTTGACACGCGCGCCCGTAGAATTTAACTTCCCTTGCGTGACAATGGGAAGTCATGAAGATATCTAAAACTGTAATAGGAGACATAACAAAGAACAAATTGATGTTGGTGCCAGAGAGCCAGTTATTTGTTATTAATTGGTACAATAATAGACGTACGAAGATATCTATCATATTAGAATCCTAAAATATTTATTTAGAATTATATTTTTTGAAAAAATACGTCTATAAATTATTTAGTACTTGAGACAGACAAAGGAATGCGGTGTAAAAAATCTGAACCCCCTCAAGAAAACTTTCTGAGGTATATATATATATATATATATATATATATATATATATATATATTTAAAATTATCGTAGAATTTGTAATGCGAACACAAGCATCCGTAGAGATTTCAAATTTGTGTAAAATTTTTATGTCCAATCCCAAACGATACTTTGGTCTTTCTGCAGAATCAAATTTAGATGATAATATTTTCTGAGGCACCTTTTATAATAACATTTTCTGAGTATATTGAGTATATTTATGTAACATCTTCGTGTTTCTTGGGAAGGAACCCTAGCCGTTGAGGAAAGTCCCAGAAAAGGTAGTGTCGAACTGACGCGTCTCTCCATGAAGTCGCTGCCAAATATTGAGTTGTAATGGGGAAGCATCCACCAAGAAATCTCTTCTAATTCTCTCTCGGATGGAATAAGAGAACTCCAGAATTGTGCGATCGATGAAATTAGAAGAAACAAATCCACCGTGCATGCACAACATACACGTAGCTTATCTAATACCTTTTCTCTACGTCAATCATAATTAGTTTATTGACGTAACAGCTAAAATGTGCTGAAAAACTCAAAAGATTAAGTATTTATAGATCTAATTCTACCAAAAAAGAAAAAAAGGGACAGCAATAAGAGAAATATAAGATAAGCGTTAACACAATTGCTAAATTCCTTGAATCTATTCTTCGCTTCTCATCTGCTATCACTTTGCTGGCCGCCTTCTCACCACCGCTTTTCACAGCATCTTAAATCTCCGGCGAGCACGTAGTCGTCGTACCAGATTCACCATTCATTGTTTTTTTTAGAGAAGAACGGAGGTGACAAGACATCACCAACCCACCATTTTTACACGTTGTGGTTATTCCTCCTCAATTTAAATTATCTCTAGGTTCGAAACCCGCATATACAAAAATTGACAGATCATCGTGCCACGTGGAACTCAACGTTCAATCTTCATGCATCATGGTTCTGCTATAAATAGGATTCACTACAATCATCTTCTTCCCATCGACGACGGCGAAGTTCTCAAATTCCAAGCGAACTAAGAGAAAACCCTAGCATTTTAAAAGTCAGCTACAAATGGCAGGTTTCTTCCGCAAGGCAGAGCAGAAAATTCAGTTCCACAAGGTGGAGGGAGGGAAGCTCCGCAAGGAAGAAGTATTGCGGTTCGAAGAGAACGACGGGAATCGCCACAAAGAAGAAGTGGTTAAGTACGAAGAAGATATCCTCGATGGAAACGATGCTGAAGTTGGATACCCTAATCAATTGAAGAAGATAAAACAGAAGGTGTACAAGAAGAAGGAGAAGGTCAATGGAAGGAAGGGCGCCGGCGGCCAGCGCGATGACAGCAGCAGCGACAGCGACTAACGATCAAAGTAGTATGCAGTATCTACTAGCTAGTAATGAGGTGAGTTGTATGATGAATTGTTTTTTTTTTAATTATCGTAAAAAAATTCAGTCCGTAATAGGCTCTTTACTTCTTACCCCATGTTCGACTTCCCATATCATGCGTTACACATATAATATATTGCGCTGATGCGTACCCACATGCGACGTTATACTTGCAAAGTAAGAGCGTCCTCCTAGATAGCCAGATGAGGGCTTAGAGAGCAGAGCCCTACCTCTAAGAAGTACTTGGAGCCCTCTTTAAAAAAAAAAAAAAAAAATATTACCGTGACCGTCGTAATATACAAATCTGTGCTAAGGGACATACCAACCCCTTAGAATAGAGAACGGGCCTTCCAGAATAAGAGCTCTTGCACATTCTCAGATGCATGTACGAGCGTATGCATGCCTTGCAGACTCGAACCGGAGATGTAGTTGTATGAATAAGTTTAAGAGATAAATTATGTAGTTTGATTTTGTTGATGAAAAAATATTTCAAATAATAAATGTGATTTTGTCAAGGCTGATGCATGTTCTTATCCGATCTTTTTCTTATGTTTGCAGGGAGAAGAAGGAAGGGCAATAGCACATGAGGAGTGTTCTATGTTGTACATAGTACCGCATGTAATCTCACCTCTGTAATAGGATCTTAATAAAGTTCTCTTTCTCCTCCAAAGAGTCCGTGTTTCTTTTTCTTTCTTCTTTCTTTTTTTTTTTTTTTTTTTTTTTGAGATAAACTTCGCGACAGGAATTGAATCTCCTAGCACTAGGTTACATAGATATAATTTTTTAGGGTTTATTAGTTAATTGATTCAGTAGAAGAATTCTGAAGCATTTGTGGATTAGATTAATGAAGGAATTATGTTGAAGAACTGAAAGCTTGTGGTAGATGGAGTCGTGGCATATATTTGCCTGTGTTTAACGTCCTGGCAGGTAATTCAGTCACGTCCATTTACAGCAAGATATTTCTACTTTTCAGAAAATTTCCGACAAGCGGCGGATTTGAACAACTTTTTTGTCGGGGGCTGATTTGAACAAGATTTAAAAAATAAGGGTCTTTTGAAAATAGGATGCCATTTGCAGGCATAACTGGTTATAAACTTATAACAACTGGGAGCTGCTTCTTTGTTGTACATTTTTTTATGAGGCAAAACTTCTTCTGTATTATATGTCAGATTAATGTATCGTGCGTAATTTTCTAACAACAACCGTTAGACCGTGCTAGGGAGTAAAACTCTGGACATACATTGTCTCCGGAAATACAGTTTAGTACATGTACATATACGTCACAACCTTCATATATTTTTCTGAGAACTCAAAAATTCCTTTTCAGCATTGCAGCGAGCTAGGTTGAAGTTTTGGCCTCTTAATTCTATCTTCTTTTTTGGCAAGTAAACAGAACTCCTAAGCTTGCAAAAAGTTCCCAATGGATTTGATCAGCCAATAAAAGGAGAAATGCATCATTGGAGTTAATAATGGCATTTTCAAATTTGAGTTCTATAATCTGTGGCAAAAGTATGTCTGTACCATCTCAAACAGATTTTAAAAATTGAAAGGCCATTTACGATTTATGCAACATTCTAAGTTTTAGTTCTCTACTAGACCTATCTATTCAATAAGATATAGAACTACGTAAAACCAATTCTAGGTGCTAATGCAAACAGTTAGATTCCATTCAAGGAGTTAATAAACCAGAATTAGACATAACAAGCAGGTACTAATCTTATACTCCCACAAAGTTACAAACATAAGGTGTTTCTTTCCATGTGATATAATAAAGTTTATGGGAAGATGGCCGCGGCGCGCTCTGACCTAGGTTTAGGGGTTCCTAACCCCACCGCCGAGAAGACTGTCGAGGAGGCTGATCTCCTCTCCCGGAGCAATAAAAAGATCAAAAGAGGTTTACAGGGGGCGTCGTCGGCTTGCTCATTGGAAGAGCAACCGGAGTTGGCTGAGATCGCGCAGCAGGACGCACCAAGCTTGTATAATGGCAATGGTTCATGGAGTAGCAGGCTGTTTCCTGCAATTTCTTGGGATGATGAGTCAGCAGCATGGGGAGTCGAGGATGATTTTATGTCTGAGGAAGAAGATATTACAATTGAGGATCCACTCTGTCCAACTGTGAAGTTCTCCCCGGCGCTGAAACAACGCATTCGTAAGCCGTGGGAAAAGGCACTGATTATCAAACTGTTTGGAAAAACAGTAGGATATAATTATCTCAGCCGACGGCTAAAGCAACTCTGGCATGTCGGTGGGGAAGTTGTGTTCACGGATGTTGGGAACGACTACTATGTAGTCCGATTTGACAACAACAACGATCGAGACCGTGTGCTGTCAGAGGGGCCTTGGATGGTGGCAGACCATTACCTCACGATACGCCGGTGGGTACCAGATTTCGACCCCTGGAACCAAGAAATATCAAAGCTAGCAGTATGGGTACGTGTACCATTCCTACCGGTGGAATACTATGACAAAGAAGCGTTGCTGCAGATTGGGAATACAATTGGTAGGACTGTTAAAGTTGACACGCAAACGGAGGTGGCTAGACGGGGACAGTTTGCGAGGCTATGTGTGGAAGTTGATCTTAACAAGCCTTTACTACCAAAGGTTAAGGTCCGAGGACGTGCGAGGCGACTCAGTTATGAAGGCTTACACAATGTGTGCATGGCATGTGGAAAGTACGGACACTACCAGGAGACTTGCAGTGCAATGGCTGCCTCAAAACAAGCAACCAATTTGGAGAGTGTGGCGGCACCGGTGCAGCAACTACATAGTACCACAACCGAGGAGCCACAAGAGCAGCCATTTGGAGAGTGGATGGTTGTGCAGAAGCACTCGAGACGACGAAGTTCAGGACGGGCTATAACTAGCAAGGAAGCTAACCATAGGAGTATGATGGGGTCACGATTCACCGCATTAACTGATACTCACGAAGACCAAGGTGTGGATGCTGCGGACAGCTGCCTCCAGGATGTACCTATAAAAGTGGCGGAGACTAGTTTTCCTAGGAAAAACCAGAATAAACAAGGAGCTAAAGGAAAGGGGAAGGAAAACACAAAGCAGCTAGGAGCAGCTAGCAAGACCAATTGGGCAAAGCCCACCACAAGTACCGCTATAGTACCTCAAGGCAGAGGGCAAGTTACTCAAAAGTCTACCAATAAAGAACCTTTGAAGCAACAAGATATGAATGTTATGGCAGAAGCGCAGTTAGAGATAATTCAGAAATCACAACAACTTTGCACCTCCGCGCAGAAATTGCCACCGGAAAAGGAGCCTTGCCATTCGAAACAGGGGGAGGCACCTTTTGTCAACCCGCCACCACCTGATATTTACAGAACTGAGATGGAAGTGGACAATCGACCACGAGATGCCACCAGTGAAAAGGAAAGATGCATGGTGAAGGAACAGATGGTCTCTGAAGAACAGGCGCATGGAGCTTTAAATGATAGGTTCGATTGGATCCCAATGGACCAGGGGCTTTAAGGTGTGTATACATCTATTTCAAATTTATTTGTTGAATGATGCATAGTATCCTAGTTTGGAATTGTAGAGGCGCAGGAAATGATGAATTCCTGCGAACCATGAAAGATTATCTGTCAAGACATCGACCCATTATACTTGTACTAGTGGAAACTAAGATAAGTGGCCATAGGGCTAATCTAGTGACGCGCAAACTGGGCTTTAGTGACAGCTTCAGGGTGGACGCTCGTGGTTTCAGCGGTGGTATCTGGATTCTCTGGGATGCTGCTGTGGTGCATATTTCTGTGATACGAACACATGAACAGTTTATTCATATGCAAGTTGATTTGAACAGAAACAGTTGGGCCTTTACTGCTATATATGCAAATCCGCACCTATCCACACGTAATTTATTATGGTCTGAGCTCGCGGAAGTGGCACCGCCCCCACAAAGCCCATGGCTGGTTGCGGGTGACTTCAATAACATTGGCGCAGAAGGAGACAAATCAGGAGGAGCCCCGGTGCAACTTTCAAGGTGCGCTAGATTTAATGAATGGATGATGAGTGTGGATTAATTGACATGGGATTTAGTGGACCACCATTCACTTGGGTTCGGGATTGGTCTGAACATGAGCGAATAGAAGAGCGTCTAGATAGAGCTCTCTGTAATGAAGGCTGGAGGATTTTATATTCCGAAGCGCTAGTAGAGCACCTACCTCGGTTGTATTCTGATCATTGCCCGCTTTTGATCGATTTAGATCCTCAACCGATAACACATCACAATCGACCTTTCCGGTTTCAGGCGGCTTGGCTACAACATCAAGCTTTTGATGAATTTATTCAAACTAGTTGGACTATGGATGAACCTCTGGACTGTAATCTGCGACAATTGACCTTAAAACTGAAAGAATGGAATAAAATGGTCTTTGGCAATATTTTCAGGAGAAAATCAAAACTCTAGCGCGAATTAAGGGAACCCAAAAGGCGTTGTCAGTCCGGCCTACTATCTCTCTACGGAAGTTGGAACGACGTCTGCTAAAGGAATATAGTCAAACTCTAGAGCAAGAGGAGATATTATGGTTTCAGAAATCACGTGAACAATGGGTACGTTACGGTGACAGAAACACCAGATTCTTTCACACTTCGACAATTATCCGTCGTCGAAGAAATAAAATTGTCAACCTACAGTTAGAACCGGAGATTTGGTGTACGGATGAACAAAAACTTCGTGAGGGGGCTAAGGAATTTTTTCACAACTTATACCGTGAGGAACATAATCAGAGAGCTGGATGGGTGCCTATAAATGCATTCCCTACACTTTCACATTTTCATCACAATTTGCTGGGGAGACCGTTGGAGGAAATAGAAGTGAAAGAGGCATTAATGAGTATGAATCCTTATAAGGCTCCTGGTAGGGATGGGTATCATGCTGTGTTCTTCCAACAGTGCTGGAATATTGTGCAACAGGATGTAGTGCATGCGGTTGAAGCAGCATGGGATGATCGGGTTTTGTCGCAAGGAACTAATGACACCCTGCTAGTACTCATACCAAAAATAGACACTCCCATCACTTTTAAAGATTTCCGGCCTATATCGTTGTGCAATGTTACATACAAGATACTTTCGAAAGTCATAGTCAATCGGTTGAAGATGATTCTTCCACAGATAATAGCACCTAACCAAGCAAGTTTTGTTCTGGGCGCCAAATTGCTGACAACATTATTTTTATGCAAGAGGCGGTACATTCGATGTCCAAGAAGTGTGGCCGGGTAGGATTCATGGCTCTGAAAATAGATTTGGAGAAAGCTTATGATCGCATTCGGTGGAGTTTTTTAAAGGACTCACTGGAACAACTACATGTAGATACCAAATTAATTGATTTAATTATGCATTGTGTGTCCTCTGTTGAGATGAGACTTCTTTGGAATGGACAAGAAACCCAACCTTTTACACCTGAGCGTGGTCTTCGACAAGGTGATCCACTCTCTCCGTATCTTTTTGTGATCTGTATGGAGAGGCTAGCGCACCGCATACTCTGGGCAACTCAGCAGAGGCGCTGGACACCTTTGCAACTTTCACGAGGTGGCCCAGGACTTACCCACTTGTTCTTTGCGGATGATCTTGTCTTATTCGCGAAAGCTTCAGTGGAAGAAGCAAGAGCAGTAATGGAATGCCTGGATGATTTTTGTGGGGTTTCGGGACAAAAGATAAATGTAGCAAAATCCCAGGTTTTTTTTTCCAAGAATGTTGGTGACGACTTGGCACAGGAAATTAGTGCACTTACCAATATTGGAATTGTGAAAGAATTCAGTAAATACTTGGGCGTGGAAGTGGTGCATGGACGAAATTCTCGTCTAAATATGAACACAATATTGAAGAAGGTGAAGAAGCGACTAGCGGGGTGGAAGGCAAACACGCTATCGTCTGCGGGAAGACTCACACTAGTCCAGTCAGTATCATCGACAATTCCGTACTACCATATGCAAACCTCTTTGCTCCCGAGTGCTGTTTCAGATGAAATAGATAAAAGGAATAGAAGCTTTTTATGGGGATCTACGGAGGATCGGCGGCGGATGCATCTTGTTAAATGGGAAGATGTAACTAAGCCAAAAGAGGAGGGAGGTCTCGGTATTAAGAAAGCGCGCGATATGAATATTGCTCTATTGGCTAAACAAGGGTGGAGATTTTTGACGCAACCAAATGTAAGTTGGGTGAGAGCTTTGCGTCATAAATATCAGGTTCCTAATTACAGAAGCTTGAGGTTGTCACATAGCCAGAGTGCATCAACTAATTGGAAAGGAATCGTCAAGGCATGGAACACAGTGGAGGGCGGTGCAAGATGGAGTCCTGGTTTTGGTGCCGATATGGGTTTCTGGACCTCTCGGTGGCTGCTTGACTCCCCGTTGTCGGAAGCTCCAGGTGTGCAGGCTCCCATGGATGAGCTTAACTTACCAATTAGAGCTTATTATGATGAGTCTACTGCATGGCAATGGAACCGATTGTCTGGACTTCCACAACATGTCCGTTACAAGCTAAACGCAGTTATCCTAGCGAGTGAGACAACTGCCCCACCACGAGTGTGCTGGACGCGGAACAACAAAGGTATATTTACTACAAAATCAGCTTATGACATGCTAGTATCTGCAGGTGAATATAAGGAGCCTCTCTGGAGCCGTATTTGGCAAACAAAGGGCCAGCAACGACTTCGAATCTTCCTGTGGCTACTTGCCCATGGAAGGCTCGTCACAAATGCATTTAAGGCGAGGAGGGGATTGACTACGGATGCATCATGTCTATATTGCGGTGAGGCTGCAGAGACCGCCTTGCATGCACTGCGTGATTGTGGAGTTGCAGAAGCGGTATGGAGAGGTCTTATTCATGCAAACTATTGGAGCATATTTCAATCACTCGAGCTGAGAGACTGGATCGATTGGAACCTACGAGTCGAGGCGGGTAGGAATGTAGAGGTGGATTGGAGCATCATTTTTGGAGTAGCTGTGCTGAAGCTATGGTGGTATAGAAATAAATACGTATTCGAAGGTACGGAGTGCCCTGTGTCTAACAAGGTGCAGGAGGTTTTATCAGAAGCAAGGGTGGTGGATGGATACTTTAATAAAACTTGTAACGAGCCCCTCGGCAAGCTAAATTTGTCCAGGTATCCTGGGAAAGACCGGCGGTAGGATGGGTGAAAGTTAATTGCGATGGGGCATATCGAAGAAGCACTGGAGAAGCAGCAGCTGGGGGAGTTATTCGGGATTCACAGGGACAATGGAAGGGAGGCTTTAGTCTTAATTTGGGTAATGCTCGGTAGAGGAGCGGAAGCGTGGGGATGTTTCAAAGCTATGCAACTGCTTGGAGATGGGACACCGTCGGTGATTCTTGAAACAGATTCTCTGTTACTTATTCAATATCTCAAATCAGGGGACCTGCTAGAGGGACGAATTCGAAATATTACTACAGAATGTATAGACTGTCACGAAGAGCGTGGGATATCCAGATTCGACATATCTACAGGGAGGCAAACCTTTCGGCTGATTGGCTAGCTGTGAGGGCTTTCGATTTGTCCCTAGGTTTACATATGTACGATACACCACCTATAGAGTTGTGTGATATTTTACAATCCGATGTAAAAGGCATTGGCATTCCAAGATTAATAAAGAATTAAGGGATTATATCCCTCCTTTTTTTACCAAAAAAAAAAAATAATAAGGTGTTTCTTTCCTATTAAGAATGGTTTCATTGGCAATGGAGAAGTTCTAGCTTGCCATATGGAACATGAACGCGATTTGTGAAACATAGAATTCCATTTGCAAGCTCATAACAACTAGCAGCTAGTTCTTAGTTGTATTTGACTCTAGTTACTACTGTCATTGCTCATCCCTACACTATTTCTAAAACATAAAGTCCATTTTTCGGCGGTGTTCGTCAAGTAAAAGATGTCTGCTGCAACTAGATTTTGTTTATATAGGTACATAAGTGTAGATTATAAATATCAAGTAACAGAGTGACTTAGATGCCTGCAAGCTAATGCTTAATTTATTTCAAGTAGAAGGAGAAGGGATCTTACATTGCATCAGCGGTTGAAACTAAAAGCAATCTCATTAATATGTTAGCCCTGGAAAAGGGAAGAGACAAAGTAAGTGATGCAAGCAATGAGAAACTTATGAATTTCAAAATTAAAAGTATTTTTAAAGAATAGCTTGACAAGATCTGTAGTTTAAATTAGTGTTAGAATGGTTCAAATGAATTACTGGACGATATGACTAGAATTAAAGAACAATTAAACTGTAGACTATAGCGGCTCTACTTGACTAACCATATAAGAAGCATTCTTTTACCTTGATATTTTCCAATTACACCTCGGTGACAATAACACGAACAAGAAAAACTTATCTTCTAGTTTTAAATTACAGATTTTGATGTTGACACTCCTAAAAATTTCCAAAAATTCCCCCTTTGTTCCTATAGTTCAACATATCATAGCTGTATAATCTCTATGCTCTATGTAGCTTCCCTGTACTTATTAGAGCAATAAGCCAATAGAAAGCTCTTAATCAACCTTTGTTTATGATGAGAATATTTCCATTTCGGCTGGGGGAAACAACAAGTATGGGAACCTTGGTCTTGACAACTACCAAGTGCCACTCTTTTAAGTCTTATCTTCGAGCCGGCCGCCATCAGACCTCATAAAAACCTTCGGTACTCCCTTTTTCTTCCCTAACTCCAAATTTTGATGGGTCTTGTTTGAACTCTTGCAAGACCCATCGAGATAACTCTTATCTTCCCTTCTCTCATCCTTCCATTAATCTAATAATCGTATTTAGACTAAATTTGCATTTGTGTTTAATTAGTATCCATAAATAAGTAAGATTTTGTTGATATTATAAGATTTATAAGCATGGATAAGTTGATAAGTTTGGAACCGTCGAACCAAGTGCCAGTCATGATTGAACTGGCAGGCCAAAAGTGCACCGGCGAGGTGATGCTGCGGAACGTGATGTGCACCATGCCGGTGGCATACCGATTGCAACCAAAGGACCGGTCCCGGTACACCGTCCGCCCCCAGACTGGTATTATTGCTCCTTTGGCCGCTCTGACGGTCGAAATTACTTATCATCCGCCGCCCAACTCGGCTCTCCTCCCCGACTCCTTCCCTAACTCGGACGACTCGCTCTTGCTACACAGTGTGGTTGCCCCTGGCGCAAAAGTGAAGAATGCCAGCTCCATGCACGATTCTGTTCCCAATGACTGGTTCACTACCAAGAAGAAGCAGGTGTTCGTGGACAGCGGGGTAAAGATCTTCTTCATTGGATCTGCCGTGTTAAGTCAGTTGGTGGATAGCGGATCGGTTGAGTCGGTTCGGGAGGTTCTGGAGAGGAGCGATCCCAAGTGGCGGTCGGTAGACTCAGTTGACGCCGATGGGAGGTCGTTGTTGCATATCGCGGTGGAGCGTCGTAGAGCTGACGTGGTCCAGGTGCTGCTCAAGTACGGTGCTAACGTGGAAGCCGAGGATCCATCAGGGCGGACGCCGCTGTCGGCGGCGGCCGAGGCCGGCGACGCGTTGATAGCAGAGTTACTTCTAGCAAAGGGCGCGTCGCCAAGGAAGCCGACGGCCGCAGCGTGGGGCCCGCTGCACCTGGCTGTATCCAGCGGACAGGTGGAAGTAGTGAAACTGCTGCTGGCGAAAGGTGCGGATTCCGAGGAGCGGGCGGCGGACGGGCGAACGGCGTTGCACTTGGCGGCGAAACGGAAGAATAAAGAGTGCGCACGGCGCTGCTGGCGGCGGGAGCGAGAGCGGAAGCGCGGGGAGAGAAAGACGGTGCGACGGCGCTGCATGTCGCGGCGGCTTCTGGGGACGAGGGAATAACGCGGCTGCTGATACGGTGGGGTCCCGCGGGCACGCGGGAGACGCGTGACGCCGCCGGCAGGACGGCGTACGACGTGGCGGCAGGGGAGGGAGGACACACGATGCTCTACGACGTGCTGGGCATTGACGCGGCGCTGATCACGGCGGCGACGAAAGGGGAGACGCGCGAAGTGAGGACAGCTCTGGAGCGCGGCGCGAAGGTGGACGGAAGAGATCAGCATGGATGGACGGCGTTGATGAGGGCGGCGTTCAAGGGGAAAAATGAGGTGGTTAAGAAGCTTCTAGAGATGGGGTCTGAGGTGGAGGCGAGGGATGAGGAAGGGTACACTGCGTTGCACTGTGCTACGGAAGCAGGACAGGCGGAGACGGTAGAGCTGCTGGTGAAGAGAGGGGCGGATGTCGGGGCGAGAACGGGGAAAGGGACCACGGCGATGCAGATAGCCGGAGCGTTCGGGTACGCAGGAATCAAGAGAATCCTCTCGGATGGCGGCGCGGTAGCGCCTCCCGTGGAGAAGCAGTCGGCGAGGAGTTATAAGATCGACGGAGGTGTCGGCGGTGGGTTGTTAAAGGAAAAAGATATCAAGAAAAGGTTCAGCTTCGGCGCCGCGGCTGGGAGACGGGGATTTGATCCGGCAGCGTTGCCGCCGGCAGTGGCGTGCTTGTATTAAGAATAACGATTGTCAAATTACTTGCTTGTTATTAGCAAAGTACAATAAATGTAATTTGCATTTTAAAAAATGAATAAAAAACAAAAAAAACCCTAATTTGTTAATCTTTCTCCTTGTTAAAATGAAACGAAAAGAAACTCAAAATCCCCCGGCGACATTGCGGATCATCGCCATTCGCTCGAACATCTATCTACCTGAGAGCAGCGGCGTGGTAAAGAACCGTAACAGTGGAAGCGGAGTGAACGTATGATTCGTTATCTAAGACGCATGAAATTAGAAAAATTCAAACTTCTTCCTCGGAGTGCGATCTGAAGGTGGTAATGTGATCTGGGCTGATGGCATATGAACAATTACCAAATTCCATTTGTTTCCTTACTAAGGTGAACAATCATTTTGAACCTGTGCTGTCTGGATTTTCCAGTTACAATAGCAGAGTTTGAATCAAATTGGTCTGAGTTAACGTGTACGGGCGATCTGAGAAAGAAGAGTGGCTCCAAATTTTGTATTGCTGTAGAAATTGAAGGGTTCCTGCGTACTTGAAGGCAACTTCTTTGCAGGGATTTCATTTACTGGAGAAGCGGAGCTTGTAATTTGATGGAATGTGATAGTTTTTATTTGTATGGTCCCTTATATTGTAGAAGTATACTATTTACATTTATATGGGCCTAGGACGTCTAGCGCGGATAGTTGAAAGTTTTATCTCATAAAGTGGATGTCTCATATTCGAATCCCGCAAGCGCCACAGTAAAAGAGTGAGAGATTTTTCTTTTCTGTATTCCGTAAAGGATAAGATGGACTTTCAGATCTGTCCAAATCGAAAAGTTATAACTCCTCAGTTGGTGAAACTTGGATCGGTACCACAATTTGAATTTATCTGTTACGACAGTCGCACAAAAGTGAGCCGGTTACAGACAGAATTTTTTCAAAATAATCTTTAAAAAAAAAAAAACTATTTACATTCATATGTATACGTGTAAACTCTTATCTTCTAAATTTAAGTTGGACCTAGAATCCCACTAACCGTGGCTGGATCCGCCCCTGACTGTGGATGCATTCATCAAACTCTAAAACTTTAGATGCAGGAAAGAAAGAGAAGTGCAGGCAAGTCACGAATCTATTTCTTTTTACCTATTCCGAAAACCAAGACATATATAAACCGAGTGTTCCTGAATTGTGAAGAACAGCTCATGCAAGCTTTTAGTATTACTGCTAAAGAGATCAATGAGGATGGTGATAAAAATTATGAGGATTATAAACCATGGACTGACAGGTTAAATGCTTCTGAAACTAAAGAGACCTCCAACTGTCATATGTTCAACCATCTTCAGTTCATCTAGTATTCTCATCCTTCCATCTCATTATATCATTAGCAGGCAGACAAGAAATTGCAATAAGGAAATAAGCTGTATTTCGCCGAAAAAGAATGAAAGACTGAGCCAGGTAAATTTGTGTAGTATAAAGATGATGCTTATAGCCACAAAGAGAGTAGTAACCCAGACATTCAGCAATCTCTCACACAGAGATACAAGATTTTATGCCGTGAAGTTATCAAATATGCCAAGAACAGAGCAATTTCCGTAGGTGCTTCCCATGTAGCAACACGGGGCCTACAAGTAGTTTCAGAGTAAGTTTATTTGGCAAAGAAAAATGCTGGAGAAATTGGGCAGTCCGGTTCATGTCAGAATGGGGTTGGCGCATCTAGAGGTGCCGATCCTGTTCGAAACAAATCAACATTCTCACATGAAATGAAAAGGGAAATAGTATCTTCTGCATCCAAAGTCAACAGCTTCGAACATCACGTTTATGTTTTCTTTTTTGGTAAATAAGATCACGTTTATGTTTTCATAATCGCCGGAAGGAAATAGCTAGTACATGGAAAACAATGGTGTAGTATCTTCTGCATCAATTAGTTACATGTGCCATACATTTGCAGGGCACATCAACAGCAATCGACGTTCGACAGCATGGGCATGACGGTATACTTATACTACACCTATGTATAATAAAAAAAAAAGGGGGAGGGGGGAAGAAACCTAAAAAAAAAGAAAAAAAAAGAAGAAAAATCCAACAGAGCATGATAACTTAAGGTCTACAGCATACCTTTTCTACGGCAAAGGTTCAAAGTAAATTCAATACATGCAATGTCAAAAACATCCAAAATCTAAAAAAAATTTACACAAATTGAATACATGCAAGGTTAGAAACATCCAAAATCTAAAGAAACACAAATTGAATACATGCAATGCTAGAAACATCCAAAATCTAAAGAAACACAAATTGAATACATGCAATGTTAGAAACATCCAAAATCTAAAGAAACACAAATTGAATACATGCAATGCTAGAAACATCCAAAATCTAAAGAAACACATATTTGGTCCAAAGATGAACACATAACACAACATAATTATCAAAGGTCCAAGACAACTTATGCTAAAACAAAAAATAAGCAAAAGGAATAAGCATCCTATTTTGTCAAATGGGACTAAATTGAATAATGCTAGTCCGAATGGAGCAGAAACAAACAGCTTGAGCAATTGGACCTTCTTCTTGCTCTTGTGTGGGATGTCAACTCCTGTATTCTATTAAACACGCAATCGATATCCTAAAAGCAGCAATCTAAGCACAATTTCAACTCTAATTTTTAGTAAGATATGCCTTATAATACATAAGTTACATAACATGAGTGTTTAAAAGCGTTTTTCAACAGTTCACGTAATTAATACTCGGCACCAACACTACAATAACAACAACAAAAACAAAGCCTTCCCGCACTATTTAAGTCATGTTTCGTTCAAATCAAGCAACATGAGTTCACTCTTCAGAGTTACTGCCCAACTCTTCTTGAGCCATTCCCAACCCTCTTATACTGTCATTTATAGCAGTAACCCAAATTATTTAAGTACAGCTTATGAATAGAACTACCAAAGTATGCAAGCATCAAGTCGATTTCAAGAGATACAACTCATTTGTCATGTATTTAGGTAACAGAATTCGACAAGTGCTAAGTATAAGAATCATTACCATGATTCATAAAAGACATTATATAAATGATTCACAACGAATTCCGGTGACTTCTAACTGATTAACAATTGTATGTAAGACTTGCAATTAAAATGATTGAGCAGAAGTAGAATTCAACCAAGAGAATCATATGATTTTTTGCAAATGCAGCTAGATGACCAAGCTAATGAATCAACTAGATTGATGGTTATGTAAAGAAAATAGTTCAGTTGCAAAAACTCCTACTAGATCAGTCTACGTTGCTTTATAGATAACAAAACAAACGGAAATTCCACTACTGATTCACTTATTATAAAGGTCAGTGATTAGGATTTCTGCCTAGAGCTTGAGGGCAAGTCGGCCGTCTGTTCGAGCTGGATTTTGCGGCGCTTGAGGCCGTCGCGGAAGATCTCCAGCGTGGAGGCGAGGCGCTTGAGGTGCTCACGGTGGGCGTAAGACTCCTGGAGGCGGCGGCGGATCTCCGCGGCGCGGGCGCGCTCGAGTGCTAGCTGCTCCACGGCACGCACCAGCCGCTCTCGCGAAGCAGCGAGCTCGGCAGCCGCCGCCGCACGCCGCGACCGCGCCGCTACTAGCGCCACCAGCGATGGCGAGGAGTCGCCGCGGAATAGATGGCCCTGGCACATGATGATGATGGTCGTCTGCTACTTTGGTTGTACGGTGAAGAACGGCTAGAAGCAGAGACCTTCGCTAATTCATCTCCATTAAATTACTACACCATGGACGTGGCTCCTCCTTTTATCTTGGTGGACGTGGGCTTCACAAGTAAGCCCATTGCTGGACTGGGCTAGTCGCCTAGTCGGTATCATTTTTTTTTTATTACAATAATACAGCAAAAAGAAAGACAAGATAAATGCCATATCATCCTGCAATTTCAGAAACCGTATAAAACAGGTTCTGAAAATAAAAAATATATTAATATGACAGCAATAATATAACAAACAAAAATGATAAAATAAATATTATATTATGTCCCCTTTTCTACAGCTGTGCAAATCAGCCTCTTAGAACGAGATGTTGTATAGTCAGTATGTTTTTTTGTTTTTTTTTTAAAGCTAATTTATATATTTTAGAAAATAAATGTTGATATACTACTATCCCAAAATGATATATGCACCATTTTACCACATCAGTCTAAGTGATGTTTTTTAAGTAGTGCATTAAATACCATCAAAATTATATTACAACAAAATATTAGTTGGCATGATTTAATTTCACTTCTCCGTTAAATTATAAAAGCAGATCCAAACAAACCATTCAAAATTATGGGTGCAATATTATATTATAAAATGCCCAAATTTTAGTTTTTAACACATCAACGCAATTCATATTTTTCAACTTGATGCTGCCAACTATTGGGTGCTATATTAGTGGAAAAAAAAAAAAACGAAAAATTATGAATAAGTACTTATTTTTTAGAAAAGTTATTTTTTAGCCCTTTCGATTTTTATATTTAATAATAATCCCTTAATTTCAAATTACTTATTTTTTAGCCCTTCTACATATAAAATTGACACTAATACCCTTAACTGTTTATTAATTTTTTTGCTTAATTTTAGGGATGCAACTCGATGACCGGCGCGACGATGCAACTCATTGTCTTCCCGCTTCTGTTTCTACTATCCACCACTGCGATGCAAATATGAAAAATGTGAAACAATTATGTTGACTATGGAAGACGGCGCGGCGGATGATGACTAACAAACAAAAAAGAACAAAATATGAAAAAAAAAATTATATTTGCAATAGCGATAGCTGTAGAAGACGGCGCGGCGGACGATGACTATGAAAGACGGCGCGGTGGACGATGACTATGAAAGACGGCGTGGCGAAAAGAAAATGTTGGAGAAGAATATTCAAAATATTAAAATGGAGATGAGTGTTAAATACATGAATTCTATGGTATACGAATTTTGTTTATCTAATGGATCACTAAGTTCAAAATAATTGAGCTTTTGGATTAAAAAATTGAACTATCGGCTAAAAAATTAAATTGTAAGTTTCAACCCTTAGTTTAATAATTTTTTTACAAACAGTTCATATGTTTGCTAAAGTTTAAGTTTTTCGAAACTTAGTAAACAACTTTATGGCATAAAGCAATTTTTAATATATATTCATGCTAACCGGCTTGGAATAGCTCCTCATGTATGTTTGCCTTTTTTTTTTTTTTCTTTTTGTAGATTTAAATAAAAAAACCCACATCAAGCTGATATCTTCCACCTTAAACAGCAAGACTTGGTGACGTGGACCTCAATCTTTTTTTTAAAAGATTTTTTGGAAAAAAATTCTGCATGTAATCGATCCATTTTTATATGACCTTATAACAGATAAACCTATAGATGACACTGACCAATATTCGACCAACCGAAAAATTTCAACCTTTCGATCTGCACAGATCCGAAGACCCATATTATCATTCACAGAGTACAGATAGGGATAAATCATCCACATTATTGCGAGTAGCATTTGCGAAATTCGAACATGAGACATCCACTTCATGAAGTGAAAGTTCCAACCATCTGCCATAGACGTCTTGGGCCTTAATCTTATATTTTAAGCAAGGTCTTAAATGCCATTACGCCGAGTTTCGGTAAATTCTAAATTCGAGACCTGCCGACCATAACGTACCGACTGTGGCAATAATAAAATATTATTTTTATATATTTTAAAAGTAATTTTTAATTTTTTTAATTAAAAAAAAAAACTAAGTGGTCACACACAGGCGTGGTCCGGTGATGCGACTGTTCATCCTCCTCGCTCGCAATGAAGATGAACTATTTTCAAAAATAAATTAAAAAAAAAAAAAGTTGAGCCAGGCCGGCACCGTTTCGATGCTAGCCCGGCAGGCTCCTAGATGTTCCAGGCGGCACGTTACGTGCCGCCCTGAATTTAACCTTGATTTTAAGTGTAAAGCTATATTCTATTTTTTTTAGACATATAGCTATCAAGTTTATTTTCTATCATATATTTCGATCGAAAATTGAGAGAAATGGTAGCCCTCTCAGCCAGCGCTTGCAGGGCTTCAAAATCCTGACTTACTATTGACAAAGGATAGATTGTGGTCACATTCCAGCATCCATGCAGTTCGACTAACAAATTTGGCCGATACTTATTAGTACTATATTCTAACTTTATGGTCATGGTTTCAAGCACGTCAACTTAGATACTACATGTAGATGATGTATAGGGACTCATGTTGGTAGTAATAAACCCTTCTACATGATTATTGGCAGAGAGCATGACAACTTAGGCTTTCAAATAAAGTAAATATGAGACTAAATATTATTCTTCTTAGAAGTCCAAAAGAATTACAATCAATCCGTATAAAGAGGCTCTCAACCGATAATCTTAACATTAAAAACTCTACGCGACCTATAAAAGATTGCTAAATTAGCCCTAATTTGATTCGGACCCAATTACAAAAGTGGATCCAATACGGTTCGGTCGTGTCTAATTTCGTCTGTAACGTTTTAACTCTATCGGAATAATATTGTCCACAAAGTTGATAAGCTCAAGTACTCCAGAAAATAAAGTCGTTCCAACTACTTAAATAAATGTGCGGAATAATTTGTGGTGGTTGTAAGTTGTAAAAGTACGAATTACATGCCTTCATGATACCGGCAATATCATCTAAGATCGCATGCTCTTCTTCTTTCTAGCTCTTTGACATAATGCAATATCCATTAAAAGAAATATAGCGGCGTCTGATAAAGATCTAGGATAATTTCAAATAATGTTCATGTATGTATGTAACGTGAGGTGGCAGCGGTGCAGCATTGACGATTGATCACCTCCTACTCAGGTAGGTTTAGATTTTACCCGAATACCGGAGGATGGCTCAACCTCGGCATCGTTAGCGATAGCGAAAGACAATGATGTGGCGCAATATTGGTTGGATGTGAGCTCGTCTGCGTATATAATTTCTACTAACATATTTTTCTCATTTCAGATCAACCTAAACCGGCACGGATCTATACAAAGTAAATTCAATTCAGTTGGTTTGGGTGCCACTGATGTTCGGGTCGGTACTATGTTGGAGTTTGAGCATTCAGATCGGTTCAGTTCGAGTTAATTCGAATGCTTGGACCTAATAAATAAATTGTTGTCCAACACAGCCTTTATTATCGTTTCACCAGCATGGAAAGCATGCTATCATTTCGTTATTTGGTCTTTGGAGTTTGAGCATTCAGATCGGTTCAGTTCGAGTTAATTCGAATGCTTGGACCTAATAAATAAATTGTTGTCCAACACAGCCTTTATTATCGTTTCACCAGCATGGAAAGCATGCTATCATTTCGTTATTTGGTCTAATCTCTCTCTCTCTCTTCTCTCTCTCTCTCTCTCCCCCCTAAAAATAAACTACGAATTGAAATAAATATTATTATTAAATCACTTCATCCAACCAAAGTAATATACAATTTAAATTAAAATGATGATATTTTAAATTTAACTTAATCAATATGAAAATTAAAATTCAGCTCAATTCAGATAGTATAAAGTTTAACTAATATAATGCTAAGTTGAATTAAATCAATTATTGTAAGAGTTGAACAAAAATATACTAGAAGCAGTACCTAACTTTTGATCAATAAATAAATAATAAAATAAACATATTAATTAGAATGAAATGAAGATTAAATACGAAATATTTAGAAAAAAAATTGCCAATTTTTTTTTTTAATTTTGGGATTTGAATTCACGTACTCTGCTTATGGAGAGTTTTTTAAGTCTCTTTGGTGCTGGAGTTGCTCAACTCAAATTTTATGCCCCAAGTATGCTTTGTTTTATGTGTTTTGTACGCTAAACTAATCACAAAGTCGCGCCAACTCCATTTTTTAATTAAAATACTGCTATTATTACTACTTTTAACTTAATAAAAAATACTATACATTTCTAATTTATTTTTAATTTACATCTAAATAAATTTATAGAAATAAATTAACCTCTAAATCGGCATTTTGTTGTTTGTTGCCCATTTGTCGGCAGGAAATTGTTCTGTGCTGCATGCCCAACCAAATCTAATATTCAATTTTTTTTTTTTAAATTTCTGAGATGTGAATATACTAAAAATGATATAATATTCTCCAACTACCACAAGTTAAGTGGACACCTAACATGGGATTTGGTCTGTGGTGGGACCCGAGTGCACTGCTAATGGGAGAGGTTGCGTCCCACTTGAGATCACGACGTCGTCTTACAAATAAATTAATTTTTTTTATTAATGAGATCAAATCTCATCAGTATACTATATCAAATTATTTTATTTTATATAATTTTCTAATCAAATTCTTCAGCTTATATTAAATCTGGATCTAATTAAAAAGTAAACTCTGACTTGACGTTTTCCAATCTAAATATAGAGTACTGAAAGTTATACAACAACCAGCTTCAGCGTACGTGACTATAAACGCACCCTGAGATCTTATTTTCATCACAGAACATTGTGGGGCTGAACAGAACCTCCCATTCTCGAGGGAGAAGTCCGACCTAGCTAACCCAGCGGCGGTGGACCAAATACTTACATTTTTCTATAAATAATCACAAAAATCTCAGCCTATAAGATGGAGTTGGAGGGGCTTCCTTCTTTCCTCCGCGGTAGCTGGACGTTGCATTCACGGTTGGTGAGAGCTAGACCAGAATGATGCTAGCTAACTTTGTATTTTAAATAAAAAAAAATATATAAAACATGTTAATTACAATTCACGCTCCCATTTATACGCACGTCAGCCAGAACAGGGATAGGGGTTGATTTTAACAAGTTTGCCTCTGAGGGGTAGAAATGTAATAATCCAAAAAGAAAAAGAAAATACATTATGAGACTATCCTTTTAGATGATATGGACAGTTATATCCTGCGATGAAGGGAACCATGTAAGTAAGGTTGCTAATAAAAAGAATTCGATCGTCACATATAATAAGAGTGAACACTACAAATAGTGTAATTACAGAAATTGCTGGGAGTTATAAAAAAAAAGACAATTGAAAAATTTTCAGTTACCAAAAAAAATATTTTTCTCCTTTTTATTTGTGTGTGTGTCTTGTACCTTTTTATTTCTCATAATTCTCTTATTTATCTCTTTAGTATGTTACTAATTCTTATTTGTAATGGATTCCTTTCATATTAATTATGTGTATTAATATACGATGCAATAGAAATAATGTTAGGAAGTCGAGTCAGCAGTAGCACGGGTTTTCTTAATATACTAAGTTTTATGTGTGAAACCGTACTCCAGTTTACATTATCACTAAGGCACCTTATTGGAGTCGATCAAATGATGGTCCTAATGGAAACCTTTTTTTCTTTTTTTTGTTTCTTTTTTTTTTCTTTTTTTTTGGTAATTAAAACTACTGCAAAAATTGTATTATTGCATGGTTGCAAGTAAGAACGAAGGATTCGTAGTCGGTCTTATTACGTTTGTTGTTCACCAACTTCCTTCATTTTTTTTCCATTATGGAACATTGACAATTATAGGCAGCAAGAATAACTTTTGAAACTAAAAAGGGGTTTTGTTGAAAAAACCCACATTTTTCAAAACTATTTCAAACAATTTTTTTTTAAATAAACTTATAAAATCACTCTAATATATATATATTATAGCCAGTAAAAATTCAGTCTTAAAAGAACTATATAGAAATATTTTAAAAAAAGTTTCAATGTGAAAGTTGTGGAGCAAATCAAAATTTATGTTTTTTGTATTCAATTTTTTTTAAAATTTTTATAAGTGTTTAAAAAGATATCGAATAAAAATTCAAATACGGGCAAAGAGATATTGATTTGAACAAAATGTTTTTTATGTGTTCTACATTTTCATGTCAAATTTTTTTTCAAAAGTAGTTTTAAATAGTTATTTTAAGGTTTCAAAATTTTTGCCTATATAATAATTTTGGAGAGTTATAATATCTAATTAGAAATATTTGTTAATAAATTTTAAATAAAAAAATTATAAAGCATATTAAAAATTAATTTTGGTATTTACTTTTTTTAAAATGGTTATATATTATAATAATTTATGAAAGTTTCAAAAATATGCTTTACTTGAAAGAAGATATTTTTTTCAACAAATGTCTAATCCAAGTTTATGCAGTAGAAAAGCCGCCTAACGCCTTAAGGTTAGTTCGCGGAATTGTTTAGCGTGTAGTCTTAAGTACACCATCACTAGTTACAACCAGGCACCGTTTGCCACGACAGCACTAGAAAACCACGCCCTAATTTCTCGTCGTCTTAATGTGCTTGCTTTGCTGTTTGGTATTCATAAACAGACACACTAATCTAACGTTCCCACCCACCGCGCCTCCTCACCTACTTCCTACGGACCTTTCCAGCTTTACCCTTATCAACTATCCTATATGACATCCTAATAATCATGTTAATATATTAATTAATTAGTTGCTAATAATATATATATATATATATATATATATATATATATACACTATAGAAGTGATACTTAATGTACTTATGTAGCCTAAAATTACTTTGGCTGATACAAATGAGTGCATGAATTTTTTTTTAATCTTCAATGAGCCAAGGGTCTTAATCGCCACACGTGACCATACAAATTTTAAAAATTCTTAAAGGTAAATTCTTGATATTTTTAAAACAAATAACTTTACATGGTAAGTAATTATCCAACACAGTTTTTAACTATTAATTTTTATCTTAAAATTATATATAATTAATCTGCAGTTGCTTCTAATTATCTTATTTGTAGTAAGAGCAATAATACATTCAATTAAAAGCAAGAATTAGCTCGACTAAATATAGTAATTTATTATGTCAATCTAAATTATCTAATAATAAGTTGTTATATTATATATTGATGTCTAGAAACTAGTAGTTGAGATATATTTCAAATTTTTGGACGGAATTCCAACGGTAGAAAACATATCGAATTTAAATACGTAAAACACCTACAAAACAATGAGAAGAATAGGCACTCGCTAGCCGTCAGATTACATCAAACGGCTGCGACTATATAAAGAGTTCAAAATAATAAAGAGTAAAGAAGAAGGATAATATCTCATCTTCCTCAGCGTGCGGACCCACAAGCATCCCATCCACCAGATCCAGAGTGCCTATAAATAAACCTCCAGCGTCACCACTCCCCTTCGCCCGCTCCTATCTCGACGACTCTCACGGCCCGCCTCCATTTTATCTCCAGCGGACCGCTTCTTCCTACCCTTAGGTAGCTCTCACCCCGTTATTTTTTCTTCGCTTTTTCTTTTGTGTTTTCTCCTTAGATTTTAACGTAGATCTGTAGCACTAAATCCCTCTCGATCTCGATTTTTTCTACCGCTCTCTGCTGCGTTGTAGTATTTGGATATTGGTTTTTGAATTACAGATTCAGGTGATTCTCTTGCTGGTTTCATTTGACGAATTTTAGAGTGAAGTAGATCTGAGATTGTACTGGCTTTGATGTTTTGTTTAAGCTTCTCTCCTTCGATTTCTTTCTCACTAACAGTTTTGGTTGTTCATCCCGTCTCGATTTCTCGAGTTTCACTATCAGTTCTGAGTTGCAACTTCAGGTGATTCATGTAAAATAGATCTGGTGCTTATGTGGTTGGATTCTGATTCTTATAAGATTGATCTGGTGCTTATGTCATATGACTCTGAACTCCATGTTTTCATGTTTATGAGTTCTGCAGGATTTAAGTTGTCTGTAATCATCTTTGCTCGATTTCTCTCTTTCTAACGGTTGTTATTTTACATCCGATCTCGATTTTCGAGTTTCTTTATCACTTGTAAGTCGAGACTTCCGGTGATTTCTGTTCTGATATATTGTGCTCTAGCATTAAACTTCCAAATAAATTTCATTTTCGGAAATTCTGTATCCGTTCTAGTAGATGATTCAGATAATGGCTAGCTTGATATAGTAGAGTAGTCCTGGAGCTTAAACATCGATCCACTATCTATATGCCAATATTTAGTGTTCCATATAGTGAAATGGGAACAACCCCCTCCTGCGTACAATTTCTCCTTCCCAAACCCCGTTCAGCTGGGATATATCACTGGGTAGCAGTTGTTGTCATGACTCATGTATATGGTGCAATGAGTTGTTGTCTATGAGGTTGTATGGATTTCCGAAGATCTGATTCGGATCTGAATCTTGATTCTAATCTCACTTCCTGTTTCTTCAAATGGTTCATGTCAGGATACTACTGCCTTTTGTCAATCTTGAAAGGATTTTGTGCTTTGAGTTAGATCTGATCTTGAATGCAACTTCAGTGCCTGATGGTATTTTTCTAGTAATTGTAGAGCTGTATAGATCTGATATCTGTATATCTCTTTTCTTGCCCTTGGGCTTACAGATTTACATAACTAACTCAGCTTACTTGCTTTTTTATATTCATAAGGGCTATTCTCTCTATTGTTTGTCTTTGTTAAGCTGTCGTTTAACATTAACCTTTCACTGGTCAATCGTAATGTTATGGATGGAGGGAAATTAGACAAGTTTATGATTGCCATGCTTAAACTATGATGCGTTATCCTTGTCGCATGGCTCTCCTGGTGATCCGTTTATCTTGTTATCTTAGTGCATGTTACCACAGTATAATTTGTCTTTTCATAATTATGTAGTCTGTTTTAAAGAATATTCTGAATTATCAAATAGGTTGTGCGGGGAGCATATACCAGAAACTCCTTGTGTTTATCTTTTTGGAAGTTGGAGGTTTTTTAATACTCTAAATTTTGATTTAGAAAAATGGCGTCGCACATTGTTGGATATCCCCGTATGGGCCCCAAGAGAGAACTCAAGTTTGCTTTGGAATCCTTCTGGGATGGAAAGAGCACTGCTGAGGACCTACAGAAGGTCGCTGCTAATCTCAGGTCATCCATTTGGAAGCAAATGGCTGATGCTGGGATCAAGTACATTCCCAGCAACACTTTTTCCTACTATGATCAAATCCTTGACACAACCGCCATGCTCGGTGCTGTTCCCAAGAGATACGGTTGGTCAGGTGGGGAGATTGGTTTCGATATTTATTTCTCTATGGCAAGAGGAAATGCCACCCTTCCTGCTATGGAGATGACCAAGTGGTTTGACACAAACTAGTAAGCCTACGCCTAAGCAATAGCCTCATCATTTTAATTGTATTTCTTTAGATTGAAGTGTATAAACACGTTTTGTTACAACAGTCATTACATTGTCCCGGAGTTGGGCCCTGACACAAAGTTCACCTACGCTTCTCACAAGGCTGTGACCGAGTACAAGGAGGCTAAGGCTGTAAGAACCTATATCTTTTTACATCATCAAGTTACACTATAATATGAGCACTGCTTCTATATATATATGTGTGTGTGTGTGTGTGTGTGTGTATGTGTGTGTGTGTGTGTGTTGCGTACGAAGCAATGCCTTAATTATGTTCTGATGATACACAAAGCTTCACATCATGCTGTATACTACCAAATATATGTATCTGTATATAAAATCAATTGATTATTTATATGTTGCAATTGATTGATGCCCTCCAATTCTTCGTATCATAATCTTGGTTGGTTATATTTTTTCTAAGGACCTGTATGTATGTGATAGATCTGGTAAGCTTACTTAAAGTTGCTGCATCTTATTTCTGCAGCTTGGTGTTCATACTGTTCCAGTGCTTATTGGCCCTGTTTCTTACCTGTTACTGTCCAAAGCTGCTAAAGGCGTGGAGAAATCTTTCTCTCTTCTTTCATTGCTGGATGGGGTCCTTGCCGTCTACAGGTAAGAATTAATTAATTTCTTAGTTATCATTTTGCACTGACCTTGTCTGTTTGCTAAAGTTCAGCTTGATAATATAATTTCAACAGGGAAGTTATTGCTGAGCTGAAGGCTGCTGGTGCCTCGTGGATTCAGTTTGATGAGCCAACACTTGTCCTTGATCTTGATTCTCACCAGTTGCAAGCATTCACCAAGGCCTATTCAGAGCTTGAAGGATCACTCTCTGGCGTGCATGCTGTTATTGAGACCTACTTTGCTGATGTTCCTCCTCAGGCATACAAGTGAGCTCTCAATCATCTTTGTTTCCGCTATCCAGTGTACTTTATTCAAAAACTTATCATTTGCATGTCATGGACTTGTAATATGTCAGGACCATCACTTCATTGAAGTCTATTACTGGTTTTGGTTTTGATCTTGTACGTGGAACCAAGACCCTCGACTTGGTTAAATCCCACTTTCCTTCTGGCAAGTATCTTTTTGCTGGAGTGGTCGATGGTAGGAACATCTGGGCCAACGATCTTGCTGCCTCCATCAGTACCCTCAGCGCTCTGGAGAACATCGTAGGCAAGGGTATGTGCTAGTCCCTACTATCTTCTTTCACAGTTTCCATCATGAAAGGAGGTAACATATATTTGTTAAATACAGACAAGCTTGTGGTCTCAACGTCTTGTTCACTCATGCACACTGCTGTTGACTTGGTAAATGAGACTAAGCTCGATGATGAAATCAAATCCTGGCTGGCTTTTGCTGCCCAGAAGGTGGTTGAAGTTAATGCCCTTGCCAAGGCTTTGGCTGGGAAAAAGGATGAGGTATGCTGATTATAGAACTTGATTTCTTCTTAGTTAACAGCTATGTGGTATATGTTACTAGGATATGTTATTTCTTACTGATGTAACACGGTACTATAATTACAAAATATGTGTTCTCTTTGAATTGCTGCTGATGTTTTCAAGTTTCTAAACTCTAGTGGTTGATTCATACTTGCAGGCTTTCTTCTCAGCAAATGCTGCCGCATTGGCTTCAAGAAAGTCATCCCCTAGGGTTAACAACCAGGAAGTTCAGAAGGCTGTAAGTTATTCATGTTATTCTTTATGCAGTTCTACACCTTGTAATAGAAAAGAATGCATTTTAATTACTTTCATCATGCAAACTGTAGGCTGCTGCTTTGAGGGGCTCTGACCATCGCCGTGCCACAAATGTAAGTGCCAGATTAGATGCCCAGCAGAAGAAGCTGAACCTTCCAATTCTTCCAACCACAACAATTGGTTCATTCCCTCAGACCATGGATCTTAGAAGAGTTCGCCGTGAATATAAGGCCAACAAGTAAGCGCTACTTAATAATAAACTTTCCACATGTAGAAGCATCTGTTCTTTTTCTCTGTTAATAATATTTTGGTTATATATTTTGCAGGATCTCCGAAGAGGAGTATGTGAAGGCTATCAAAGAGGAAATCAAGAAGGTTGTTGATCTTCAGGAGGAACTCGACATTGATGTCCTTGTCCATGGAGAACCTGAGGTCAGTATATGATGCTGGGAAACCCATTTCTCTATTAATCTGAATTTAGAATTAGAGCTCTTATGATTTAAGAAAGGACCGTAAAATTAGTTGATGCTGTTTGGACATCTGATTGACCAGTATTCTTCTTGTACAGAGAAACGACATGGTTGAGTACTTTGGAGAGCAACTGTCAGGCTTTGCATTCACAGTCAATGGTTGGGTGCAATCTTATGGTTCCCGATGCGTCAAGCCTCCAATCATCTATGGTGATGTTAGCCGCCCCAAGGCAATGACTGTTTTCTGGTCTTCGATGGCCCAGAGCATGACCAAGCGCCCAATGAAGGGAATGTTGACTGGTCCAGTAACAATTCTCAACTGGTCCTTTGTCAGGAATGACCAACCCAGGTTGTTCACTCCCCTTTATGCTTTAAAAGAAATATGTTTTATCCTTTCTTTTCCTTTTATATTTTAGATGTCCATGCTAAATTCTGATGCATCCAGGTTCGAGACGTGCTATCAGATTGCTCTTGCTATTAAGAAGGAAGTAGAGGATCTGGAAGCTGCTGGCATTCAGGTCTGCTGCCTTCTTTCTTACTGCGAAGTTCCATTAAATTTACAACACGTTTCTCGCTTTCACACATTGCATTTCTTCTCTCAATTTCTTCTGCTTTCTAATTTTTAGGTCATCCAAATCGATGAGGCTGCTCTTCGTGAGGGTTTGCCCCTCCGCAAGTCGGAGCAGGCCTTCTACCTTGACTGGGCCGTCCACTCCTTCAGAATAACTAACTGCGGTGTCCACGACACTACTCAGGTATCATCTACTCATATTCTTTCCAATATATTTTTTGACATCTTAGTTTTACTATTATCTGGATGCTTAATCTCGGACTCGTTCTACAGATCCACACCCACATGTGCTACTCAAACTTCAATGACATCATTCACTCCATCATCAACATGGACGCTGATGTCATCACCATCGAGAACTCTCGCTCGGATGAGAAGTTGTTGTCAGTTTTCCGCGAGGGAGTGAAATACGGTGCTGGAATCGGTCCTGGCGTGTATGACATCCACTCACCTAGGATCCCGTCAACTGAGGAGATTGCTGACCGAATCAACAAGATGTTGGCGGTGCTCGAATCGAACATCCTGTGGGTCAACCCTGACTGTGGTCTCAAGACTCGCAAATACACCGAGGTCAAGCCCGCCCTCTCTAACATGGTTGCAGCAGCCAAGCTCCTCCGCACCCAGCTCGCCAGCGCCAAGTGAACATAAATCCAAATCATTTCTAATCTAATGATTTTTGGCAGAAAACATGTGCCATCTGTCAGAATAATGCGGTGACATTGCTATGTCGAGCGAGCGGTTGTTAAGTTAGGGTTTGTTTTGTGCGAGCTACGTATCCCCTTTTTTCTTTACGGTTGTTGGGCTCGTTGAAGCCATTATATGCTCCTATGTACTTCTATTATTTCTGCATCAAAGGAATTATAAATTGTTACGCAAGTTGCTTCAAATTGTTGCTGTGTACTTCTGTTCCTTTGTTTTAGCATTGACAAAAGTGCGTGAAGTAGAGGATGTACTGTTGGAACCAATGTTGCTTGTAGTATTACTGTCCAAGTTTTCTCGTAAAGGCAGCTGTTAAAAATTTATTAGTGAAGCTCATTAAGGGGTGGTGCAACTTTGACAAAGTAGGATAAAGCAGGGTGTAGGTTGTGTGATTGTAGTTTTTCATTCCCATTAGCATGGTCGGAGAAAATTTTGATGATCCAGCCATTGACGGCCTTTCTTGTTGAAACCCTTCATAGAATTTACATGTCGTAGTCATTGAAGCCCTTCATGCTTCATTAGGCGCACACGTACTAGTCAATTGTTTTCTATCCCAGCAATACCGTCTTATATTATCTTTTATCTCACTCGATTATCACTTTCCGCTTATTATTTAAAATCAAAATATATCCATTCCGATCTCATTCTAATAAAACAAACAACCCAAACGCCTCAAACAATAATGTATATATACGCACATACATACAATATAAGCACTTTTTTATTTACAACTCAGGGAGTGACACCCGCTGCCCTGCATTCATAAATTTGAGGTTTTGCCGACAATTTTACAGACCATTTGACGACTCGGAATAATCTCTCCATTTCTGAACTTGTAGGCAGCGAACAAACCAAACCCCACCAGCAATATCGTCGTCATAACAAGATTCGCCATGATCAGCGTCCTCCGGTTTCCAACAAAGGAAATGTACTTCCCCTTCTTCTCTTCGATCTCTATATTCGCCGATCTCGCCTTGTCCTCGTGATAAGAGTCCGAAGAACTCAGCATATCACGCAATTTGCCGCGGCCACCGCTGGTACCCATTCCCTCCGCTGCTATCTGCTTCTGCTTGTCGGCAGTGAGAGATGGCTCTTTGGCTATGTTGCTATTGAGGAAGACGATTTTCAGAATGCCGTTCCAGAGATATGCTTGTATTTGATCGGTGTTGCACTTATCGGGTACCTGTACCTCGACGAACTGGTCCCATCGGTCGCCGTCGAACTGGCGCTCGCCTTTGATTTGGATTTTGCCGGACTTAGGGAAGTAAGTTGCTTTAAGATGCTGCTTCCTAAACCCTGTCAGAAATTCGCGTCGATGATGATTAATTATTGGAACTAAGGAAACTAGTAATTCATTTCGAAAAACAAAAAAAGGGGTTTTTGATTAATCGGCCTCTATTCTTAAATTTTCTCCCAGATTAGCTCCTTCATTAGGTCTGCTTTTGCAGACGTTACATCGCTACTTTTTTTTTGAAATAGAACTACTGTTTTATGAGAAAATTTAAAAAGATCGACTGATTATCATTTTTTTAAAAAATACTTTTGTTCGAACGGCCCTATTGCAATCCCAATCATGTGAGTCAGTTACATGGAGATACATCTCAAATATATAGGTTTTATTTAATTTAAAATATGTACAAACTATATTATTTTTATTTAAATTCATCAACTGGACAGATTTAAGTTTCAATTAATTTTACATTCGTACACTATACAGATATTAATTATATATATAAATAATTATTTTTATATCTTTCGTATCTTTAATTTTATATAAATTAATTTTGATCTTTATTAAAATGTAATATTTTATTCGTCACATTTTATTAGAGTAAGAACAATTATCACACCTATTTAAAAATTATTTGAGGTATAGCATTAAATAGTAGTGATATTCAATTATATATATAATTAATTATTTTTATATTGATATTATATCAATATGTAGATTTATTTTTTATAAATTAATTATTATTTTGATTAAATAATTATATTTTATTTAAGTTTAATTTTTTATTTTTTCTATTTAGTTGAATGACTCTTTAACTTCTTATAAATTAATATAAATAGTACGTGATTTTTTTTGAATAAAAATAAATGCCATAATTTGCAGTAAAAATCATTTAAAATATCGGAATCATTTAAAATTTAAAATACTACGTGATGCACCACACATGTTCCTAAAATCATCTTGGAATTACTATTTAGGTGCAATTTCGTGTATTATCAAGTACTCAAAAATGAAGATGTGCACCTGGAACTTTGACGACGAGAGTGTGGGAGGAACCGTCCTGACCCCATTCGAAAGATGACCGGAGGTCCTCATAGGATCCCTTTTCGGCGGTCTTCTTAACGATGGCAGCCATTAATTAGCTCGTATAATGGCTTCTTTAGCTAAATAATGCAATATTAAAGGAGAGACCTTATTAGATTTATAATATGTAAAAGAAATTATTCCTTTTTGTGTCTTTGATAAATGGCTATACCTTTTCTATTTGATACGTTCAGGGAAGGATTACTTGAAGCCAAGTGTTTTAGCTAGGAAGTTGATTGAGATTCCAGAAGTTGGCCCTGATGTATCTTAAAAAATTGTAAAGTCCGACGTAAAGTTGCTTCACCATCCAACATTTCTATCCATCGATTTCTTTTTTGATCGGAAGGTGTTGGAGAAAGTTGTGCGAGGTGCAGCCGAGGTTCATAGAGTTGAGAATGGCAGCTTATGAGGCCAGCAACCTCAGCTGGATCCCTCGCCACAAGTGCTGCTTTTCTTGGTGTTAATTACTGGAGTAAAGAAGTTAGAGTAGTCAGTGAATCAGATGGATAGTAAAAGGACAATAATTTTTACGTGGTTCAGTTGACGGAGCATCCTGCGTCCATCGAGAGCAAAGAGAAACTTCATTAATGGTGTTACATGGAGTAAAGGTTCTATTCCTCACACTAGGTAGAGGTTAGATGAAGTAATTGCTCTCGAGTAACTAGGCAGACCAATGTAAGATGAAGTAATTGCTCTCTCTATAATAGGATATCACTCTGGAATGGGCATTTTGCGGATACGTGCTCCCTCTTTTACTAGATTTTTGTGAATATATGTCTCCATGTTATGATTTGACGTATTTATACCATCATTTGTGTTGTGAAATGACCAAAATATCTTTATTTTTTAATTTATTTGTTTTGCAAAATCGCTTACTGGAGCGGTCCATCAAATTATAAACATCTTCCTCTCGCCGCTACGTCTCGTGCTCTAATTATGGATAAACCGCTCACTGAATCTAAACCTCACTTTTTCTTTTGGATAAGTTGTGGTCTAATTGCTTGACTTTTCTGCATAGTTGGAGGGTGTATTTACAGCGTTCTCCAACCGTATCCTTATAATTGCACGCATTAACTACGATAAAATGAATGAGAATGATAAGGGAGGGTGGGTTGCTAATCATAGCATTTGTGGGTTATCTTATATGAATATAAGGTCCTTTTATAGGTGTTCTCTTACGGTTGTTGATAGAATATGTGGATATATATATATAGTCTTTAAAGTAACCCGTAATGTACATGTGGAAGGTAAAGACAAATTCTACCAAATTTATTAATAAGATGGAAAATTACAAATCTGAAATTTGATCCAATCGAATTAATCTTTTACAAGAATCATCTAATAAATTTAAAGAATTATAAAACATAGGAAAGAAAGACCGACGGCCAATGGAAGCCAAATAATCAGCCACTCCATTAGCTTCACGGTAAATATGAATAGCCGAAGCACCCAACTCGTCCAAGAGCTGCCAAAACGACGAATATCGTAGAAAACCTCCCAGTTCAGATGAGGAGAGTTAACCAAGAAATTAAAATCTGGGAATCAGATTCAACCAGAATGGGACGATAGCCTCTGTCCATACAATATTGTAAACCCATCAAGAAAGCTTTCAGCTCAGCATTGGCAAGCAGGGAGGTGCTCACAGGTGAAGCAAAAGTAAATACAAATGAACCAAAATAATCTCTAACAACTCCTCCAACCCCAGCCACACCTCTCACCACACTAGCATCAACATTTAATTTTAAACGGCTTGCCGGGGTACACAACCATCGAGAGATTCTAGAAACTAGTCTTACATCAGTAATGAAGGGTAGATTATACACATCTGCTAAAGCAATACAACCGTTCAGCTGGCAGATCTTTAGTGGATGTGCTTTAGAAACATCTTTGAGCAAAAGCCAGCTTAGCTGCACCACCCGGGAAGCTGAGGGGAAAGTGATCCTGAAATTTGACATCATTACGCTCTAGCCATAAAAACCATGTAGTTAAAGCTACAAAGATAAATGTAACATGGTGTTGTCCTTTCATTGCAAGTATCTGACTTAGAAGACCATGAATAAATATTGGTTGGAGCAACTCTATCTTGAAGATATCAGAATAAATTCGCCATGTCCAAGTTGCAAATGGACACTGAATGAAAAGATGATCTATACACTCATTTGTCACACCACACAAAGTACATTGGGATGCCAAAATAAAACCTTTACGCTGTAGATTATCATCCGTAGATAATAAATTGCGAAGCATGCGCCAAAGAAAAAAGGAAACCTTGGGTGGAATATGCTTTTGCCAGATGGCTTTACATAGAAAAGATCGCTGAGCCGATTGTCGAACCACTAACCACGCTGATTTAAGTGAAAAAATACCTTATGGATTAGGCCTCCAAACCATGAAATCATTGAAATTGCTTTGCAGTGTAATACAGGAAGCTTCAGAGGCAACTGCCGCAGGCAGATACTTTAAAAGCGACTGCAAATTCCAACCCGAGCCTCCAGGAGAGAAAAATTCTCTAACCTTAGTACCATATGCCGCAGAAGTATTATACTGAAAACTAAGCGGGGAGGACCCAAACCAGACATCATGCCAAAAATCTACATCACCTCTTCCTACGCCATAGACAATCCAGCGTTCGGCTATGTCTCTTTCTCTTAACAACCTCTTCCAAACAGATGACGCAGTACCTCGTGCAACCCATTTAGAACAATGGGACTCATTCCCATACTTCTCCTTCATGAAAACAGAGAAAAGAGTCCTCTGCTCCTTGAACCTCCACCATAGTTTCATGTCAATAGCAGAAACAATATCCTTTAAACGACGAATCCCGAGCCTCCCTTCCTCTAAAGGGTAAGACATGCATGCGTTTCCAAGACATCCACCTAATACCGTTATTATCTGATGGTTGACACCAAAGAAATTTGACAAATAATACCTCCAGCTTCTTTAAAACCGCATTAGTAGGACTGATTGCGTGCATCAGATGTATTGTGATCTGGCCCGGGTTCTGGAGTGAGAACCTCGGTTGTATGCGGATCTATCGAGTAGAAGGCTAAAGAGGTGTTATGTATAGTTCTGTGAAAGAAATATAATATAAGGATATTTTCTCTATATTTTCTCTCCCTTTCAAATGATAACAAGGATACATATTTATAGGAAGCCCGTAGGCAACCTAAAGGTCTCAAACATCTATAAATGCTATCATTAATACATATTAATATTCTCATAACTATATCTTAATGACGCTTCGTAACCGCCACCCTTTGATCTTCTACCTCTTGGTCTTCTGACCCTTCAACTTCTGCCTCTTCGTCTTCCGACTCTTAGGCTTCTGGCTCTTCGTCTTCTTGCGGTCGCCCGAACACCTCGGCTTGGTCTTGACTACCGTAGTGTTGATCAAGCCGACCTCGGTATTGGATGTTCTGATCTCGGTATTGGGCAAGCCGACCTCGGCATTGGATCTGCTGATCTTGGTATCGGGCAAGCCGACCTCGGCTGAAGTCATGCCGACCTCGGCTGAAGTCATGCCGACCTCGGCATTGGATGTGCTGATCTTGGTATCGGGCAAGCCGACCTCGGCTGAGGTCATGCCGACCTCGGTATTGGAGGTTCTTGTCTCAGTTTCGGTCGCGCTTCCGTCTCGGCTGTGTTTCACACCTCGGCCTCTTCCGATGTTGGGATCCTCCTGGATCATATTGGCATGGATAAGAGGACAGATTTTATGAGTGCAAGCCGCCCAGCAGGAGACAGTAGATGAGTTGCCCAATTAGATGGTTTTTTTTGTACCCTATCAAATAGTTCTTGATAGAGACTAGATCGAAGATGACCCACATAAAGCGGAGCTCCAAGGTACCAAAGTGGCAGCTCTTGCAGTTTAAATCCAGTAATATGCTGAATTAACTGAATTTTGTGAGTAGAAACATTCTTCGATACCGTAAAACAGCTTTTATTAGTATTAATCTTTTGGTCGGAAACTGATTCGTACTCGTGCAAAAAATTGATCAACTTGCGAAGGGACCTCGATGATTCATTCACAAATAAGATACAATCATCGGCATAGGCTAGATGAGAAACTAAAATATTAGATGCAGCATGGTATCGCATGTACGCATACACTATGAATATTCTAAAGGTAGGCGCATATGCTGCTCATGTTTCCTCACAACACAGGTGTTTTGAGGTGTTCTGAAATATTTTTGGGTGTTCCCGCTTACAAAAGTGATGTTATGATATATTATAACTCAATATTAGGTGTTCCAATATTCTAAGATGTTTCTAGAAAAAGAGAATGGAGATTAGGAGTAAAAAACTCTAGAAAAAGAAAGAGAGAAAGAAAGGGAAAAACATGCAGTAATGTTACATTAAGCTACTTACAAATTTTAATAGTGGCATTTTTGACTTTTGTCGTGCCCAGAGATATTGAAACGGCAAATCCAAATATGGATATGCTCTTCTGCAAATAATACATTATAGAGAGTACTTTTTTGCAAATTACCCATTTAATTTAAACTACTATTTTTCTTTATTGACCGTCGAGTTCGGTTTCTATCCTATATTTCGACTTGGTACTAAGTGGTAAAGGGTAGACGTTCCCATTTAAGAGTTGCTAAAATTCGAACCGCTGACCTAACCTTCATGAAGGATAAGCATTTGGTTTCCTCTTAACACTCAGTTACGCTAACCAACTGCCATCAAAATTATTTAAAATACCATCAAAATTTAAATTGCTATTTGAAATGCCATCAAAATTATTTGGGCAAATGCCATATCAACATCTAGATTCTTCCTACTCATCCAAATCAACCACTATATTTTTTAATTACTGTTTAAACTTACAAAAAAAATTTACCTCTCGATACTCGTGCTGGAGCCATTTTGATCATTGTATAAGTATTTTTTGAAAAAAATTTCAATATAAAAATTATAAATTTGATGATATTTATAATTTTTATGTTTAACATTTTCTTTCAAAAAATACTTTCAAATAGATGTTTTGAAATTTCAAAATTTTAGTGAGTTTTAAAATCAATTCATTAATCCGCTGAATTTTATAGCCTCAAAAATCAAAACACCTATTTGAAAGTATTTTTAAAAAATTAACATAAAAATTATATATCTCATCAAAATCAATAATTTTATATTGAATATTCTCCAAATAATATTTCTAAAGTAAGTATTTTAGAGTGTCAAAAGTAACCGATAAAAATGAATTTATTCGTTAACTTTAAATATGGAATGGGCTGATACGGAAGTTTCCCAAATTATTTCACATATCCAGAGTTCAGGAAAATATTTGTAGCTGTTTCATGTTGGCCTCCTTAGAGAAAACACATCCCTTTGTCATGATGTGCCATTTTTTTAACAAAAAAAATTGTGCTTTTTAAGTAAAACATTAGTAATTGAAATTTCCAGATTATCACATACCCAACAGAAAAAAAAAAAAAAAAAAAACTATCCGGATTGCACCAGCCCAATAAAATAACTTGCAATAATTCCCGATGCAGCTCACCGGAACACGGTTTTATATATTACAGTAGATTCGTTATATAACAAATTTTCGGTAAAGCTTAAATATGCCACGCATATTTTATATATAACTTAATTATGCTAGGGAAATTAAAACATAATATCACGTACCTCTAGCATTGTTCACAAATTCACAGACCATTACATAATCAAGAAGATTATCCACATCTATTGCTTCAGGACATCTGCAGTTGTAGGCCCTGTAGAAGCAAGTTCCGGTGAGCAGCATCATAGCGACGAAGTTCATGGCCAGTAGGATCCTCAGATCACCGTTGGAATCAAACTTCTCCCGCCATTTTTGGACCTTGCTGCCGAAAGCTTCTACTATCTTCTTCTTCTTGTCACTTGGCTCAATCGTTATCTCACTCATCTTCTCGTTCAATTTCCCGGCGCCGCTGCTTGCCATCTCCGCCGCCTTCTCCTTCTTGCTACCGAGTTCAGTTGCAGAACTCAGCTTTTCTTGTAATTTGCTGGCAGTGATATCTGTACTGGTATCGATCTTGCCTTTCTTCCCGACGAGTTTCTCCGCCACAGAGTCTGTTAGCTTCTCCCTCTCACTGAGCTCTCCCTTCCCACCGGAAGTAAACTTCGACAGCAACTTCGAAGCACCACCAACGATTGATTCCTTTTCTATCACCATCTTTCCTTTCGGGTCACGATATGTCTTCTCCTCAAGGAACTCCTGAGGATCATTGCTTGGATGTTTGGACTCCATGGCGACGGAGGTGGCTAAAGGGGTGTGCTCCCCGAACTTACCTGGTTCTTGGATCTTTTGTTCGCCGGAACCCTCCGTCTTCTCTTTATCTCTGAAAGTCAACTTCTCCCGCAATCTGTCAGCGCTTGCGCTCGCCACCTCCATCATCTTGTCCATCATGCCGGGTTCTTTTTTACGGTAAGGTAAGTACTTCCGATCTGCTGGATCATCTCCAACCTTCTCCTTCTCAACGGGCTCAGTTCTCTCACCATAAATGAATTTCTCCCGCAACTTCTCAGCACCGGTAGTGACAGCCTCCTTCGCTACCGCAAGCTTTCCCTTCATGTCATTGCGAAAGTCACTTCCCTCAGCCTTCTAATTATTTGGAACTATGTTAACACAACCAACAGAAACTTAATTTGCTAGAGATGCTAATTATTTGGAACTTTCAACAGAAATATGTTATTCTTATTACGGCCGGAAACTCTGAGCTAATCACGAATCTTATCCAAATTCGAACTGAGCTCAAACTAAAATTTAGGTGATGCTTATCAAGTTGAGTGTTAGCAAGTTAGTACTTGGCCTATTCAAACCGAGTTCAAGTCGAATTTGAACAGAATTCTATGAGTTGCTTTTTATTAATTTAAATTTTTTTTAGTCTATTTTCTTAACCTTTTTTTTTTTTTTTTCAATCTAAAGAAAGTTCTCCTTGAAAAATTAATCATCACTTCTTAGAGTTCGGCGCTAGTTTTTCTAATTTTCTTAAAGATGATAATCCATTGTTGGCGTCCCCCACCCATGGGTCTTTGGGTTAGACAAGTCTTTTTTTTCGTTTGAGATTAGTGAAAAGAGATCTTGACCTTAATCAACCGCCCATATGCAGACGATCGTCCATAACAGATAAACTCTCATTCTAGAATTCGCCTACAAACTGGACATTAGAGAATGGATCTTTTATTAACGGAAGCTCCTGTCACCTAACGCATTTCCAAAAAAGTTCATAAAGACATGCACGAGCTAGGAAGCACGGACACTCCTCGGAAGAGCGTATCGGCGTGTCGGACACATATCGGACACGGATACGCGCCGGACACGCTCGGACACGTGTCGGACACGTAAATTTAAGTATCCAGATTTAATAAATAAGTAAATTAATATGGATACACTGGGGATACGTTGGGGACACGTCCAGGACACGCTAGGATACCTTGGGGACACGTTTGGGCTATTTTCAAGCCCATTTTTCCAGCCTAAATTGTCCATGGACTCCGTTCCAGCCCAAACAATTTTATTTCAAATAAAGTGAACAATGCTAGTAATAACTAATGTGATAATGATCACTATTCATCGTAGTAAATATTTTGTTAATATGATAGTGATCTCTTTTTGTTTTTTTTCTCGAGTGATAGTGATCGTTTTGTAGATGAGATAGACTTATGCCCAGAGTATGTGTTACCAAATTGTAACTCAAATACTAATATACGAGTTCTTAACTTTTGGAAAATATTTCTTTGCTAACTTTTATTTACTAATATTTTGTGTAATCGATAATTTAATATTTTAATATGTTTTTTTAAATAACGCATCCTCGACGTATCGTATCCTATTTTTTTGAAAAATCACGTATCCGCGTATCCATATCGTATCGTATCCGTGTCACGTATCCGTATCCGTGCTTCTTAGTGCACGAGCATTACAGCCAAGTGGACTTGAATCATGAGATCTAGGATTCCTGAGCTGCAAGTCCTACCTTTCGAGCAACTCGTCCTACACGGGTTAGACAAATTTTGAACATATCTAATATTACCTGGGACATGGAGGAGTAGAGTTTCAGAATGCTCTTTCCGTATCCACTCGAAGGTCGGCTTAATGTCTTCGTAGCACTGTAAAGCAGCCATGAGTCTTAGCAGCTTAATTCTGAGGTTATTAAGCTCTAGATCTGAGGGATTTATATACTGTATTTGAATAGTAGAATTCTTTGGATATCAGAAAAGGCACGGCTAATTCCTTCCCGTTTTGAGTTAGATTTTGAGGCAAGTCTGGGATGAACCACGGAAGGGATTGCTTGACTTGAGCTGCTGATAAATGTGTCCGCTATTTTAATATTTCTTAAAGGTCATGTAGGATCTCCATATGGGAAACCGCAATTCTAAGTAGTCCACATATTGAAAATGTCATTCTTCATAAGATTCTACCGACATGATATAATTAGAATTAGAAATTATATAACATACATTTTAATATATTGTGTAATTAAAATTGTATCAGAATTTCAATGATCATGATGAATAACAGTATTTTCATCTATTTATCCAGCCGTTCGTCTAATTGATGGGAGCGTATGGTAAGTTTGATGAGATAAAAAGATGGTTGGACAAATCATTATGTTATATAGCATTGTTGGTGAGTTCATGGCGGGGTTTTAAGTTTCCGACGGCGCGCTGCGTGCCGCCCGGAACATCTCGGTGCCGGTGCCGGGCGTGACGTTTTTTTTTTTTTTTTTTGGTGGGTGCGCTTTTTTTTTCCGTTGTGCAACCGGCGCGACACTTAATTTTTTTTTTTTTTTTTTTTAAATTAAAACTATAAAAATAACTTTTAAAATTTAATAAAATATATAATAATATATAAAATTAATATTTTATTATCGGTACGGTCGGCACGTCTCGAATTGAAAATTTACAGAAATTCGGTACGGCATAAAATTTAAAACCTTGGATCATGGACAAATCATACCATTATTACCTTCTAAATAATCTTCAATCTGCAAAATAATACAATTAGTCACGATCTAGGGTAGTGACTGTTAGTAACTATTATACCATTACGGCTGATTTTACAGTAAAATTATTTTTTTTTTTGGTCGAAAATGAAGGCCATACGCTTTAAAAGCTTTATTAATCTTAATGAACTAATACCATTGTCATAGTCATATAATAAACGAAAGGCCTCAATAGGAGGTAAAACAAGAACATACAAATCTAGTGATTTTACGGTATTTTAATCCCCAACTTTCTAAAATCGGTATTCATGATCCTACAATCTTATCGCTTTTCAATGCTTAGCATCGTTATTACGAGGTCGACATCGGAGCAACATGTTCTGGCCAATTGTATCAATGCAAGTTTTATTTGTTTCAAAATTTTAAAAAAAAATTAAATAAATTTAACAATTTATAAATCAGTTTCTTGGGCACATATCTTGTCGGATCGTGTGTATCGATAACTGTAAAATAGAGACGTATTATGCTGCAAATACCATGTCAACAAGCAAAACTATAAATTCCAAACCAATTATAAGATTAATATGCACTTTGTGTGCATAGATATACACACACGTGCGACTTTTTAATGCCTGAAGTACAAGCTCGGCATCCATATTTTAGATCTACCATAACTTATTATAGTTTAAATTTTTTATAAATATATTTTAAGATGTATAAAATATATCTCCAAACCTCATATTTAAAATAAATTTCTAAACTATAATTTAATTTTTAAAAAATAAAAACTATGAAATACAATAAAATTTTGTCGAATTTTACTGTAGAGGATCGAATTTATCCGGTACTGGTTTAAGATTAACTTATTAGTTATATATGTATCACTAATTTGACTAGTTTTGTCCAGAAAAATTTCTGCTTTTACCAAACTTTGTCTTTGATACCCCTATACAATTATTCCAAAAAACATAAGCATGTGTTTTTAAGAAAATTTATGAATACGACAAAATAGATTTTGGTATATTCTCAAACGTTTATATTCATAATTTTTCTAGAACCTGCATTAAATAGATATTTTAATATTCTAAAGTTTTCAACCAATATTGGAGTATCAAATTATTTTTTGAGATATTTTCTTTACAAAATTTGTAAAGAACGCCAAATTTTTATTTTTTTTGCAAAAAGTTTGGCGACTCAATGCATTATCCAACTTATGATTCTTTGTGTTTATAATTTGTGCCTTAACCATAGGATGGATTTTTACCCAAATAAAATTAAACACTACTGTAATATACCAAGTTAACTCCAAAGTTTTCTTAAGTTAACAAAATAAACTTCAAACAAATAAATAAATATCGGTTAAAAACTAAACAATTTTAAATTAATGGTTTACCTTTTGTTCTCTGCAATCCATCATTTTGCTAAACTTTTAGAAAAAACTTACATATCATCGTCCCGCTTGTAAATCGAGCAGTGTGGCATATATTGTAGGTTTGAAATCTACGGACGGCGCTGAAATAAAAAATTGACAACGTCAGCAAACTCATAGCTGAAATTACTAATATATAGCTGGATAAAACGTCAATACTTCACGTCCGATCTTAGGTGTATACCATATCAGAATTTTACTTTCTGAACGTGATTTTAGTCCTATACAGATTAATTGATCATGATTAAAAAATATAGCACTAACATCAGAGGTTGGTAGTGATACACTGTAAAAATTTCACCTCGTTGTCCTTAAAAAAAATGAGAGAAGTAAAGAAAAACTTCCGAATCAAATATTTAGTATAAACTATTTATAAAGATAACCAAATACTTTTGATAGGAAACTTACAACATTATATAATATATTAATTAATTTCGTCTATATACACACTTGATTAAAGATATGTCACTTTTCTGACATTTCTTTGTTCATACTTTATTATATATAATTACGAATCACAGAATTACTTAATTCCGAACTTTCTCGGTTGGCGTCTTGAAATAATAGACATATAAACCAATCCCCACCAACATCACCACAACCGCAACAACGTTCACTAATGGCGTCTTTCGCTTGCTAATGCCGTCAGCGAGCTCACTCTTCTTGTAGGTCGTCTTCTCCCTCCATCTTCCTGCTGTTGCCTCTGCCTCATCCGCCGCCTTCGCCTTTTTCTCGGCGATGCCAGCCTTTGTGGAATTCATTTTCTCCCTCAATTTTTCAGCACCGCCGCTGGTAGCCTCGCCCACCCTCTCCTTCTTCTCGTCGATCTCAGTCTTTTTGGAACCCAACTTCTCCTGCAGTGTCCCAGCGATGCCTGAGATCGCCTCTTTCACCGCTGCCGACTTCCCCTTCACCTGTCCCACCATGGTTGAAGTTTTCGATTCGCCTGTAGTCTTCCGTCGCTCGTGGGGAATTGTGTTTGCCACATAAGCATCGAATGTATCATTTCGGTAACCGAACTTCTCTTGTATTTTTCTGGCGCCACCGGCGACCTCCTCCTTCACCGCCGTCAACTTCGTCTTCATCTGTCCCGCCATGGTTGAAGTATTCTGTTCGCTGGTAGTCTTCTGGTGATAGTCGGGGATTTTGTTTGCCGTTGTAACGGAATCATCACCCCTAATATTTTGGGAACCGAACTTCTCTTGTAGTTTACCGACGCCACCGGCGACCGCCTCTTTCGCCGCCGCCAACTTCGCCATTACTTGTCCTGTCATAGTTGAAGTCTTCTGCTGATTGTCGGCAGTGTTATCCGCTGCCGTGACGGTATTATCCACCTCAGTCTTTTTCGGAGCCAACTTCTCCCGAAAATTTTCAGCTCTGCCGGATATCGCCTCCTTTGTCGCCGCCAGCTCTGCCTTCACTTGACCCGCCATGGTTGAAGCATTATGTTCCTCGGAATTCTTTGGCTGATCGCTGGGAGATTTCGCTGCCGACGCCACGGTCGGTTCAGCGGCGGAGTTTTGGTCGTTAGATGATTGGTTGGTTCCCGTAATTTTGGGAAAGATCACGCTAAGAATTCCGTCCGCGTATTTTGCTCGCATCTCTTTCTGATTGCAGTTTTCCGGGACATTGAAGACTTTCTTGAACCACTGCCGCTGGTCGCCGTCGAGATACCGCTCACCCTCGACATGGATGGTATTGGAACTGTTAAGCATTACTTTGAGTTTGTCCTTTTTGAACCCTACATCTCAAAAAAAAAAGGGTGAACCATAGATTGTAAAACCACGACATATAAGGCCAATGCTACATGTCACGTATATTTTCACGAAAAAATAAGGGCAATTTTTTTTTAGCCCTGCAGGGCACAACTTGGACAGTTTCAGCCCTTGCATTTTTCACATTTCCAAATCAACCCCTTCTTGATTTTCGTGTCTTTTGTATTTTGACCATCGTATCAGTATTTTTTGAAAAAAATTTTAACATAAAAATATAGATTTTGATGATATCTACAACTTTTATGTTCAATATTTTTTTCAAAAAATGCTTTTAAATAGGTATTTTGGGACTTTAAAATTTTATCGGGTTATCAGGTCGGATACATAATCCGTTAACACTTCGGAATATCAAAACATCTACGTAGAAGTATTTTTTGAAAAAATGTTGAACATGAAAGTTGTAAATCTCATCAAAATCTATAACTTTATGTTAAAAAATTTTCTTAAAAATATTAATACGATAGTCAAAATAAGAAAATACAAAAAATAAAAGAGAGGCTAAAAAAGAAACAAGTAAAATAGGGGGGCTGAAACGGTATATATTTGTAAAGCAGGGACTGTCCGATCATTATCCCAAAAAAATTATCACGGAAGGAGAAGATACACAATTTACTGAATTAAAAAAAAAAAAACATTTTCCAAAAGAGGCATTGTGTTTTTTCCCCTTCCTTGATGGTTTTTTTCCGTGCTACAGGTCCTGTAGCAATTTCCGATATATAAAACTACATGTCAAGCTGTTTATAAAAAATTAAAAGAAAAAAAAATTGTTTAGATAAGAGGAGAAATCATGCCATAAACAGATCATTAATCCAGAACGGATTCTACCTAGGAGAACAAGACATTCAGTTGGGTGTGTGTCGTTAGGAAAGGTAATAGGGTCAGTTCGGAGAGGATCAAGCTAGTCCGTATTCAGCCCGACCGCGATTCGGATCTGACCTGCCGGCTCATACTTCGGATTTATACTGGTCTATCTGACTCTAAACATCTGATTTTGCCAAATATTCTATGTGCATTTTATTTCACTAGTACTATCAAAATAAGTATATATATATATAGTTATCATCATAAACAAAATATAAAAGTTTTAAAAGGAAGATTTGAAAATATTCATCTACGACAGAGGTAGACATAAAGGAGGAGGAAGAATGATTGGATTAGAAAATTAAAAATTTGTAGTGGCCTTATGTATTTGGTTTATTATATATTTGATTGGGTCATGTTTTGGTCGGATTTCGATCAAAGTCGAATTCAATTGGAATCCGGCTTGGACTCTTGGATCCTCAATTGCGGTACGGATTAGGTCCTTTTTGATCGAGTTCAAAAATTTTAGAATCATTTCATAACAGCTTTGAATCACATTTTTCTAAATAGAGAGTGGTGTCACCGACCTAAGCATTTTGCTAAGACTGAAATCGTGCCCATCGAGTGTCATGGGTCATAACAAAGCAAAGCCTTCTCAAAAGAACTCTTTAGAATTTTTTAAGCCGCCTTAGATCCTTAAATGTTATGATACTTCAAAGTTTCATAATTTTGGAGTATTAAAAAAATTATTTGGATATACTTTTTAAAAGAGTTGAATATTGAACTTATAAATCATATTAATTTTTTTAAAAAAAATTAAATTTACAAATAATATTTGTAAATATATATTTTTTTGCTTATTTTAGTATAATTATGATGATAATTCCCCCTAAGATGTGAGATATATTACCTGCAAGATGGAGTAGGACAGTCTCAGACCGATCACCGCGAACCCATTCATACTTGGGTTCAAACTGTTCATGGCGGACGGAGTTGGCGACGGCGTTCGCCTTGGCGGCCATGATATCTATATTTTAAGAGTTTCTTTTCGAGCTGATCAGTTAATGAAAAAGATGGTTGTTTGAAAGTACTCTCATAAACTCTTTGAGTTGGTTGATGAAGAGATCACAGCGGGGGGTTTGTGTACATATCCATTGATTTATGATTAACGGGAAATATTCGTTGTGTTTGATATGAAGTTATCTATATTCTCTCTCTTTCTTTTTATTCAAGAATTTGTCCGATCCATCAGCTTCTTGGATGAGCTGAAGAAAAGGATTGCTTATCTTGAGCTTCTATCCAACACTTCATCGGCACTGCAGCAGCAGGAAAATAATTAGGCAGCCTCCAAAATTAACTTGGAATATTTTTTTGAAAAATATTCATCGAATTTAAATTTTCGAATTTTTAACTTGACAATCTATTAGATATATACTTTAGATATTAGTAACTTCTCTATTATTGTATTTTTAACTTAATATATATTATTTTAATTATTTATATTTTTATATTACCGTGTTTAAACCGTACCGTATTCTATCTGTTTAAAAATTATCATATCTCGTGTCTTGTTGTCTTATATCTATGTCCTACTTCTTGGGCTGTGTATTTGGACCATTAAACTATTTTTATTCTGATGCTAGTATAATGTCCATATACCTACTGAGACGAACTTCACTTTTCTCTTAGCCGTCACCATAAAGTGGCCTAAAAACGTCAGCTCCAAAAAGAATAGGATTCTCGGCCCGCTCTCTGCCCCAATCCTTTAAGATACAAATTTATAAGTATTTTTTGAAAAAAAAATTCAATACGAAAGTTGTAAAGCTCATCAAGATTTACAACTTTAATATTGAAATTTTTTTCAAAAAAATACTTCTGAATATATATTTTTTAGGTTCCAAAATCTAACACATTAAATATTTTAAAACTGTTTTGAAACCTATTAACACTTTGGAGCTTAAAAATACATATTTAGAAATATTTTTTGAAAAGTTTTCAACATGAAAGTTGTAGATCTCATCAAGATTTACAATTTTTATGTTAAATTTTTTTTTAAAAAAATATTTATATGTATGTATTTTAAAGAATTAGGACAGAAGACAGGATAGAGAATGAGGGCAGAGGATTTGAGTCCAAAAGAATAATAAGAGTAAGCGAAGACAGAGATTCTTTGCCATAAGACTGCTCCGATGGTTGATTCGCTCATGGTAGACGTGTTACTTCTCTCCTGGGGAAACAGAAATCACCGACCTACGATCTAACAAGCTTGTTGAACTCCATACAGAGATTTAAACTAATGGAGGCTCATTAGTTGGCTGTGGTCCTCTATGAAACTCGGCAGACTGTCGAACCGGTCGGTTTGGTTACCTTTAACTTGGTAGTTGGTCTTCTTCATTTGTCATGGTGCTCAGCTGATGAAAGGCAATCAAACCACAAGGCTGGGTTTCTTAGTCATGATTATCAGAACTCCATGTTCTTGTGATGAGTATGTATAATTATTGGATGGGGAAGATGGTGCTCCGCTAATTTATTTATTATTTTTTAAGAATAACGGATGCTTTAATTGGTTGAGGCACTGCTTAAATGGCGAAGATGGTGGGTACCGATTAGTTTGGTTACCTTTAACTGGTTAGTTGTTCGTCTTCGTTTGTCATGTCGGTTAGGTGATGAATTGTCGTGCAGTTGGACCACAAGTCTCTGTTTCTAGGTCATTATCTTCAAAAGCTCCATTTTCGGTGATGAGAACTGCATATTTATTGGACAACAAGTTTGTCTTTCTAAGTCACAGTATTTAGTAGCTACATATTGTGGTTGGTACTTCAAGTTTATTGGATCTTATATACTGCATGCATAACATGTTGCTGGGTGAATATGAACCCATGGAACCTCTTTTTTTTTTTCATTTTTCTTTTTTTTTCATTTTTTTTTTTGGGGATTAGTCTTCTGGATCGCTTCATTTATTTATTTTTGTAGTTATATTTTTTTATTTTATTCTTACTACTATATTATACGTGCATGGACTGTGTTTGTGTTATACATATACAGTGTGATTTTTTTTATTAAAGAAAAAACTGTGAACTTATTTACTTGTACGTGTAAGTTAGATTTACTTTATCAGGCTGAGGATCTTAAGAAAAAGCATCTATTAGGACATGATTACATACATCTATCTTTTTAAGATATCATGCGGCGATACTTAATTGGAATTAGGATCTCCTGATGATTTCTTTTTCTCTGGACTGATCCTCAGGATCATCAAAAAGTCTCCACTGTCCAGGTAATATAGTATTGTTAGTAGGTTTATTTCATAAATATTTTTGTTAATAAAAATCCCAATTACAAAGTTGAAGACTTAATATAATTTATAAATTTGTCATTCTATGTGTCAAAAAAAAAAAAAAAACATGCAAAATATTTTGGTACTTTTCTAAGTATTACGAACTACAAAGTTGTTTCAAGGTCTATTTTGCATGTTATAATATTGTATAAAATATTTTAAGCAACAAACTTGCAGTCTTGTAGATTGTAACGAGCTTTTTGTAGAAATTTAAAAAAAGTCAAGAGATATTAGTATTAAATAAATGGTTGATATTGATAGACAATATAGAATGGAGAGTGGGATGATTCGACCTTCAAAAATTTCTTAGCTAGCGCAATGTCATATTAGTATTTTTTTTTTTTTTTTTTTTTCATTTCTAAATGTTGATTTATACAGTTTAAAAAAAAAAGGAAAACTGATATACAATTACTCCATATTTCTTAGGTCCATAACTTAAAAAAAAAAAAGATTTTCCTAGGCCCACAGGAAAAATTCCTCTATCCCATGTCAGTTGTAGTCATAATTGTGATGGATTTAGATGACAGGTCAGATTTAGGTGGTGGAAAGATATATAATAAGATAATTAATAAATATGAGAAGGATGCTCAAGGGGCTGTTTTCTTCTCCTTTTTTATTTTGTTTATTTATTTTATTTTATAAGAACGGGAGATCCAGTTAAGATCAATTGGCTTGGGAATTCAAAAAAAAAGGGCCCACCTATGTTAATTTTAAGATCAATTTTTTTTTTTATCTTTTCTTTTGATCAAATTTTTTGTAGCCTGTAAAGAGCCCTAAATATCATGGTAAGTTTTACGTAAACTTTTTTTGTTTAAAAAATAATTTAAAAATTACAAAAATAAAATTAAAATATGGTGTGCGCACCAACGCTGGCACGTCACGTAGGACCATTGATCGCCCGTTTAATAGGCGATACTCCCAAAAAAAAAAAAAAAATTAAAAGAAAAGGTTGCCAATTTAATTGGCGACCTCATCAGTATTTGTTATTGTTATTTACTTTAACTCGTATGATAATTTATTTAGTCCTTATTCTAATTTAATATTTTTATACTAAATAATAAAATAAAATAATTTATATTTCATTCTCATTTACAACTTCTTAAATTCAAATTTTATAATTTTAGACGATTAAATTTGTTTTGGAAGTATCGCCTCTTTAAGAGGCTATATTTGTATAAGAGGCGACCTTTCAGAAATCAATGGTCATACGTGGCGTGCCAGTATGGCGCGCATCATGTTGGACTATATCGCATGTTTAACAAGCGACCAAGTATTAGTTTCGTAAATTTTTTAATTTTAATTTATTTTTGTAATCTTTAAATAAAATGATTATTTAAACAAAAGTTCCTAAAAACTTTCGTATCCTCTTATCTATATATATATATATATATATAGAAAACTCTCTATCAAAATAATTGAGTGCCATGTGGCACCTTTTATAACTCACAATATGCCACAGGACATCTCTAATATCTCACAATTTGACATGTGGCACATTTAAACATAATAAATATGTAATTAATCATATTATTAATGAGAGTTTTGATTCAATGCACATGCACATTTAATATATTATTAATAATTTATTAAATATAAAAAATAAGTATAATTTAAAATATTTTTTTTTTTTGCTTATATTAAATATAAATTATAATCATTTATTAGAATTTGAAAGGTCATTATCAAATTCACAATAATCTATATATCGTTATATACAATATATAAAGGGGTGATCAAAGTCGTATATTAAATATAAATTATAATCATTTCGAAGAATTTGAAATGTCATTATCAAATTCTCAATAATTTATATATAGTAATATACAATATATATAAAGGGGTGATCAAAATTGTAACTTTCGGTATGTTATTTGATATTTATTTTTGCTCTAATAATATGTGATGAATATAATATAATATTTTAATAAAATAAATATTAATTTATGTAAAATTAATATATTTAAAAAAACAACTTAACCTTTCGAATATTATCAAATATATACATACATATATATATTAAAATGTATTACAAATATAAAATATTCTATTTAAAGATATGCTAAAAAACATATGAATATTTATAAATATATAAAATTGGGTGGTCAAAAAGTTTCACAATGTGGCATCTTAATGACTTTCGGTGTGTAATTGGTATTTCTTTAAAAAAAACACATAATATTTTCATTATCTGTTAAGAGTTCACGTAATTAATTTAAGAATATAAAAAAGATTAAATAAAGTTTAAAAAAAATAATAATTTTATTAAATAATAATTAGTTTATAAAAAATGATCTACATACATGCGTAACTATTAATAATAATAATACAAATTTTATAATAAAATTTATTTTAATAAAAATTATCCATATTCTAAAATAAATTATATATAACTGGATATTATAATCATTTCACGTTATTCTCAAATACTTTTATTATTTTATATATAACATGTAATAATTATCTTACTCTAATAATATGTGATAAATAAAATATAAAATTTAATAAAAATAGTTATTAAATTTAATAATAAATATAAAACTATAAAAAAATTAATATTATTATTTTATATGTATGACTAACATCCGTGCATCGCACGGGTGCAAAAATAGTAAAGTTAAAAGACATTTCTTTTGTAATTTCCGGGCCTATAAAGTTAAAAGACATTTCTTTTTTCATAACTCTCACTAATTTATTAACCATCATTAATAATAATAAAGTTTATCTTTGTTACTCCATAGACATATATCACTCCGATTACTGTACCACATAAAGTTTCCAATTTTCTGTCTTTTATATACTATTTTAATCACATACTCTCTTTTGTTGAGCAAGCATAATCTTGGATTTTCGCTGTAATATCTACTATCTTATCGATTATTATCACTATGATTTGGAAAATGCGACTCTTGAGATATAGCAATTGAATTTCCATTTTGGAGATGCTCGCATTATCCACCATACCATCTATGTTGCTCGGTTAATATGGTGGCACCGCATTTTCCGAAAATGTGTATAGCATGTAGAGATGCAAACCGTGCGGTTCCGGGCCGGCCTACACGGTTTGGTGCGGGCCGCGGGCCGGCTCGGCCCGCCTCCTTGGTTATGCCGGCTCGGCTTGGCTGGCAGCCGAGCTGAGCCAGCCTAGATTTAAAATATATATATATAATAATGCGTGCGGGCTGTCGGCATGCCGCGGGCTGATTTTACCAATCCGGTTCGCACGGCCGGTCGTGCGGGGCGGGGCAGGCCGGCTCGTCGGGCTGCGGTACGGGACGTGGGCTATTTTTGCAACACTAATAGGATGTGATCTTTTTTTTTTCTTCTTCTTTCAGATACTTCTTGTAAGGAATATTGTAAGCATGTGATTTTTGAATCATCCCTAGTTGGTGTACCTACTTTTCGCTGGAAGTTTATGACCGTTTTCAAGACTTTATGGATCAAAAAATTTTCCTCCGCAGCTAAATCTTCTTTGTCTATGGGCTACAATTATTATTATTTGATTTCTTGATGAGTGCAATTTACTGGATCCATTTTTGACCTGTCTCCGGACGGACTAGACCCCGACAATCAAAATTCAAATTGAAATTTAGTCCATTCAAATAAAAGTCAAATTTGTTTTTAATTTTTTTTTCCGAGCACTGCCCCTAATCCCACCTACACCCTCGGGGTGAAAACGAGCCAAATTACGCACGCATAGTTTAGATTCGAACTCGTTTAAGTTCGATTCAATTCCAAGTTTTACTGAGCTAGAGCTGAGTTCTGGTACAAACTCAAGCTTGATTAATTAACGGGAAATGCCGTATCAGCCCCCTTATTTTCGACGATTCGTAAATCATCCCTCAAAAATACATTTTCAGGGGGCTGATTTGTAAAAAAAAAAAGCAAATCAGCCTCCGAAAATACATTTTCGGAGGTTGATTTGTACAAAAACGAAAACAGAGGCTGATACGCAAAAGCTCCATTAATTAATTGCGTCGACCATACGCGTTGTCTTACTCTGCTCGTAGAGCTCGCAAACCTAAACATAATTTTTTATTTTATTCAAGTATATTTAATAATAAAATTATTTTAGCGAGTTGGAGCTCAAGCTCAACATAATTGATGCAATTGATACACGCTTAAATCGATTTTTCTTGAACTCGGTTCAATTGCTAAAATATCTGGGATATTTCCGTCCACTTTGATAGTTTGCCATCCTCTTTTTTACTTCTGCAATTGTTTTTAAGTACGACGACTTACAGAATTAACAAAAATAAATAAATAAGAAAAAGATGCAAATTAGTTTCTAATATATAACCAGTATTAAGGCACAGGAGAACACTTTCATTTCATCTTTTTATCTTATGATGAGTGTTAGTGAAGCATCTAAGTATGTCTATTATTTAAGAATTTGACTAACACTTTCATTTTTCATCGAGTTGTGTATAATTTCGACTTTCTCCATTTTTCAAACTATAACCGTAAAGTGGAGAAGCTATTTCCCTTACCATACGTTTCTAATATTTAATGCTCCTAACTTGTTTCCTAATTCTTGAAAGTTATAAAAATAATAGTACTAATATTAATAATAATTATTATTATTCAGTCTGAATATTTTAATTTAAAAATAGTTCAAATGAATATTTATTTATTTTAAAATTGATAAATTTATAATTGATTAATTTCGAAATGCACGAATATTACTTTTGTTCAGGCCTAATAGTATTAACTTTATTGTTATTATCGTTATATTATTTTTTTTTCCTCGAGAAATTCCCAACTCTTGAAAGAACGCAGAGGGTTGGTCCGGTTGGAGACGTGGCTCGCTTATCTTCTACCCGCGATGCCGTACGCGTAATATTCCAAGCGTGGATTCGCTTATTCGTAACAGCAGAAACAAAAAATATAAAGAAAAAAAGAAAAAAAGAGGGAAAACAAGAAGAAGCGGAACTCACGAGTTTCTGTTCGGTCATCTCAGATCTCTACGTTACCTTCTCTTGTTCACATCTTCTTTCCATTCCCCTCAATTTACTTCCGGATTTCGCCAATCTGGTTCAATCTTGACTCCGCGCTCTGTTGGGTTCCGGTATGTTTCTCCATTCTATTGTAATCTTCGCTTTGGTAGATCGAATTATACGTTGTTACATTCATCTAGTATGTGGATGTTTGTTTGGATTTGAATCCTGTTAGTTCCCGTTCCGAAATTTGCAACTTTTCAGACTTTTGAACTGACTTTGAGCTTAATTATGCTTCGATATCATTAATTGGTTGGACTGCATGTTGTTTTCAAATAGACATGTATGATTGTTCTAGTCTCTTGTTTATGTAACTCTTTAACCTCTAAAATGTATTAAGTCTTTGAAATATGTATAGTATCATTTCAGCCACGGTTTGTCTCTGGACAAATACACTACATTCTGCTGTAAAAAGCAGTTGTCTTGAACATTTGAAATATTGTTGCCGTGCTTACGTGCTATAAGAATTAATTTTGTGTTGGCTTCCACATGCTGGTGTATTTTGCAAGTAAATTACTTGAGGACATGCATTCGATGTATCTTTACTACAATATAGACATTATTGCTTTATTAAGTCATGATTTTATAAGACGATGTTTTTACCAAGGCAAACAAGAAGATACGTAATGAGTAACTACTGGTGTTTCCTATTTAGATTCTTATTCCTTCAATTATAATGACCCTGTTCTTTGTTTCAAAGAATTCTTTATAATCCAAGAATTTATACAGGTTGATGTTTGTGGTCTGTTCATTATGGAATAATTGGCTTGAACTTTCTTGCTCTTGTTTCGTACTCTCCATATCTGTTAACTGGTAACTTCACCTGAGTTGGCATCCTGTAACTTCACCAGAATTGGCATCCTGTAACTTCTTTCTACAAAGCTTAAGATATCATTTTTTCCGTAACTTTATGTAGCTTATGTTTATATTGTGTCTTGGGGTTGATCATTTTTAGTCTGGTTAACACATACTCTGCATGATTGTTAAGTTATGGCTGGATCCATTGTACTCGGATACGGTATAAGAGATTATAATATCCCTAAACTAAGCCAATTATTACATAACAGCAGTAGCGATATTTTGTCTAAGTTTATGCTTGTGCGTTATATTTGTGTTTTTCTATGGTGAATGCTGACCATTGTCACTATGCAATCACTATTGTAACATGTAGTAGCATTTACTTTTGGTTGTTGACAGCCGTTTCTTGCATGCAGGACTCAAAATAAGAAAAAGTTTTATTGTTGCTTGAGAGTTTGATATGGCAAATAGATTTGACATCTGGCAGTCAAGACACCAGTGACTATTCTTATCATCATATCAACAAAGTGGTTCATGGAAGGCTTGGTATTACCTTCAGGATCCCTGAAACAGGCACCAACTCGCAAATCTTCTTCTAGCCATTCTCAGAAGGACCTGTGTTTAATATCACACCACGGGTCTCTCTCTGAGGTTGATTCAGCTTTGTCCCTGCTAAAGAAAACTGGCGGGAATGTAGATCAAAGGAATGCATTTGGTCTTACACCTCTGCACATTGCAACATGGAGGAACCATGTGCCAATTGTTAAGAGATTACTTGCTGCTGGTGCTGATCCTGATGCAAGGGTATGTTATTTTATTCTTTGCTACTTCTTGTTAGCTCGATATGCTTCTTCCACTCTTTTTTTTTTTCTGCTGCGTGTAATGCAAGATGACTATAGTTAGTATGTGTGGCATATTTGGTGTCTTGCTGACTTAGAGGTGTTCTCTTGAAGTTTTATGGCATGGTTTGCAAAAGCAACTTTCATGGAAGCTTTGGATGCCAATAGATATGCTCTGTTAAACATTCAGATGGTTTTAACTACCTCGTTTGACACCAAATGAAATTGTTACACAGATTGATCTGGTAGCAGCAGAGGCTAGCTTCTTATTCATGATCATGGGTTTATTGACTTCATTGATATGTCATGGAAAAGCAAACTAGACGTTTATTTTTTAATTTTACTTGGAGCTTCATGGCATGAGAGCTAGATAATTGTAGTTGTTCTGTATGTCTGATATCTATCGAAAATGCTTTGGGGATGTTCAGCTCTTCATGATCCCGTTCAGTTAGCAGGTGTAATTATTGTTGAGTGATGTAATCCTACAGATCCAACATCACTTTGCGTGTATCACTATAGCAACCAGGAGATTGTCAAAGCTTGGGTCTCTTGCATGAGTTTAGCAAATTGATCAAAAGATAGTGTTGCTCGTAAAAGAATATCTCCGATCCGCATTTGGAGAAACATCATTAATCTTTATAACCATGTTATCATATATGGCTAACTATATTAATTGGTGTTTGATTATTGTTTTTTTTTTTTAAAGGATGGTGAGTCTGGGTGGAGCAGCCTTCATAGGGCACTCCATTTTGGACATCTTGCTGTGGCAAGTGTACTCGTCCAGTCTGGTGCATCCCTCATATTAGAGGATCCAAGATGTCGCACCCCTGTTGATCTACTATCTGGACCTATTTCAAAGATCATGGGAAAAGACCTCAACTCAGGTGATCCACTTTTTTTTGTTACGGTGTATATAGTTTCCAATGCTACTGCTTCTTAATATTATTGAGATAAACTTTTTCTTCCCCCCCCCCCCCCCCCCCAAAAAAAAAAAAAAAAAAAAAAAAAAAAAACAATGGAAGTTGTATGAATGCGATTTATCATCTGGCTACAGAAGTTTATCCTAAATTAATTATGTTAGCGTTTGAGTGAACTGCTTCTGCTGTCCTTTTCTCCTGGACATTGACATAGATTGTAGTGACCTTTTTCTTGCATGAGATGCTTGTTTGATGTTGGCTGCTTTATACAGTTGTGACTGAAGTCTTTAGCTGGGGAAGTGGCACCAACTATCAACTAGGTACCGGAAATGCTCACATACAAAAGTTGCCTGGGAAAGTTGATGCGCTTCAGGATTCTCAGATTAACATAATTGCTGCCTCGAAGTTCCATAGTGTAGCAGTTGGTGCCACGGGAGAACTTTATACATGGGGATTTGGAAGAGGCGGCCGCCTTGGACACCCAGATTTTGATATCCACAGGTATATGTCGATTTCTATACCATTTAGAAATTTTATTGACTATCTTGTTATGGTAGTTCACATTCGTCCACATTTTGTTTCTCGAATGATTTGACTTTTTCCATTATTAGCTGCATGCTCCTTTCAGAAAGGCTATTATGTTATAATAGAATTTTCTATGTTCTTTTAAAATAGTAATATTCTGTTCAATATTTGGAAATAATCAGATTATAAAGCGTTCTTGTTAGTTTCATATTTAACCTATCGTTGCTATCATGTCTACATAAGTTTGGCGAGTCTAATTCTGTCAGTAGCTTATAAATGGTATTTAGCTTTCTCAAATTTTCTAGTTTATTGAGAGTTGCGCTGTTACTTAAAACGAAATTGTTCACCCTCTTTCGTCTTCTGAAGCATTTTTCTGTATCACTCATTAAGACAATAACACTAGATTATACTACTTGTACCTTGTTATTTAAGGGAATTATATGCATGATTTGCTTTTGAATAATTATGGAGTCATATTCTTGCAATACAGAAAATTTTTAAATGTTAGTTTGTGGTTCATAATAAAAGTTAAACATCATAACTGACTTTGGACATAAAATTTTTGCTTGAAGTGATTTATTCTGATAGTTCTGTTAGCAAACTGTTTGACAACTTACTTTCCATTTTAAGTACATGCCTTATTTGAGCCAATGGTGAAGCCCCTTATGGATGGTTGCCTGGGTTGTGATGACTTGCAGTGGTCAGGCTGCTGTTATAACTCCACGGCGTGTTACACTAGGTTTGGGATCTCGCAGAGTCAAGGCTGTGGCAGCAGCTAAGCATCACACAGTTGTTGCGACTGAAAGCGGAGAAGTGTTTACTTGGGGATCAAATAGAGGTAGTTACTTGTGGCCACCAACTCCTTTCTTTTTATATCAATTCCCTGTGGTAATGTTAAGCAACAGTATTATTTTATTGACTTCTAATTATTGGTTGGTAATGCATGTGTGAGGAGAACTACTACTTTTTCAATGGGTTAAGCACAGTTGCATACTATTTTTTCTTAGCTAACCTTTATGTACATGACTTCAAACACAGAGGGGCAGCTTGGCTACACTTCAGTTGATACACAATCTACTCCACGGCGTGTGGGTTCCCTCAAGGTCAAGATAATTGCTGTTGCTGCTGCAAACAAGCACACAGCTGCGGTTGCTGACTCTGGTGAAGTTTTCACTTGGGGCTGCAATAAGGAAGGCCAACTTGGATATGGTACTTCCAACTCAGCTTCCAATTATACACCACGACTTGTTGAATATCTGAAAGGCAAAGCCTTTGTTGGAGTGTCAGCAGCAAAGTATCATACTATAGTTCTTGGAGCTGATGGGGAGGTACTTAACAGTTGGTAGTTTTGCCAAGTTATTCATGTTATCTTTTCTGGCAGTATGTTCATGATTCTATTATAATCTTTCATTATGCATACATGCCAGTCGAACTTTTGCCACGCATATTGATTTGGTGTACTTCTAAGCTACTGAAAAAAAAAAAAATTTACGTGCTTTAAGTGAATGGATAGCCTCGAGCTTTTTCTTTTGTTTTCCATTTCTTTTCTTTTTTCTTTTTTTTTTTCTTTTTTCTTTTTTTTTTTGGGGGGGGGAGGTTGTGTGGGTTGGGTTTGTCACGCGTACGCACACATGTCCGCTAACTCGCGGAGCGTGTTTCTCTCTTGCCTGTGGCAGGATTCGAACCCGCGACAGAGCATAAATGGGTAAACTCCAACCAGTGCACCACTGGGTTCGCCCTGGGGTCTCAAAGCATGTAATCAAGTTTAAGTTATGCCTATGATGACAATATTTATGCATGTAGCCATTCACTTGTTGGTGGATTAGCAAAGCATGTTGGTCCCAACCAAGCTTCAAATCTGCATATTCGTAAGTAGTACTCATAACTCATAAGCGCAGGTGGTAGGTATTTCCCAACCCAGTCACTTTTTTTTTTTGTTGAGAAACCCACCTTAGTAACCTCAAAAGAAGAAAAAATTACTAAAGAAGAAACAGAAATTTTTATGCATGTTAGATGATAATATGAAGTAACTGCATTAAGTATAGGAGCTTGTTTTAAGCACTGTTTTGATATTAGCCCATCTAAGAACCTATGCGTGGGTTGAGCCTGAGGTTAGCAGAAGTTGAGCTTGAGTTCTGCGGTTAACCTGAACATGTCTAGTCCTGGATGTATGCCTCTCTCTCAACCATATCATCATGAACCTGTCTAGAACATCATCCTAACTGTATGTCATGTAAGCTTTGTGTTTTACCTTGTTGACATATGTAGTTACAAGTAATTTGCACCCTTTAACAAGAGTTACACATGCATCAAACATTCACTAACTTGATCTGCTGTATTGAAATATGCGAAGTGTCAGATTGATTTGGGACATGTTTAGAATACAATAATCTTTTCCCTCTTCATATTCTTTTTTTTTGCAGGTTTTTACTTGGGGCCATAAACTTGTGACTCCTAGACGTGTAGTTGTTGCTCGAAGCTTGAGGAAGAACGGCAATGCCCCATTGAAGTTCCATCGTGTGGAGCGCCTTCATGTGGTTTCAGTTGCTGCAGGAGTAATTCAAAGCACAGCTCTTACTGATGATGGCTCCCTATTCTATTGGGTTTCTGCTGATCCTGATCTACGCTGTCAACAGGTTTCACCTCTCACCAAAACTATGATATGTACAGCAAATATCTGACGAAGTGTACAAATATTTTTAACTGAAAGCATGATCTTTTGTTTCCACAACTTTTAACCGGATGTTCTAATTTTCTTTTTTCCTTTAACTCCTTCTATATAGTTATATTCATTCTGTGGAAGGAATGTGGTGAGCATCTCAGCAGGCAAATATTGGACTGCTGCTGTTACATCAACAGGAGATGTCTATGTGTTGGATGCAAAAAGGAACAAGGATGAAGCTCCTGTTCCAACTCGTTTACATGGTGTTAAGCACACAACTTCGGTTTGTGTTGGAGAGACACATTTGCTAGTTCTTTGTTCTCTTTATCATCCTAGTTATCCAACTAAATCAAGTGATAACCATGTGAAACCCGTCCCAGAGGAGAACAATGAGTTGCAAGAATTGGAAGATGTATTCATACTTACTGAAATTGAGACAAACAAAACCCCATTATCCAGTGAAAATGATGGCACCCCATTATCCATTGAAAATGATGGCATAGAAAAGAACACAGTTCCGAGTCTAAAAAGCATCTGTGAAAGGGTTGCTGCAGAATGTCTAGTGGAGCCGAGAAATGTGATTCAGTTTTTGGAAGTTGCAGATTGTTTGGAAGCTCATGATTTGAGAAGGCACTGCGAGGTACAGGCTTAATCATTTTATGCTACTTGTGTTGTAAGATTATAATTAGTAGGGTTTTGCTATGCTCACCCAAGAAACCACATAATAAACCACATAGTATATGTGGCAACATCAGGACCACATATCACAATGGGTATAGTTGTAATTTTGATAATTTGTGCGGATCACGAGATTAGTGTGCAGATCACGAGACGAATGTATGGTGGAGATTAGTTGTGTGTGGTTTATTGAGGGTGAGTAGTTTTTTCCTTTGTAGTAACTGTCGTGGATGCTTAAATTATATACTGTCATGCAATAATTTGTAGTTACTGTCGTGCATTCCTAAACTATATACTGTCATGCAGGAGATAGCCATACGGAACCTTGACTATATCTTAACAGTTTCTGCTCCATCATTTGTGAATGCGTCAGCTGAAATTCTAGCTAAACTTGAGAAAGCGCTGGACGCCAAATCATCTGAAGCTTGGTGTCACCGCCGCCTCCCCACAATAACAGCTACTCATCCTGCAATCATTGACAGTGAAGAGGAAAGGGATGGTGAGATAGGGTATTTGAGACGAATGGACAATCACAAAGGTTTGGTACTTGAACAGTTTGGAGATGCAAAAACTGATTGTTTTCTGCAAACTGATAGCACTGCTGACCAAGTAGTGTTCAAACAAGTAAGAGCACTTAGGAAGAAGTTACAGCAAATAGACATGCTTGAAGCAAAGCAGAGTGATGGTCATCTCCTTGATGACCAGCAAATTGCAAAGCTTCAAACGAGATCGGCCATTGAAGGTGAACTCGCAGTTCTTGGCTTTCCCCTTGAGAAAGAACCAGGCCAGCACTCCTTACCTGTCTTATCTGATGTCAAGCGAAACAAGAAAGAGGGTTCTAGAAAGCAAAGAAGCAAAAAAACAAATAATGCTGAGCAGCGTGATAATCTTGCTGTGAATTGTGAAGACAGAGTGGTTGAGAACGGGGTTAAACATTACACGAATTTCAAGATTCGTGATACTTCCATTGAAAAGGTAATCTTTGATTTTCTTCTTCATTTTGCTCAACCTGCTACTTTAAGTGTCTATGCTCTCAGATAAATTGTTAGATATTTCCCAAATAACCAAATTAATTATTTGTCTGATATCTTAACATAGCACATATACGAGTTAGTAGTTCACAATTACTCCTTGGTAGTGCTTGATTCGGTTTTATGTTTTCAACATAACTAAACTTTCTATACTACATTGCACCACTCGTGCTGAATCTTTTGAAGTGGTTATACAACTTGTCACATGAATCTTGGATCAAGAGCAGTTATCCTTATGGTGCTAGCATTTGAGTTAAAGCTGATTTTTCTTCTTTGCATGTGGATGAGTCTATATTTTATTTCAACCTTTTTTTACTTCAGAATAAGGATACTCAGAATATTGGATTCACCTTTCAATGTGACAGGAAGAAGTGGAAGCTGCAACGAACAGGGAAAAGAAAATCACTGAAGAGAGCTCCTTCAACTATGGTGAAGGCAGTGTTTCCCTCGGTACCAAAAAGGTGCCCCAAATAAATTCATCCAAGAAAAAGAACAGGAAAGGTGGTCTATCAATGTTTCTAAGTGGTGCCCTAGATGATGCCCCCCATTCTCGCCCTCCACCACCAACTCCTAAAAGTGAGGGACCTGCATGGGGCGCAACTAAAATTACTAAAGGACTAGCTTCTCTTCGTGATATTCAGAATGAGCAGAGTAAAATAAAGGAGATAACAAGTATTAGGCCAAAAGATCAGCATGAAAATGCTCTTGCAACAACAGGTTCTGGGCAGATAACATTAAGTTCATTTTTACCATCAAGTCCTGTTGCTATGGCTCCATCGAGATCTGCGCAATCATGTGATGGTGAGAAGAGCACACCCCCTTGGTCAACTTCACCGGTGTCCTGCCGACCATCTTTAAGAGACATTCAGATGCAACAGGTACTATTTTATGAGCTGAAAATTATGAATATGCGTTATGCGTTACAGTTACAGGAATACTGAATGCTAACTAGTTTATCAACTTAATAAGCAATGTTATGTGTAATGAGTTATTTAGATAGTAGAAGCAAAAACGGTAGTGCTCAAAAATTGAACTAGATGATGTTGAAAGTATAACAAGCCCAGCCCGGGCAACTCAAATAGTGGGGCGCAGGGCTCAGGAACCATGCATCCCATGTTCGAATCTGCATGACTGCAGTGCCCCCATGCACGCGCTCTCACGTGCACCTGAGAAAGTGGCGGGAGCCCTTTTCGTAAATGGCGTACTCCGTTCTAAGAGGGGTAGGCAGTTCTCGTGGCCTGGGTCAGTTGCGGGCAGAGTTCCCCATGATAATCTCAAAAAATAAAAAAATAAAGGATGTTGAAAGTAGAACTTGATTGTTTACCAGAAATCTGCTGATGTTGCTTTTTAACTTGGATCCATTTTTGGTGCAGCTAGGACAAGAACTAATTAATTTTGTTGGAATTCGGATCTAATAAATTCGTTCATATTGATGTTCCAGGGGAAGAAACAGCAAAGTTTGTCTCATAGCCCAAAAACTAAGGCATTGGGTTTCTTAGTGCCTTCTCATGGTTCACCATCGGAAGCCAGCGGACCTAAAGATGCCGCCCCAAGTCGCTGGTACAGGCCAGAGACTGACGCTCCTTCATCACTTCGCTCAATCCAAATAGAAGAAAAGGCGATGAAGGACCTCAAACGGTTTTACAGCAGTGTGAAGCTGAAAACTGAGCCCAGAATTTCATGATGCTGCTTTACATTTACCAGATCATGTAAGATTTCTTTTTCTTTAAGGAAAAAAAGAATTTTTAGGCCTTGTAAAATCGATGTACAGCTAGATTAACGTCTTTAATAATAATTTTATTTTTATTGAGCTAGCAATTTTCACCTTTTCATGTCCAGTGTCTACTAATGTAAGCAAAAGTATTGTAGTATGTGCTTCTATCAGTCATTGTATGTGAATGTAAAGCTGTACAAGCCCTTTGTTTCGCAAAAGTAAAGTTAATAACTTCACACACCTGACTTGCCCTCACACTCCATGTATGGCGAGGAGGATGCCAAAAAAAGGGTGATTAAGATTGCAACATATAGGCTTCAAACATTAGCAATGGGAATTCTAAGTGCATTTCTCATTTTTCATAAGAAAATGGAAAAAAAATAAAGCGAATTAATTTAGTAGGTTCGATTCTAGAGCATGCTCGAGGGCGTTGGCCTTACCAACAATCTAACTCGACATTTTTTTTTTAATAAAGAATAAAATTGTAGACATTATAAATTATACCACATTATTTACGACTTTTAAGATAGATGTTGAGATTTATCTCATAAAATGAAGGTCTTATGTTCGAATTCAAAAAATATTACCAATAAGGACGTGAAGTATTTATCATTTCTACATTTCTGGAGGGTGATATGGGCTTTCATGACTATCAAAACTAAAAGGTTAGACTTCCTAGGTTGAAATGTTTTATAAAATTATCTGATAAGATTGTCGTAAAATGAAGCCAATTACATATAACACTTTTTTACAACAATCTATCTAAGATATATAATACTCCACCTTGATGTTCAATTTTTTTAAAATTAAAGTAAAAATCATGTTAGAGCTCTTCAAAAATTACCTTAATTTTTAATTTAGTTATTTTTCTCCAAAAAGATAAGGCAATAGTTTTTGGTTTTTAAAAAAAATAAATAAATTATAAGATGGTGTGTTTTGTGATATCTTATATTTAAAATTTTATTTAATAAAAACATTTAGTGCCCAATTATCGAGCCCCTATTTACCCAAGCCAACCAAATCTACTTTTACTAAAGGGAGTTATTATCCCACACGGTTAACTATATCAACTATATGGTATTATCATATGGAACGACCATGTGGTCCAATCAAACAAATACAATTTCTTAAGTTATTTGCTTTTTATTCAGCCTCTACTCATAATTTCTTATGTAGTTTTAGTAATATTTACTCATCCATTCTCTCTCTCTCTCTCTCTCTCTCTCTCTCTCACCTTTATAAGCCTCCCTTTTTCAATTTGAGTATTCTTTTCCTCATGAATAGCCTGTAAAAGCTTAGTCCCTCCATATAGAACAAGACAAGATCTTCCGTGCAACTCATCTCACTTTTCCCATTGCCCCTCATGTGATCATTCCTTAAGACTATCCCAAGTTTTCCTACTAACCCTATCTGTATATTTTTGCTTCATACATACGAAAGATAGCAGACCATGAGATGCTAGTCAGATCACTGCTAGTTTCCAGTATCCAGTTGAATGAAGATGGTGAGGTGTTTGGAATGGAGTCTGATCCAAGATCATTCCTTTTTTATGATTAATTATGTTCTTCTATTTGATTAGCTGTCATCCGACATAACCTTACCTTATTAGAGATAAAAGCATAAACGGCGTATGATCTCACGCGTTGTTTCTCGAGAAACTCAAGTTATGTATACTACATGTCTGTTTTATCATCCCCAAGTTGAGAATGGATAATAAAGGATATGAAAAGTTGCTCACCGTGCATATCCTCTTTTTTCTTGATATAATATTTAAAAAAAGATATTGTTATAGATAAAAGATTCACATCCACCTTAGCTGAAAGCGCATGATTTAAGCTTTTTATTTAATGAGATATTGTCTTTACGAAAATTCAGATTAATATGACAAATTATCGTGGCTTCGGAGTTAGAATTTGCTTATCCACTTATTGGAAATTGGAGAATATGTTAAGATTTATTGGAACGTACAAAAATTGACTGAATTGATATCGCAACAAGCATCTGGATTCAAGTCCTGTTGGTCTCCCCCTTCCTCAAAAAGATAATGCGACGAAGAAGAGCGAGCGAAGTGTAATTTTCATGTGAATCTATAATAGAGTCGTACTTAATAAATGCCTTATGAATGTAGGTCCAGGACGTCCCCCGTCCACATGTTTAGCAGTGTGGCATGTATGTAGCATGTTCGAATCTCACATATGGCTCTGAAATGAAGATAATTTCAATGAATTTTCAGCTGAATTATTAATGTGGTGGATGGGTAGGACGTCAATATTCTACGTCTTGCTCGGAATGCAAACCATGCGAGATTTTATTTTTTGACTGCGGTTTCGGTCAAATACGAACTGATGGATTGTGATTAGAAAGCGATGTTCTTAGTAATATCGGAAGGTTTCGCCTTGCTATCTCAAAAATATATATATGTATTGGACTCTTAAAACGCAGAGGAACTTTTACTATATATAAGGGAGGTCTTAAATTGAATAACAAACGTCATCTGCAATTATATAGAGAACTTAAACTCGTAAAAATAAAGCTGATATCTAGATATGTCAAGACTGAAAAGTTGAGACTTATTATTTTAGAAAATATAAATCAATATTATTTTTTAATATATCTACCACAATGGGTGGAGTTTTTCCATAATATTAAAAAAGAAAAGAAAAGAAAACAATGCCCAAACGCAAAATGAAGGATGGGCACTGGTGCAAGCTGAACTTTTTAGGTGCTTTTTCTACTAGCTAAGTTTTACTTTAATATAAATAACTATTTTGTTTTAAAATAGTCCTTTGAGGTTTGCTTTTACTTTTGCATGTCAAGATCTTTTCTTTTTCTTGAAGAAACCGCTGCATATTTTTTTTTCACATCAAGTATCTACAAATGATTCTTTAAGATGAGCAATCAGCCAATCAGGCCCATCTCTTTGCTAGCTATCAACATACTGGACACGATAGGGACAATAACATGGTCGGCGGTCAGCAAGCTTTTCTCGATCTGCTTTTCTTATCTTATGAACATGGGCCCATTTAGTTTCTTTTTTTAGATTTTGAAATTTGTAATACTGAATTCATACTTCGTAGGAATGTCAAAATTCTCGTAAAAATTTCAAATTTATAGAAAATCTCCATAAATATATAAGATCTAGTGGGCCCTTAGTGTTCATGGTGTTATAACATTGCCTTGAAACTGCGTCGATGGAACAAACTCCACTTTTAACCCCAGCAACTTTCAAAAACATGGAATGAGATGCACTAAAAAATGAGTAATATGTGAGTGGTTGATAATCGCAAATTAGTATCTTATTTCAAAACTATTTATTAATCAACCGCTGAATTCAAAATTCTTATAAATTAGTAACTATTTTGAAATTTGTGCTAAAGATTTTTACTATTTTATAATAACTTTTTAAAGAAGATTTGTATATGAAAATGATTGAAAAAAAATTAGTCTATTAATCTGTTAAGATTTTGAATCCTCAAAATAACTATTTAAAAATAATTTTTGGAAAAAAATTGTATACCAAAAAAAAGAATTAATCTATAATTTTTATATTTAATTTTTTTAAAAAAAAATGAAATGTTTTGACTCGTAAAACATAACCGCTTTTAACCGATAGATTTATTTGTACAAAAGGGCTTGGTCTGTTATCGTGCATGCGGGATGTCTTATTTTGAAGAATGTTGCTACCGTTTACGAAGTTAATCCTGAAAATTGATCTAACATTCAATATTTTGCCATTGTAGTCTCTTTTGGTCCGCGTTTGAATAGAACACCTTCTAAGAGGGTGCAAATTTCGTCCAGGATTTCTTCTAACCAATTAATAAATATAAGTGGGGAAAAAACAAAATATTTTAATGGAGAGATGACAGATGATTTGCTTTCACCCCCGCTATGCAAGTAAAAGATATGAGAATCTCCTTAGTTCAATTAACTTTTATTAAGGCTGCTTGCCCATGAAGTATTCTTCGCTTTGCTGGTCCCTTTTCACACGCTCTTCTCACTCAGCTTCCACTATCCCAGTCCCAAACACCATCGATCGTTATATAACTCCATTTACCCTCTCTCCCCCATTGCTATGTTACGTTATAGTTACTGAAAGCTTCTCCTGATGGCCGCCATGGTGCGAAAGCTCATCGTAGAAGTGGTGGACGCAAAGGATCTCCTGCCCAAGGACGGGACGGGCACGTCGAGCCCTTACGTGTTGGTCGAGTTCGACGGGCAGCTAAGGCGCACGAATACGGTTCACCGAGATCTCAACCCATCGTGGAACCAGGCGCTTGAGTTCGACCTGATTAGCAGCGGGCGCGGTGTGAGTGGCGAGCAGCTCGAGCTCGAGGTTCTGCATGATCGTCGAGTGGGGCCCAGTCGGAGAAATAATTTCCTAGGGCGTTTGAAGCTGGACTCGAGGCAGTTCGTGATCCAGGGGGAGGAAGCGCTCATATATTTTCCCTTGGAGAAGAAGAGCTTCTTGAACTGGGTACGTGGCGAGATCGGCCTCAGGATTTATTATGTTGATGTACCTATTGCACCTCCTGCGCCGCCGTCACCGCCGGCGGAAGAAGCAAAGCCTGTGGAAGCGCCGCCTGCTGGGGGAGAAGTTCCACCACCCGCGGAGGCTTCTGATGCCGCCGCAGCAGCGAAGGCTGATGGTGAAGCCGCGGCTGAAGCAGCAGCGTCGCAAGCGGAAATTGGCGCACCACCCCCAGCAACGGAGGTAGAAGTAGAAGCTCCGCAGTTGCCAGAAGCAGGTGAACAAATTGTTGAAAATATTGAAGTAACAGAAGCCGATCAACCTCCGCCATTAGAGGATGTCGCAGAAAACGGAGAGTCTATTCCTGTTCCTGAAGTCCTGCCGTCTGAAGAACCTGCCGCTGCTCAGCCGCCTCCATCAGCGCCGGCTGCTGCGAAGCCCAAAGAAGAAGCTCCGAGATGGGTGGCGCCGTTGCAAACTAAGCGAATGCACCGGCAAGCCGCCCCCGACATGATTGAGCGTTCCAAGTTCGACCTCGTGGACAAGATGCAGTATTTGTTCGTCCGTGTCGTGCGCGCACGCTCGCTCCCTGGCGATGCTTGGCCGCACGTGCGCATCTCCGCGTCAGGGCGCCTCATTACCACCGCTACCGCCCGCAGAGTCGCCTTCTTCTTCGAGTGGGATCAAACTTTCGCGTTCGCCCGCGACCCTGCGGTCGTTGACTCCTCCAACATGGAGATAGCTGTGTGGGATCTGCCGCCGGAAGCCGACGCCGACGCTCAGGGCGCAGACAAACACTTTCTAGGCGGCGTCTGCTTCGATGTGTCCGAGGTGCTCACTCGCGACCCGCCTGACAGCCCGCTGGCGCCGCAGTGGTACAGGCTGGAGGGAGGCCGCGCGCGTGGCGGTGATCTAATGCTAGCCACGTGGGTTGGCACACAGGCCGACGAATCGTTCCGAACGGCGTGGAAGGCCGACGCTCCCGCCCGCCATGCTGCCTCAGGATCCAAAATCTACCAATCTCCGAAGCTTTGGTACCTCCGCGCCACCGTCCTCGAGGTCCAAGACGTCTTCGTTGTCCCATCGAGAGAGTTCGGCTTCTCAATCAAAGCTACGCTTGGATTCCAGTCGCAGCGATCGCGACCGGCGTCCGCACGCAACGGCTCGCTAGCATGGAACGAGGACCTAATCTTCGTCGCCGCCGAGCCTCTCAATAAGGAGCAAAAGCTGGTCTTGTCTCTCGAGACACGCCAGGGCAAGGAGGCTATCCTACTTGGATCCGCAGCTATCCCTCTGTCATCCATAGAGCGACGAGTAGACGACCGCAAAGTGGCCTCGAAGTGGTTGGATCTTCTTCCCGGCGAAGACAAGAAGAAGACAAAACGGAAGGGAGGCGGCGCATTTGGTGGCAGGCTGCACGTGCGGGTGTGCCTAGACGGTGGCTACCATGTCTCCGACGAACCACAATATGCGAACAGCGACTACCGCCCGTCTGCGCGCCAACTCTGGCAGCCGCCATTGGGTATTTTGGAGCTGGGTATTATCGGTTGTAGAAATTTGCTACCCATGCGGACGGTGGACGGCAAGGGCACAACTGACGCCTACGCAGTGGCCAAGTACGGGCCAAAGTGGGCTCGCACCCGCACCGTGGCCGACCGCTTCGACCCGGCTTGGAATGAGCAGTACACGTGGGAGGTTCACGATCCATGCACCGTGATCACCGTCGGTGTTTTTGATGAATCCGACAGCTCGAAGGACTCCATGTCACGCCCGATGGGCCGGCTCCGTATCAGGATATCCACTTTGGAGAGCAACCGGCCCTACCGTGGGTCCTACCCGCTAATTTTGATGCTCCCGTCAGGTGCGAAACGCATGGGCGAGATTGAGCTCTCTGTGCGCTTCGCCCGCGCTCGCTCCTCATCGCTGGAAGTGCTGAGCCTGTACGCCCGGCCCATGCTGCCGCCAATGCACCACCTCCGCCCGCTACCTCAGTCGCAACGTGAGCAGCTCCGTCTCGCTGCGGCGCGGATTATCGCTGCTCACCTCTCCCTCGCTGAGCCGTCGCTGCGCCGGGAGGTCGTCATGTGGATGCTCGACGCTACCGAGCCGCGCGGGTTCAGCATGCGTCGAGTCCGCGCCAACTGGCATCGCATCGTTACCGCTTTATCGTGGGTTGTTGACGCGGCGAGGTGGGTGCAAGAGACTAGAACTTGGCGGAACCCAAAGTCGACGATGCTGGCGCACGGGGTGATGCTACTTGTCACGTGGCACCCGGAGCTGCTGGGACCAGCGTTGGCGCTGCACGCATGTGCGGCGGCGGTGTGGGCGTACAGACGGCGACCTAGACGGCCTTCGCCGCACCCGTGCGTTAGAGAATCAGGGGTAGAGGGAGCTGACAGAGACGAGCTGGACGAGGAGTTCGACCCAGTGCCGAGTTCTCGACCGTCGGAGCTGGTGAGAGCGAGGTACGACCGCGGTCGGGCAGTAGGGGCACGGGTGCAGGCACTGCTCGGAGACGTTGCAACGCTGGCAGAACGGATGCAGGCGCTTGTGTCTTGGCACGACCCGCGAGCGACAGGGATGTTCGTTCTATGGTCATTCGTGTTCGCGATGGTGCTGCTGGTGGTGCCGCTGAGGATACTAGCTCTGGTCATGGGGTTCTATTACATGAGACACCCAATGTTCAGGGACAGAATGCCCCCGCCAGCCATGAATTTCTTCAAGAGGCTGCCATCGTTGTCTGATCGCATCCTGTAACTTCAAGATTGGCGTACATCGTCATGGTCTACCTTAGATGAGTAGTGCATTCTTTCTGACTTGAAATTTGAGGGAGAAGTGACGCAAGACGGAATCTTGTACACCTGTGCTGATTGAATGCTTATGGCTATGAATAAAAATCTCACCGTCACCCCCCATATCGCCACCTCTGGACTTAAATTCTCTGTCCCCACTCTCTATCCTATTTTCTATCCCATAATGTGCATTCTTCGTATGCTTTTTTTTTGGGTAAAAAAAAGGTTGTCTATTTTGAATTGTTTTATAATTTCGTAGCTGGCATTTGCTGAGCATCAGAAAATGAGCCTGTTCCACCCAAGATGGTTCTATGGCTATGTAGAATTTGAAGACCATCTAACCACTGACTTTTTGAGATGTTGCTGAAAGGAAATTGGTTGCTGTTTGGAGATTGTATTGCTGGTAGTAAATGGTTATATGTACCACATGCTGTTAATAGTAAATACTGCAACGATATCACCAAGCTACATACACAAGGTATAACTGAAACAAGGACAAAGGGTTTGTTAGGTTAATTAAGAGCCGGAAAGCATCGGTGCTATTCATGGGTTATATGATAGATGGTTACACAAAAATGAACAGATTACAGATTGAGTTTTCATATAATAATCTTCAAAATATATATATATATATATATATATATATATATATATATATAGGCTGCCTAAAGCTGCCTAAGCCTACTCCTTTTATCATTTTTTTTTTTGTTTTTGATAAAATCAGCCAGATGTAAGTCTCAAAGGTGAAAACTGAGAACCTCCTACCATAAGTAAAATTTCTAGACTCCGTCAAAAGAAGCTTATACTGTCTTCTTCCTCGTTACGCTCACTAATCTTTGTAGTCGTCACTAATGAAGTTCACATTTATTAAACACGTAAATCTTGGTCTCCAATCTCCATCATCTATACATTTACTTACAACTGCACATTTTCTTCTTATTTTCACCTAAGTGGAGGATCGGGTCTCGTCATATAAAATTATAAAGTATATCAAAATAAACAATAACATAATTCATCACCGGATTTAAAATATTAAAGCAATTAAATTTGGATGGTGTTACACTACTACAGCATGTAACACGTGAGACATTACAGTTCAAGTAAATAACCTTTATATTTTCTCTCATAAAATTGTTTCACTCCACTCAAATGAACAACAAATTCAACTAAAACAACGACAAACTCAACTACAGTAATGCTACATAATTAAAATTAAGTTCAGCTCAAGTAGTGTAGAGTCTAACTGACATAACGACAAGTTCAACTAAAGTAACGGGGAGGGAAATAAGAGGGATAGTTTAAACTTACAAGTGCCGTAAATACTATAATTTTTCTCATATTACATAGCCAAATACACAAGAAATAAAGCAAATTCATGCTTGCCAAAGAACAAATTTACATGGATTGAACTGAAGCTAGGATTTTCAGTGCATGCCAAGTTAAGTTTTGATAAACTCAAATCCATGTACGTACTAACCATGCCCGTTGTGATGTGCTTAACGTGCTGATTTGTTGTACCAGTTGCCGATATATATTGAATAAATACATGCCGTCTAATATACCCGTGCTAAGTGGCATATAAAACCATAATCGTATTACATTTCCTAGTATAGTTTATCAATCGCGCACCTAGCGCCTTGCCATGACCCTTTAACTAATCAATTCGACAATGTGCTCGGTAGCATACACTGAACCTGATTATTTTTTACTCTAGCAAGACTAATGTCAGTTATACACTTGTGCACATTGATATTGAGTGTTGAACATGCGTGTTGGTCACATATGAACACATCAGGAATTTCTACTAGCTTAATATAGCTTAATATGTTGGTCACATAGGAATGCTATAATTAAATAAAAAACACATTTCCTAAAATCCACCCCACAAATAAAACAAACATTCACCAAAAAGCCAAAAAAAAAAAAAAAAAAGAAACCAAACAATTTGGGACTATAGGATCTCTTACAATAGGGCCCACCATCTCAAATTGTTAACCTTTTTGTGTGTGTGTTTTTTTTACATATTGGTATATGAATGGGACGGATCTATTGGATACACTAGTATTTTTCTTCCTTTAAAATTAGCTGATAACGATATGGGCTCAATACATATTTTGAAATATGTTTCACCTCTTAGTAGAGTCGGTTTTGATTAGTGTCGATTGATATCGACTTATATTGTTAACGCATGTCTTTTAGAGGTGGCATCCGCCCATTTACACGTAACACAGTCAAGTACCTATCGTTCGACGGGGCCATCCCAATCTTGTTACCAATTTGCGAACTATAATGAGTAGGAAGCTAGTTGCTACAAGTGACTTGCAACTTTTGAATAGGTTTAAACTAGATCTCGTGAATATTCCAAAGATCGAGTAGGAGCTCTAGGATGTGTGGCGAAACTTTGAAGTTTAGGTGAGGTATATTACTTAATCAATCCTCCAGACGCTAAAATGATAAGTTTCAATGTCATGAAACTTACCTCAAATGCATTAGCAAAATTATTTTTTTTACAAAATTGGACTATCAAGTTATAAATATAATCAATATATTTTTTTCAATTTAAAAGTTCATAGAAAAAAGCATATCTACGTTGGTCGAAATGTTTACCAAAACTTTATTGAAAAATTACGTAAAAGATCACCAATTCTTTAGAAGAGTTTTAACACAATCTTGGATCTTTTCACAAAACTTTAAACTAAAAAATGAAATATTTTATTAAGTTGATGTTGAAAATCTTTTCATAAAATTTTTGGATAGGAATTTTAAGTATTAAAATAATTTTTTTAGGATTGCATGGATCACCAAGTTCAACTATGACGATTCAGGGCTTTGGTATGAATGGCCATATATGAAGAATATTACTCAAACCATAATTTTTTTTCTTAAGTATTAAATTAATAACTCTGATGATATATCACTCAAACAATAAGTTTTTCTTAATATAAACTAATTAATCCTCATTGCCGAGGTTTGATTTTGGTTGACATATGCAAGGAAAATTGCATGCAACATCTATCTTACAAACGGGAACTTAATGAGTATCATTTTCGTAATTGGACCCTTAATTTTTATGCTACTTCATATAAAATCCACAATGGAGATGCTAGTACAACTCTGGATCTACTAGCTATCGTAAATGGAATTCACGACTATAAGTGAGATGAAAATTGGAGTTGAGAATTGATGTAGAATATCTTGAATAATGTTTGCTCCCATGGCCTGCACAAACAGTACGAACCAAACCAGGCCCCGATCAAAAATTGTACGAGGCGAACTGGGCCGTATGATATAGACAATCCAAGCAAAGTCACGATCTTCGGCCCGCTTGAATCAGTAAAGGCAGGCTAAGCCTGCACTATTTCTATTTCTTTAGCTTGCAACTCATACAGGCCCGCGTGATTTTTTTTTTTTTTTTTGCGTAGGCTTGTTTGTTGGAGACGACCTCCACAAGGTAGCATCAATTTTTGCTACCTCTCCGAGCTAAGGCACTGTCCGCAACTGTCTCCATCTAATTCTTTCAGGAAAGTACTCCTACTCCAGTAGTATTCCATCCTATGCAGGAAGACGCACATGCGCGTATCTACCAGCGTAATATTTGTAAATACACAATTGATGGCGCATAGTGTCAAATGAGGTCCTTACCATTGCGACATTCCGTCAAACCAAGTTGTTTTAATTTTGGTTTTGGTCTTTCTGATGTTCTTATTTAAGTGGCTGAGATGAAGACAGTCAAAAGAGGCCTGGAGTTGTGCTTCCAGCAAAACAAGAATGTTGAAGTTGAAACTGATTCCTCCCTCAAATCGGATACATATATGTGGCGAAGATCCTGACCTCATATCAAGTAGGTGGCTTTATTTGACATATTTTTATATATTTTTATTAAAAAAATTTAATTATAAAATTATATATTTTGATGTGATCAATAATTTTGTAGTTAAAAACTTTTCGAAAAAAATGCCAAACAATACGTCAAAATGATGATAAAAAATTTTAATTATTATTTTTACATATTATTTGATATTTTTTCGAAAAAGCTCTCAACTATAAAATTGTAGAACACATTAAAATTTATAATTTTATAGTTTAAATTTTTTTATAAAAGTACTTAAAAATAAATTTTAAGATAATATAAAATTTATATAAATTTTATAATTTGTGCGATACGATGAGCAGAATATCGCCACATATGATCCTATGTGGTGCACCACAAAGGATCCCACTTCCTCTGGTGGTGCGTTGGATATCAAACGCTTCTGTGCGGTGGGATGTTTCTTACGACGTCACGTAGATTAGACAGCTTTTAAGAAGACATAAGGCTCCATACAACACATATTTAGACAAGCAACCGCCGTGGCTGACCATCTGCTTCAACAAATGATTCTTTTTCTTATCCATTTGCGTATTTCGATACGTAAGTTAAGAGGTCTTTTTCATTTAGGTTAGTGGAAAAATTATATATCAGCTCCTAATTTTAGAACTTTTTATAAGTCAGCCACTAAATTAAAATTTCTACAAATAAATCTTTGCCTCAAAATTTATACTAAAATTTTTTTTTACGTTATATTAGTATTTTTTAAAAAAATTTAATATGTGAAATTACTAAATATAATTTATAATTTTTATATTTAAAGCTTGGAGAGATAAACTTTTACCGTTCGTCCAGAATTTTGGGTTGCTTTTGTAGGCTTAAAAAGAAAAGAATTAAGAAGAATAGCATAAGTTTTTATTTAGAAAATGGTGTCAGTGATGTAGCAGCTTGTCTATCATGTCACGTGCAGATGAAAAAATTTTGAGGTATATGATGAGATCGATGCCTTGATTAGAGACCACGGGTCGTGCCGAGGTCTTATACCAGGGAGTAAGTCGGAACTTTCGCTCATGCGAAGGTGGAATGAAGAGCAATTACCGCGAGGAAGAATCGATCACAGATAATCGAATAGGCGACACATGGCCAGCTACATAATATTAACTAGGCATTTTTAATTCACAATTTAGCTGATCAGAAATTTCAGATCTATAATCCCGTTGACCGGACAGTCCGGATCTACGATCCCGTTTAGACAATCTGTTTCGTGCAGCTGCTCAATTGTGTCCGAAATTTCAGATCTACGATCCCGTTTAGACACTCTTTTCTAACTTTTAGTGAGTGGATCTTTTATCGCTAGTTCTGACGGTCCGTAATTTTATCTTAGCTTTAATTGAAGGATTTTTTGTAAAATTTTATTTTTGACTGATTGTTTATGAAATCATGTTAACCCTTTCATATTCGAACATATAATATCTCGATGAGCTCACCAATAGCCAGATCGGAGATGGGATCGCCTGTGCAGCCTGTGGTCGTGATCTGGATCGTTAATCGGTCCAGCACGTTTTACGAAATTTTTATTTAAACTTTCGTCGACTTATTTAACCTAATTTTATATATTTTTATGAAAAGTTATGAACTACAAAATTGTAGGTTTGATGTGATCTACAATTTTGTAGTTCAAAATTTTTCGAAAAAATACCAAATAATGTGTCAAAATGATGATCAAAACTTTTGATCATCATTTTGACACATTATTTGATATTTTTTTCGAAAAATTTTGAACTACAAAATTGTAGATCATATCAAAATCTACAACTTTTAAGTTTATAACTTTTTATAAAAATATATAAAATTAGGTCAAATAATTCGACAAAAATTTAAATAAAAAATTTTGTAATACATGCTAAACCGATTAACGGTCCAGATCACGTACCACAGAGATCGTCTGTGGTTTATGGATCGTCCGTGGTTAACCATCTCGCCAGAACGTGCAAATGACCATAGTCACAGTAGCACTGACATCATTTCTGAATTTTGGACGGCAAAATCAACACATGGATCGATAAATCTGACGCGCAACCTGCCACGAGTTACTTATGGAACCCGATTGAGCTATTAAAGGCTCCGACCCAATTATTCCGACTTTTGTCCGATGCTTCCCTACACAAAATAGAAATAAAAGAAAACGCATAATAATCAAATAGTACTCAGTTATCATCCATAAACTGCAAATTGAGTTACTGTATTCTAAGCTTAAAACATAATAGTTGATGTTATTAGTGAAAGTCGACCTCTCAAATCAGCGTTACAGACTTTAAAATGGTATTGTTGACTCAGCCGATTGAATTCAAAAATGATTGTGCGGATCAAGTTAATCAAAATCCAAAATTTTTGGCTAAAGCAATATTTCAACGAATTTAACTGGAATGATTGGAGAGCTATCACTTTGATCTCAGTCCGAATCTAAACATATTTGTTGAACTATCAAGAAGATGGTATTACAATCTAAAAAAAAATTAGTGTTCTTTGTTTTTTGGAATAAAAAAAAAATTAATCAACTTAGAATTTTGGAAAGCAAACGTTGGATTTTATTGTTTGGGAACATAATGTAGTCCATAGAAGCTCAAATTTCTTACCTATTATATCACCAGAATTAGACATCAAAGTTTGGAAACATAATGTAATTCACAAAAGCTCTAAGTTACTTGTTGCATCAAATTCGGACAATATTCCGAGAGATTTGATCGGGATATTATTCTAGCTTTTTATTTTGAAGATTCCATTTTGCCGCCACACTCTGTCAAAAAAATAAATAAATAAATAAATAAATAAAAGGACTAAGGAACAAGAGAACAAGACAAGAAGAAAATGACCCTTCTTTATTTCTTGTCAGAATATTTCTTCTTAGACTTTTGAATGATCTTCGAATTCGCGAATATAAAATGGCTGACGTTGTGGCGGCAGAGTGGCGTCGCCAGTGCCCATCTCCCGCGAATTCGATAACTAGAGCTTCAGCTAGGTTGCCGAAATTCGAGCCATGGCGGACGGCGGCGGCGGAGGTAAGCTTGTTTTCGCCATCAATGGAAAGCGGTATGAGCCGGCGGGGATCCACCCGTCAACTACGCTGCTCGAATTTCTCCGCACCAAAACGCCTTTCAAGGGAGCCAAGCTTGGCTGTGGAGAAGGTCAATCTTAGTTATTACTTATTCGTTTTCCTTGGTTGGCAGTTGATTTTCATCAGATTTGCTTGAGATGCTAATGCTGATTTTAGTGTTAGGATCAATTTATAACTTTGGTGGGTTCACTCAACTTACTATGTAGAGGAGAGAATATGATAAAATAAAACACAACACTTTTATTTGCTACTTGCTTGCTTATATGATCAAAGTTATGAATATTTATATTTACTTACAAGACTCGTCATATACATAACTCCTATATGAGTAACTCACCTACTACATGCATTATAACTCTCCACTAACTCCATTAATTTCATTATGAATGACTACTCTCTCCTAAATACATGAGTTACAACATACGAAAAGACATGAATTACAAACACTAATTCTATGTTTAATTTTGGTTTAATTTCTAACATTTACTATGGATAAGTAATGATAAGCTTGCGGAAGCGAATTAAAGACAGTTCTTGTTCCCACTTAAGTCTCGACTAAACGATATGCCACGCAACACGTTTAGAAGACTTAAAGAACACCGCCGCACTTCTTGAACGAGATAGAAGTGATAAGGTTTTTGGGTTTAAGTCTCTTTCTCTCTCTCTTTCTCTCGACTCGGCAGTGAGAAGAGTTTGGGGAGCAAACTTTAACACAATATTATAACTTAAAACATAATCATTCATCTCCATTACATGGCGTCCAACTAGTCTTTTATAGACTAATGGGGTGTTTGGTTGGTATTTTAACCGTATGGAATGGGAATCGTAACTGCCTATTCCGATTGTAAGTGTTTGGTTGAGAGAATATTGGAATTATAACCGTCTAGAATAGAAATTGGATTCTTGTTATTAAGGGAATTCTGATTACCGGATGTCTCCACCGGAATAGAATTAGGGATCCACCTGCAATTTTATTCTGATTCCATAATGTACCAAACGTTATACAACTTGTGGTCATTCCTAATCCGATTCCACTGCATTCCAATTCCGATACCTATTCCGATTCTAACTTACCAACCAAACGTCACCTAATTGTAATCAACCAAAGCACACAAACACTAGCACAATACACATTTTCATGAGTAATTAGTTACATAACCACCCATCGACTTCTACACATACTAATGCACGAAAATTACTAAAAAATACAAGAAAACTAATTAATATAACCGTCTTGGATGAATGCATGCACTAAAGACAAGTCCAGCATCCCTTCGGTTTGGACGCACCCTTTGGAATGGATGGTAGTTATGGGATGGTAATTATGGGAATCTTTACTTGGACGCACCTTTTCATCTAGCATCCCTTCGGTTCTAGCTCCAACTAATCATGTTGAAGAAGAGCTGACCTTTTGGTTCTAATGCATGTGCTAGGAGCCCCAACATGTACCCAAGTCATGTTGATGACTCAACTCTAGATTCCATGCTTGCGTAAAGTACTAATCCTTGTCTTGCTCGTGCTCTAATAATCGGTCCATGAGGTACATCAAGTAATTAGAGATCAATCGTTTCGTCCATATGATTGAAAATTTTGTCTTAGGTATTTATGTACTATCTTATTAGATCCTTCCTATTATGTACATATCTGTACCTCTATATTAGGGAGTAGATATTTGTAATGAACTTAAGCAATTGAGCTTAATTATTCCACACTATAATTCTGCTCATGGTAGCAGAGCTAAGTTTGTTAGATTCATCATCTTCCGCTTTTAACAGCTTCAACAAGAAGTTTAAACAACTGCATGAGAGTGATGGAGTTCACTTCTTGTCCATCCATCAATTATTATCTGCATTGAGATCTCTTTCAGCCACATTCAACCGATTTATTTCTCCAATAGACGTCATCACTAAACACCTCCAATCAATAACTATCAACAGAGTCATCTCTAGTCAACTAATTTTTAGTTAGAGTCTCCGACCGTTATAGTGTGCCATCTCGTCCGCTCCACGAGTTCCATTAGACACTTCGATCACAATCGAATCACAACCGTCCTTTCCGAGTCATTTGGTTGTTATGACTGCTGATGTTTGTGGTCTCATATATTTCACGTCTCCATGTATTGATGATTTGTTTTTCAAACTAATCTTCCAAATTCAAGGATACGCCTTGAGTTTGAGAGATGATGTTAGAATATAATTGAAAGCTTTATCTTAAATTATCTATATTATCTAAGTTGTTCCTTCCTATCATGTATAATCTTTACCTCTAACAGATACTTTTAAATTGAGCAATTGAGCGTAATTTAATGTAATTCTACCTTGCTTCGCACTATAATTCTATTCAAGAAGACTAATAATAGAGATACAATTATCCCATTTGTTATATATCTAACACGCCTCCTCATGCACAAATTACTTTTTACTAGCATTCTTCATGGATACATACTTACGGGTATTTTTCTTCCCTGTAACATACATTTTTAATAAAAGAACCAGTAGGTAATCAAATTCGTGGACTATATTTTGATACACTATTGATGTATTACATAACCAACTCTCCTAAAAGCTTAAGCTGCTAAAGAGATATCGTTATATGTTTGATTAAGTGTTCTTGTTAGAGGGTTGCTTAGGAGTAAGGATCTTCTTGGCAAGTTCGTTTTTAGCAACGGGCTTTGAAGTAGAAGTATACTACCAGACGATTTGTTAAAATAACAATATAGCTTTTACTGCTTGTGTAGGTGGATGTGGAGCTTGTGTTGTTCTTCTGGCAACGTATGAACCTATACAGGATGAAGTGAAGGAATACTCTGTGAGTTCATGTCTCACGCTTCTTCACAGCATAAACCTTTGCTCGATCACAACTACTGAGGGACTAGGTAATAGTAAGGATGGATTTCATGCAATCCATCAGAGGTTTTCAGGTTTTCATGCTTCCCAGTGTGGATTTTGTACTCCTGGGATGTGCATGTCTCTTTTTTCAGCCCTTGTTGACGCGGATAAAACTGACAGGCCTGAACCTCTGCATGGTTCCTCTAAGCTCACAGCATCTGAAGCAGAGAAGGCTATTGCAGGCAATATATGTAGATGCACTGGTTACCGGCCTATTGTTGACTCCTGCAAGAGTTTTGCTGCAGATATTGATTTGGAAGATCTAGGTTTAAACTCCTTTTGGAGGAAACAAGGAAATGAGGCATGTATAAGCAAATTACCATTTTATAACCGTACCGATGTCTGCACATTCCCTGAGTTTCTAAAGCACGAAATCAAATCGTCACCAGACGAGTTCTATGGTGCACCTGCTAAAAGTTTAAGGAATCTGACGGTTTCTGAATTGGATAATACTGCTAATGGTAGAGGCGCTTCTCTAGGAGAAGTATATTGGTATCGTCCACGAAGTGTCGATGAACTTGTTGGACTCTTGAATTCTGGAGCAGTTGAAAGAGAAAGCAATATCAAAATGGTAGTTGGCAATACTAGCTCTGGTATTTATAAAGAACCTGACCTATATAACAAGTACATTGATCTCAAAGGGATATCTGAGCTCTCAGTCATTAAAAGGGATAGAGAAAGCATTAAATTAGGTGCAGCTATCACAATTTCTAGGGCTATTGAAGTGTTAAAGGAAGATAAGCACAGGTTATACCATTCAAATGATATGTTGGTTTTCAAGAAAATTGCTGAGCATATGGAGAAGGTAGCTTCACAGTTTGTCCGAAATACAGCAAGCTTAGGAGGAAATATTATGATGGCACAGAGGAATCAGTTTCCTTCAGATATTGCTACAATACTACTTGCTGCTGGCTCAAAAGTATGCATCCATAAGGATTCCAAAAGAGCTGTGCTGACTCTTGAAGACTTTTTGGCATGGCCTTCGTGTGACCATAAGATTTTACTTATAAACATACACATTCCATGCTCCAAATCAGCCACCATTTCATCATGTGAACCTGATGGTCTTGTTGGTTTGGATAACTCGGAAAAATCCATATTACTATTTGAGACTTATAGAGCAGCACCACGCCCTCTGGGCAATGCGGTGGCTTATATAAATTGTGCCTTCTTAACTCAGATCTCAAAAGATAAAAAAACAGGTGAATTTGTTTTAAATCACGCTCGCTTGGCTTTTGGGGCATACGGGACTGAACATGCTATTAGGGCTAGAAAGGTTGAGAGTTTTTTGATAAATAAATCTATTTCTGCTTCTGTTTTCCTTGAAGCATTAAGATTACTTAGAAAAACTGTTGTACCAAATGAAGGTACTCCGCATGCTGCTTACAGATCCAGTTTGGCTGCTGCTTTCCTCTTTAAATTTCTTTCTCCACTAGCAAATGATTTGTCAGAGCATGTAAAGGATGCCAAGTTGGATATAGTCAAAGATCCTTCTGCTAAAGCCAGTCCTTGTCAACAACATGGCAGGTGTGAACCCGTCGATTCGACTCAGTTTGATCATCAGAGCATGCTTTTGTCATCAAAGCAGATTGTGGAATCAGGCAGGGACTATCTTCCAGTTGGCGAACCAACTAAGAAAGTTGGAGCTGAACTTCAAGCTTCCGGTTTGTATTATTTCTTTTCCTATGCCTTGGTTTCATTTTGTGCTTAACGTTGGAGCTTTACTATTTACGGTTACAGGTGATGTGGTCCATGTGAAATTGAGTTCTCAAAAATGATAAACAGATATCTTCTCTTTTTTGAAATTGAGTTGCATCTAATATCTGTTGTATTAATGGTGCAGGTGAAGCTGTATATGTTGATGATATTCCTTCTCCAGAAGGTTGTCTATATGGCGCATTTATTTACAGTACGAAGCCTTTAGCCTATGTTAAGGGGATTGAGTTTAGCTCCACGCTGGCAACAAGTAAAATTGTTAATGTCATTACGGTTGATGACATTCCGAAAGGGGGACTAAATATTGGATCAAGCAGTATGTTTGGTAGTGAACCATTGTTCGCTGACTCTGTCACCACACATGCGGGCCAGCCACTTGGAATTGTGGTATATGATCTATTCCAGCTCAGTGAATATTATTTTGATGTTGAATCACATAGGAAACTCATACATTTATCATTAGAAGCGATAATGAGCAAATGGAGTGTTATAATTTTCATACATTTAATGGAATGTGCTATTTAGATTGCAGAATCACAGAGGCTTGCCAACACTGCCGCTAAACAAGCAGTTATCAACTACGAGATAGAAGGTTTAGATCCTCCTATTCTGACTGTAGAAGAAGCTGTCAGAAGATCTAGTTTCTTTAGCGTTCCTCCTATTCTCTCGCCTCGACAGGTTGGTGATTATGCTAAAGGAATGGCAGAAGCTGATCAGAAGATTCTTTCAGCCGAGGTTTATAATTTGCATTATCTTTGTTTGTTTTTGGCCTAATTTTCTCTTTTTCCATTTTCTTTAGGCTCATAACAGTCGCAGCCTTAACATTCGTGGCCTATATTTGATGGTTAGGTTACTTCTTAGTCTTAGAATGGATTGCACTTGTGGTTGATATATATAGCTTGGAGAGTCATCTTATAAATAAACATTTGCAATACAGCTTTCTCTCCTAAATCGTCACTTATATGGTTATAGACAGGCTTTTCCTTTATTTATTCCATTCATTTTTCGTGCTGGGGATTTTCATAAACCCTCATTTAGCCTGATTGAAAGTTATAAATATCGTTTACTTGTCGAGTTGAAGGCCATAAGACTAGTTTTAAATCTTAATTATTTGCCTAATGAAAGCTAACATTTGGCTTGAGAGATGTGTTTGAATAACCAGCAGCCATCGCTAACTGGCGAATCTTGTCTGTATATGAGTTTAAGGTCATTTTAATGTAGGTTCTGGTGGTCTTATGTAATCTGGAAACTTTTGTCATCTCTATGTTCTTCATAGGAGGATATAAGCTAGACCTCTTCGGAAAGCGATTTCAGTAACTGCAACTTCGACAAAACTTTTTGCTTCTATCATGTATAACATGTGAACATTGGCATACCTATGAGATTGATTTGTTCTAAGATGATTACAAATTTTCCTTGCTGTATTTTAAGCGTAATATCTATTCATATAATCAGCTCAAATTTTGTGATATGACAATTATGTTTTTCAGGTGATAATTGGTTCACAGTATTACTTTTACATGGAAACACAGACCTCTCTTGCTATACCAGATGAAGATGATTGCATTGTTGTTTACAGCTCGACTCAGTGTCCAGAGAACACACACCAAGTGATTGCAAAATGCCTTGGCGTTCCGGACCACAATGTTCGGGTAATTACGAGAAGAGTTGGAGGTGGCTTTGGTGGAAAGGCACTACGATCTCTGCCTGTGAGGATTATGCCTTATCTTATTATTTTTATAGGACACCAAGTTCTCTAAAATTTATTTTAAAGGCTAAAAAAATGGAAGTTTATAGATGTGACATAGAAAAATTCTGAGAATTCGCTTTTTTATCTTCTTAATGAATGTAAGGCCTGTGGAGGGTGCTTTTCTCTCAGTTTTCTCCCAAAAAGAAAATAAAAATAAATAAAAAGAAAACCTGAGAACTTAATCAGGGCACAGCACGTGCTGGCTTCTCTAAAAGTACTGAAGAGATGCCTCTTTTATGAACCAATAGATAGTCCACAACTTTAGGGGTACTGCCTTTTGCCAACAACAACTTTAGGGGCTGACATCTGCAGAGTCCTCCTGAAATTTCAGTTATTCTATGACCCTGGATTCTTGTCAAAGAGAATCGCGCCATAAGTATTTAATGTAATCTTTTTGTTGAACTTTAAGAACATATAAGTTGATTAGTTTTTAGTTATCTATCTTCTTGGAGGAGGAGATTGATTAGTCATCTTGGAGTATTTGCCTTACTAGATATATTTCTGATATGAGCTATGGCCAGTTAATGGACTTGCACTTTCTTAACCTTCATTTAATCATGTGATGGGAGAAGAGTATTTTAAAATAACTGTAATATCTTAGACAGATTACTAGCAATAGAGTATGATTATACTGAGTTGAGGGGTAATGCATTTCAGATCATTGTTTGCATGAACTTAAATGTTCTGTTTAAGCTTATAGATTGAGTTGAATTTGTTTACTGATTTTTTTTCTAACCAGGTTGCAGTTGCATGTGCATTAGCAGCACACAAGCTTCGAACTCCTGTCCGTATGTACCTTGACCGCAAAACTGATATGATAATTGCTGGAGGACGCCATCCCATGAAAGTAACCTACTCTGTTGGTTTCAAGTTTGATGGCAAGATCACGGCTTTGCACATTGTTCTTCTAATCAATGCTGGGATAACTGACGATATAAGTCCAATATTGCCCCACAACGTTACAGGATCACTTAAAAAGTACGATTGGGGAGCTCTTTCATTAGATGTGAAACTGTGCAAGACAAATATTTCCACAAAATCAGCTATGCGAGCTCCGGGTGAGGTACAGGGATCTTTTATTGCTGAAGCTGTAATAGAGCATGTTGCAAGTGTTCTTTCAGTTCCAGCTGATGCTATTAGGAGAAAAAACCTCCATTCTATCGAGAGCCTCATGAAGTTTCACGAAGGCTGTGCAGGAGAAGCTTCTGAGTATTCTTTACCTTCTATATTTAATAAGTTAACTTCATCTCCAAGTTACCATGCCCATGTTGAAATGATCAGACAATTTAATGAATGTAACAAATGGAGGAAGAGAGGAATTTCCTGTGTACCTATTATTCATCCAGTGAATGTTAGGCCAACACCAGGAAAAGTAGGTATTCTTAAAGATGGATCTGTTGTTGTTGAGGTTGGCGGCGTGGAGCTAGGCCAAGGATTATGGACAAAGGTGAAGCAGATGGCTGCTTTTGCGCTTGGGCAACTATGGCCTGGTGGGAGACAAAACATTTTAGATAGAGTACGAGTTGTTCAGGCTGATACTTTGAGTTTAATTCAAGGGGGGTGGACAGCCGGGAGCACTACATCTGAATCAAGTTGTGAAGCAGTTCGGCTTGCCTGCAATATTCTAGTTGACAGGCTAAAGAGCCTCAAAGTTAAGCCGGAAGATAGCAGGAAATTCCCTTCTTGGGATACTGTAATCCAGCAGGTAATCTTTTTTTCTTTTTTTTCCCCTTCATTTCATTTTCTTAAAGCTATGGCTATTCTTCATGATTGCGATTGTTGATCTGATGATCTCTTCAAGTGTCATCTTAGGTGTTTTTTAAGGTTTGTGCATACACAATGTTTCACATCTTAGGTGATCTCTTCATGAATGCTATGGAAGGTTCTAAACGTTTTATCCTATTGAACTTCTTTGGGCATCGGAAAGGTCCTTATAAGACTTGAGATATGCGAATAGTGAAGAATTTCATAGACTTGATTTTGCAGTCTTTAATCTTTCTTTTCTTTTTCTTTTTTTGGCTAATCCTCTGTGTATTATACTTTTTTCGCAATAGCTGATGCGTTGCATCAGACTGCTGGGAGCTCGTGGGGTTGCTGCTCACTTTACTTCCTTAATTGAGCTGTAGTCTCTTTTCATTTGCAGGCATATCTTCAAGACGTAAATTTGTCTGCAAGTGCTTATTGGGTCCCTGACCAAAAATCTGCAAATTATCTGAATTTTGGTGCTGCTATCAGTGAGGTAAACAAATGATCTGTTCCCATAACCTTAATACTTTTGCGTAATCACCTTTGGTGCTCTATTTTCTATAACCACTGTTCATTTAGGAGTTTTCCTTTTGATTCCAGGTGGAGGTTGATCTTCTGACTGGGGCGATAACAATTTTACGTACAGATCTTATTTATGATTGTGGTCAGAGCATGAACCCAGCAGTGGATTTGGGACAGGTTAGTTATAGTCTTGTTCATCGAGTACTGAAGAAACAGACTGCACCAAGAAGATTATTCTTAGATTATCTTGCAAACTTCCTCTAAAGAATGATGGTGTTGACCTATCGCAGATCGAAGGTGCCTTTGTTCAAGGAATAGGATTTTTTATGTACGAGGAATATTTAGCAAATTCGGATGGATTAATTATATCAGATGGGACTTGGACATACAAGATCCCCACGGTTGATACAATCCCTAAGCAGTTCAATGTTGAAATCTTAAATAGTGGGCATCATCGAGAACGAGTTCTTTCCTCAAAAGGTAACACATTTTATGTTCTATCTAGACGCTACACAACCATCCCTTTAGCATTTTATGCCTTGTTCTTCATTCAAGTAGTGTATCTAGAATCTAAACTGGCGTATGTTCGATTTGCAAGGAGGTCTTACATATATGCCTAAGCAACCCAAAAGGAAGCACATTGATAGATGTTCAATTTATTACATTACCGCTGAAAGACTATTTAAAACGGGTTCTCATGTTTGATATGCAACTCTTCAGGGTAAATTACCTATTTAGTACCCCGACTTGTACCTATATTAACTTTTCGTACCCCATTTTGCAAACGCACCTCAGCGCATACCTCCAGCGAGAATCCGTGACGGCGCCGTTAATATGGATGACGTGGCAAAACAGGTTTTTTACCCGTTAACATTTAGGCCCCAAAAATATTAACTTAGAAGTATATTTAGGAGAAACTTTGAACATAAAAGTTGTAGATTTTGATGAGATCTACAACTTTTATATTTAAAGTTTTTTTAAAAAATGCATCTAAGTATATATTTTGAGGCTCCCAATTGTTAACGGATTTCAAAATCGACTTATTAACCCGGTACACTTTGAAGACTCAAAATACCTATTTACAAGTATTTTTGGAAATAATTTTAAACATAAAAGTTGTAGATCTTATTACACTCTATAATATTTATATTCAAAATTTATTCAAAAAGTATTTCTAAGTAGGTGTTATAAGGCTCCAAATTTTATCGAGTTAAATTTTTACTTATTCACTTCCATACCCCAAAACACCTAGTTAGAAATAATTTTTGAAAAAATTTTGAATATAAAAATTGTAGAGTGTGATAAGATCTACAACTTTTATGTTTAAAGTTTTTTCTAAAAATACTCGTAAATAAGTGTTTTGAGTCTTCAAAGTGTACCGGGTTAATAAGTCGATTTTGAAATCCGTTAACAATTGGGAGCCTCAAAATACACATTTAGAAGCATTTTTTTAAAAAACTTTAAATATAAAAGTTGTAGATCTCATCAAAATCTACAACTTTTATGTTCAAAGTTTCTCCTAAATATGCTTCTAAATTGGTATTTTTGGGACCTAAATGTTAACGGGTAAAAAACCCGTTTTGCCACGTCATCCATATTAACGGCGCCGTCACGGATTCTCGCTGGAGGTATGCGCTGAGGTGCGTTTGCAAAATGGGGTACGAAAAGTTAATATAGGTACAAGTCGGAGTACCAAATAGGTAATTTACCCCAACTCTTCATGTCTCTAATTCATAATTTTATATGCCGGTTGGCACGACCTGTGCCGGACGGCATATCTCTGTTCCTGCAGTTATCGCCACGGCAACACGACACATGCCAAAAGCCATGTATTCAAATATATATATATATATATATATATATATAGAGAGAGAGAGAGAGAGAGAGAGAGAGAGAGAGAGAGGCACGGCCGTTGGATAGTGTAGATCCAACAGTCAGTCGAAAAATCGCTAGCGACTTTCTGCTAAAAAACACGCACGCGAACAGAGCCATTGGATCGACGTGATCTAACGGTCTAGAAATCAGCTGAGATGGGCTATTCTCAGGTCGAGCTGAGAATAGCCCATCTCTCTCTCTCTCTCTCTCTCTCTCTCTCTCTCTCTCTCTCTCTCTCTCTCTCTCTCTATATATATATATATATATATATATATATATATATATATATGTATGAATATTAAATTATTTTTTTGAATTTTTTTACTTTTACATTTGGAAAACAACACATAAATGCATAGCGGCACCATCGCTACGGTGGGCATGTGCCATATCTGAATCCCGAAATTTGGCTATTACTAAAAACCGTGGCTCTAATCAGAGGAAAAAAAAACCGAGGCATGAGCAAGAATTAGTTAAGCTTCTTTGACCGATAATCTTTGCTGACACCAAATTCATGGTCTCATATTTCGAGGCGGCATTATTCTTTTTTCTGTCAAATTGTAAACTAACTTGAATTCATTTAGTATCAAAATTTGTTGTATACGGTTACTACCACTTGTCAACGTATTAACATTTACTATCAGTTATCTGGTATTTCTTTTGTGCTCTTAATATTCTTACCATGGATTTCTTGCAGCTTCTGGAGAACCTCCATTACTTCTAGCTGTGTCTGTTCACTGCGCAACAAGAGCAGCTATCAAGGCTGCTCGGGACGAGCTACCCTCCGTTGCTGGAACAAAGGAGTCTTCCTCATCGTTTCAGTTGCCCGTGCCAGCAACAATGCCTGTAATCAAGGAACTATGCGGACTTGAAAATGTTGAAAAATTCCTGGAAATGTTCATAACTACTCATAATTTGCGGGAACACGTACATTGACATTTTCATGAAATTTATAGGCTTGTATGTATATTTTAGAAGAAACATGGTGCTTCGGAATTTCCGACGATCAGCACCGTCACAGGCTGACAGGCTCTCTTCTTTATTTGTAGTTTGTTATATATATATGTTTGTAAGCAACATATAAGAGATGAGTTTGGTACTTCTCTGCGAATCATTCGAATTTTGTTCCGGCGGCGTAGCATTATTCATTTGTTTGTTATAGATTAGAGTTAGAAAACCTAAATTCTTATAGTTGATAAAATCTAGCTCACCTATCATGGAGTGGGTGGTTTGGTGGCTCTTCTACTGCAATTTTAAAATTTGAAATGTCTGTGAAGAATATATAATTGAGCAGGGTGTACGTCGCATGTATTCTTCGTATAAGACAGTATAATTTTTTTTTGGTGGAGCTTTAATGAATATACTATCAGTCTATACGGTGAAAAAAAGGTATAATTTAAAATAGAACAATTCTATAATAAAACGTTTACGCCACATCAGTATAAATCTCTCTCGTGTTTAAATTAAAAAATAAATTATATGATTATTTTTTGAAAAAATTTTCTAAATGAAACTTGTAAATTTTGATGAGATTTATAACTTTAATGTTCAAATATTTTTTAAAAATACTTCTAAATAGATATTTTAGGGCTCCAAAATTTAACGAATTTTAAAACAGTTTTTAAACTCGCTTTAAATCCATTAAAATTTGGAGCTCCAAAATATATTTTTAAAAGTATTTTTTTGAAAAAATTTTAAATATGAAAGTTGTAAATTTTGACAAAATCTACAACTTTGATATTGAAAATTTTTTCAAAAGATATTTCTAAATAAATTTTTTTAACCGTTGCACGGAGTGAAGTGATATAACCATTACGTCTAAAAATCTCTATTTAGAGTAAAGGGGTCTGAAGCGCTAAAAAGCATTAGGGTCCTCATCTCACAAAATGTTATTACATGAAAACCGTTTTCACAAACTAGAAATTTCCAAGGTGATATCTTCTGCGCTCCTTGTCTCTTCTCTTTCTTTCTTATCCTTTGGTATCTTTGTTTCATGGCAATGTCGCTAAGGCCTGCTATCCTCTCGCCTAAACTTCATCCGTCCCCTCTAAATCATGCAACTCGTATAAGGTGCTCGCCATCTCAGCCGTCAAATCTGCCGGTTTCCGCGGTTCCGGAGGCTGACAGACTCCAGGTAGGGTCTCCAATCGTCATGGTGGAGGCGCCGCCGACGTTGAAGACAGCCGCTTCTATGCCCACGCTCAGAGTTAACGCAGGCTTCGTCAAGCCTGGAGATGTCGGAAGGTGGTTGAAATTAATTCTTCATGTTTAAATTACTTAATTTCTTTTTTTCCTTCCCTTGTCGGTGGAGCTAGTGTATGAGAAGTATTGGATTTACACAGGATTATAGCGAGGAAGCCTAAAGATGTTTGGGCAGTTCGCTTAGCGATCGGAACGTATCTCATCGACGGGAAGCATTTTAAGCCGTTGGATGTAGATGAAGACAATTAAGAGCCCTTTGTAAACTACATGGGAATTCCTCAAGCTACAGCAGATGGGAGATAAAACCTATTTTTAGAGAGGATCGACTCCCATTTAAAGGAGATAATACTCGTTATGCAGCAACTTATTGTTCTGTTCTATACGACTTTGGAGTCATTGATTTACTACGCAACGCATATTCAAACGTGAATAAGTTCTCAGTGTTCATCAGAATTAATTCAATGTTGAGAAAAAAAAATTTTAATTTATTTTTATCTCTTGAGAAAAGAATTTGTTCGTAGCTAACCTATTGATGATATTGAAAAGAGCACAGTTACAGAACAAGTAAACTTAGAAGTCAACCCCAAATCTTGCTATTTGTATTTTTACTATAGAATTTTTTTTTTTTTTAATCTATAGCTCAATTCAAAAACTAAACTATGGTCACTTCAAAACTAGTTCGTGGCTAAAATTATTAGATATTTGTAAAAATATTAGATATTTGTCAAAATATACTTTCTTATAATTTAAATTATAAAAATGTATCCTTCTAATTTAAAATACTCATTTTATATCTCATTAAAAAATAACGAAATTACTAACGTCAGGTTAGCTTTTCTCATTTATTAAAAAAATAATAAAAATATTTTCTGATTAAGAGTTATAAAAGTATCATTTTGAATTAGATAAACACATTTTAGCAATTGAAACTTTTGGCAAATACACCTAAAAATATTTATGCAATTGACACTTGGAATGAATCTACAAGATCAGCAGGGCTCATAGTAGGCAAGGTGTACGCAGTGCGCATAACTTTTTCCCTAGTCATAGTCAACCAGCATAGACTTAAATATTCTGGTATAACTTGTCCATTTGATGATAAACGAAAAATGGCACATAAGAACATATTCAATTAATTCAGCGAATAAACGAAGTACTATAGGAACAAGTTGAGAAAGTAAGCGAATAAACGAAGCTTACCACTAAGTCAAAAGCTAGGAGTTCATTGGTAAACTTGTCCAAAACACTCAGTGCTGCATATGCCTATGATTCTTTCATGGAAAGCATAGGCCTGGCCTTAGCCCAAAAAAGACGGTAAAATAGAAGGATGGAAAAGTAAAATACAGACATGGGCAAAAGGAACATATATGTAAACTAATTAAATAATAATATTTACATGATCGGACTCCTAGACCGCCTTTGTTGCAATCTGATATGCTGCATTAGCTTCTCTGCTACCGCTTTGAATAAGAAAGATAAGGTTCTTGTGCGACGGTTAAGACATCTGGTCGTTCAGCTTGGTTGTATGTTAAGCATTTACGAATGAGCTCCTGAGAGAAACCAATTTTATGGCTGTTCAATTAACAAAATTAAGTCACAGAAGATAAGAGCTTACCTTCGCCTCGTTTGAGACGGATGGCTTTGATGGAAATTCCACTTTACGGGCGTTGATGATGGTGTCTTCGCGAAGAATTCTTTCCTGGCTCTGATCATGTCCAAATGGACGCTTTCCAAAAAGCATTTGGTAAAGCATCACTCCAGCTGACCAAACATCCACCTGCATTGTATGTAATGGTTCATAATCGGTGAAATTTTAAGCAGCTCTTAAATACTTTGGAGTAGTAATCCACAAAGAACTGCATATAGTTATGACAAGCTTTCTTCTCCAATGATCGAATTGAGACTTAGATTTGAAATAAAATACGGACATCTTCTATAGCGGCACATAGATGAAGCGGGTTTCTTACACTAAACACTATTGATAAGCACCACTAACCTTTGATGATATAAGTGGGATCTTGCTTAGGTCAAAGCATTCCGGCGGCAAGTACCTGAGACGCATAAAGCAAAATGATTATCATGTAACAGAATCTAGATCATGCTTAGGATAGAGCGGAGAGCATAAACATTAATTAGGACAAATACTTACAAGAGTATCATAAAATATTTCAGCCCCAGGCAAAAGGCATGTCCACCCCAGGCAAAGGCCGGATTAAAAAAAGGGTAACCTTAAATTATTTTTAATATTTGATTTAAGCAAACAAAGAATTATAAGTGATAAATAAAACAACAGAATTTTTAAATGAGAAACATGACAGTCAATGCAGAGTTCTTGTAAAGGGAAGACAACTATTTCGAAGCTATCTTGCATAAAAGAGAGGTTAAAGTGGATATGGACTAATTGGTCTGACTGGGAGCTCTCAACATTGTTCATGATACTCCATCAGAAACCCAAACTGACTTGGGTAAGATTCAGTACCAAATGAACCACAGAAGCTATGGTAACAATCAAAAATAGCCTACATTATTTACACAATAAACATAAGTATCAAATATACGCATAATAGGTTGCTTACTTTTTCAAACTGATTAGATGCTCTAGCTCATTACCAACCAAATCTAAAACCAAAGCAATAGACTTACACAATAATGTAGCGGATCCAGCTCTAGAATCCCTGAAACTAAGTATAAGGGAAAAGTATGTGATTGATCCATAAACTTCTATCAAATGTGCACTAGTATCCCTGTACTTCAAAGATATGCTTTATGCCCCTCAATTTTGTTTAGTCGGTGAGGCCCCCTTTCACGTCTGACATCAAGTTTTGTTGTTAAACTATTAAAGTGATATCTACAGGATACTAGTCTGACTTACAAGTATCACTGTATCTTTAATGATATTTTCCTTTTGTAGCGCCAAGAATGGGGATAAAATCTGTCTTTCACAAAATTGTCCTTTGTGCCCTTAAAAATAACAAAATGAAAAGAAGGGGGAAATATTTGCCGGTAATTTCCACTTCATAGTAGTGTCATGATAGTTTTCTGATCGACTATGGACTATATTGATGTCCGCAAGAAAGGGCACCGCAGATTAATTTGAAGATCTAAGGGTATAAAGTGCCGTGTTGGAAGTACAAGGGGAGCGGAACATACTCACAGGGGACTAATTGCATGCTTTTGCCTGGCATAAATTATACAATAAAACTGAAAGATCATTTTTACTAGACTGTTCAGTATCTCTCTACCTAGCAAAACAAGATGAAAACACAATGCTGCCAGGAAGCATGCGATGTAGACTTGACAACAGCGTTGTCAATGCACTCAAAAAGTTGAATTAAGCATCCGAAACATCTAAGAATTCTAATGATAGACTGGACTTGGGAACCAAGTATCCAAAAAATCTTACAATTAGCTGTGTACTAATCAAAGATTTCAGGAGCAAGCTCGAGAAGCTGCAAATATTATCAAGTGGCAGCATGTAACTTGCAGAGATTCAAAACAGTTCAAATAATGGGTTGCACTCACCAGTATGTCCCAGCTCCTTGAGAAGTAAGTTCCATGCCCTGAGATCCAACGTCAACTTCTACTATTTTGCTTAGTCCAAAGTCTGTCATCTTCGCAACACCGATATCATCAAATAGTACATTGCCAGGCTTCAAGTCGTAATGAATGATCTTTTGAGGCCGCTTGTTCAGATATAAAAGGCCTTGAAAGAGCTGAACTATTATAATTCTAGCTTCCTTCTCCGGAAGAATAGGCGTTGCTTTCAGGACAGCATCAAGATCTTTGCCTGAGGCACAAGTTAGAAGATAACCAGCAGTGTTTGCAAATGTTTGTGTCCCTCAACCATCAGTATACTATATAACCACAACAACTCTCGTGGCAGAATGAAGACAAGAATTTAACAAATTAAATCAAAAGCAAGGGAAATATTTCCGTAAATGAAATACATAATTTAGGGTTTGAAGGCAGTGGTAGTGTAGTTTAATAAGTAATCACAATTTCATCATTAGTCAAAGTAAGGCAGCTTGTGACTAAAGTTTGGCATGTTCTTATTCAATTCAGGGAACATTAATGATATCATGTCCAAGTAGAAATAAATAACAATTTCATGGCAAATACTTCTCAATATTCTGAATTTCCACTTTGTAATGCCTTAATAAAAATAGCACATAATACATGGCATGTCAGATTGCTACAAATTTTCAAATTTAGTTTAAGATAATACCTTTGCAGAAACAACCAATGCTCAGCGTTCTAAATTTTCACTTTCTAGTTAATAAAAAATAAACATTTCATCGAATTCAATCATTAAACAAAATCTTGTATGTCAAGTTGTCATGTAGTGGAGAACTAAAAAATCAGGTTCTCAAAAAGTAAGGATGTTTCCTGGTGCATAAAAGAGCAAATAAATCTATTAAGCTGATAATGACTATAACCAAGCTTATGAGCAGACAAGGGCCATCTAAAGATAATTGCTACTAGGGAAAAAGTAAAAGGATGACAGAAGCATGGAAATATAAAAGACATGGAATTCCAATAATAAATGATGTTACAGTTTTTGTATAAGAAAACAGACAGAGTCAAGAAAATATGCTTACCACTACAATACTCTAAAACAGTACAAAAGGTGTTGTGATCAATCTCGAAGATATCCCATAGCCGCACAATATGAGGATGGACTAACGTCTTATGGATGTTGTACTCACGAATAGCATGGCGAATATAGTTTTGCTTCTTCTCTTCACTCCATTGAACATTCAAGCTATGGAGCTTGCACGCCACATATCTGTGCTCCACCAAGTCAAATGCCTGCTTGATAATTCCAAAATCAAATCACTCCAGAGATTGGAGTCAACCAATGTTTATTGGGAACAAGATAACTATCTAGAGAAAACTTGTAATATATTGCATACAAATTACACTTTTGTATCATTAAAACTTCCTATGTATTTGCAATGCAGATTTACCTTGTAAACTTCACTAAAGCCCCCTTTTCCTAGAAGGTTTAAGAGAGCATATCGATGGTTGAGAATTTGGAAATTGTTGAAATGAGACCCATCTTCATCTCGTATCCGTTTCATTTCACGCATGAGCCTTGCCTTTTCTAATTCATAGCGATCCCGCTCTCTCAGAACATTTTCTTCCTCCTAACAACAGATTTACCAAATTTAGGAAGTGGTGCCCTAGAACGAGTCAAAAGCTAACCTCACTTAAAATTGATCTCAATTTTACAATGACAATTTTCACTAAAAATAATAGTACCCTTTTGATGCTTGCTAGCCGGGATTTGTAAATCTCGTCCTGTAGGAGAAAATCTTCTTCTGAAATCCCAGTGTCAGCATCACTTCCTGTGCCATCTCCTTTGTCTGCGAAATTGATGGCCAAGCTCAACATTACTTCAAATCATCAAGGTCAAATAGACAATGTAATTGTAAAGTCTGATCCATAGCATGGAACTATCAATTCGATCAAAATATGACATTCAGTTATTCAATTAGGAAGTGTCTTCATTGAAATGTCTATCATGTTGGGATAGCAGATCAATACTGACAGAAATAACATTATATTCATATCCCTTTAGATCATTTTTATCTCCCAATTTAAGATCTAGCTTTTGTTATCTCGCCTCCAACCTCATCTACAAGAAATATGTACTGGTTCCATAGGGAACATGAACCCTTGTTCCATGTAAACCAAAAATAGAAGACTGACAACAACTAACTTCAATAAAAGATGTTACCAGATTGTCGTTTCTTAAGTGATTTTCTATGCCTGTCGATAGTCTCCTTAGCCTCCAACAAGCTTTTCTGTGCAGCAAAAGCTACTGGTCAAATATGCAAGGACCCATATGAAAAAATTAAAGGAACAGAAGGAATTAACAAAAAGGGCTTATAACCTCCTTTTATGCAAAGTTTGATAGAATTAGATGAATAAAGATCATGATAATATCTAAAACCTAGGGTCTAGTTTAAGTAAGCATCTAAACCTTGGGGGATTTCGGGCAAAAACCTTAAAAAAGCATCCCATATGGCAGTACACGGTGAAATCAAAGCAAATTTTTCGCAACCTCCATTTGAAGACTTGTGACTCAAGCAGGAGTTGAGATATATCAGACTACCGTTTGTGAAATTCTAGTAAGATGCACGACATACATTCAAAACAAGAATCAAGCACTTTGCCACTTTCGCAAAGACCAATATAAAATTGATTAATCATCAAAATATAAGGGTCTTGCACCTCCTTGGTCAGAAAGTCACTTCCGATGAAGAATGTATATGGATAATTAGGAAAAGTATAGACATATCAATAACCATTGCAAATAAAAACGAAATATCAGAGAACCAGAACAAATATCCATAGCATAAATAACCATCTAAGAGGTTTATAGAGTATTAATGCATCACAAAAGCCTCTCCACACACGTATAAAAATTAGTTTATTAAGAAACAGAACAATTGCTGGCAGAGATAACTATCAGCAAACTAAATGAACTTACAAGATGTGCATGAATATCTTTCAGAGCCTGGCCATCCTCCCATGTCTCAGAGATAATTGTTCCAGCTCTGCCAATAAAAGAGGGAACAGGACTAACTTAATTTGAATTGTCGTAAAAGGATTTTCGATTTTATATGTAACAACTGGCCAGCCTACCTCATGACACCAACATTTCCAACCCTCAGCGACTCCTGTCGCACCTTCATCCTTGCTTCTTGTCTTTCGGCTTTTGAAACAGATATAAGCAGATCTGACAATATCTTTATCCTCTTCAAAAAGGAATCAGAAAGTATAGGAAAGGCAAACATCAACAAATAATCATGAGCTAAAAAGGATGAAACAAATGTAGTAAGGATGCAATACATTATAAAGGAGAACCAAATACATCACAGGTTAAGCCAAAACCAAAACAGACGCTAATAATGCCCATTACACGAATAACAAAGCAACATGTGTTTGCAACGAAAAAAGAATTCAAATATGCTAAGAACATGTCTAGCAAAGGTTAAGATGATGGGGAACTGTATGGTTTTGAAACATTAATAACGAAACCAACAGGTTAGATTTGTCAACACAATCCAAACATAATGCTAGATTGAGTGAACTACACAATTCTATCATGAAGAAGCTATATTGCCAATTCTATCTCCAAGGAACAAAACACAAAGGATAAATGAAGCGAAGATAAACTATGGCATGAAGTACATACAGTTGACCATTCCTTATGTACCTAGAACGGGAATGGTTCATTTCTTTCAAAAGATCAGGCTGATCAACGATGATAATCCCATGGAAAGTATCATTCAAGGGCTTTTCTCTTAAAATAACGGCTATTATCACACAGGATTTTTAGATGTAGAAATGCTGCTATTTCTAAGCCATCCCAACTCTACAGAAATATTCCAAGGCATTACAGCTATAACTCTGAATAATTAGGAACTAAGATTTTAACAACCCAAAAAAAAACATCTTGTACTTAAAAGAAGCCATTAGTGTGTTCATTGTCGCTTAGATTATGACAGATTTACTTCCACAAAACATGTGTTATTCTACCTGTAGTATCATCAATTTACATCAGAACGGCCTTTACGAATCTAAAAGAACATGGTAACTTATAATGGTTTGCATGCATATAAGTTATACCGCCAACAGTGGCTCCAAAGGCCCAGAACCAGGACTAAGCCTTGTATATTATTAATGTAACATCTATGCTTGAAGGCTATCCAAGTCCTTGGTGAAGCCCAGCAATTTCAGGGCAAATATAGAAAAATCTGCCATATGATTTTAGCGCCTAAGTTACCACATATACGCACATTAAAGTCATTAAACACGGTAATAAGCAATGTACCGATACATATACACTTGTTAAAGTCATTACACACAGTTATCAGCAATGTGCAGATGCAAAATTAGATGGCTAGTCTGTCAATATAACCTTGGTTTTAGTCTGCTGGTCCCGCTCTTTAAGGTCTTTCAGCTCCTATAGATGGACAAGCAAATTCAGATAGCATTTACGGCCACAGGACAAACAAAGAAAAATTAAATAAAATAACCAAAAAAACTACCACTCAAATGCTACCATTTCAAGCTGGCATCGGATTTTATTTTGTTCAGCAGCCTCTTGACGTGCTTTACCCAGATCCTCCTCCAGCAAAGCAATTTTCGTTCGTAATGAAGTTAGTTCTTCCTAGTCATAGACAAAGAGTGCATATGAAACTCGACGTAGTAGAACAAGCAACCAGAAGATTTAACTTGCTTAACAGATCATATTGGTACATTCTTGATATTTTCACGTGACGAATAGTTTTACATATAGGAACAGGGTTCACCATTCATCTATATTTTCTTTTCCTTTCAGAGATCATGCCTATTACCTACCATTGGACATGAGCATATGCACACTAACCATGTGCATTTTGCCTCCTTTTATAGAAATTAATGATTGATGATCTATCAATTTCTCTAAATCAACAGGAAGACAAACCTGCAAAGAAGCTCTTTCATCCGTCTCAAGATGTTCTTTTGGCAAATCTTCCTGCTACAAGAGTGGATAGAAGGCAAGTGGTAAATAGTGGGATAAATGAATGAACACAGAGCTAAACCCTCTTCTTTAAAGCAGCTAATGGACAACGGTTGACAAAATTTAGTACATAGATTATACAGTATTTTAGGCACTTTGCTGCCTAACAGAAATCATAGGGCCAGCAAAAAATCACACAAATAACTAGGATTACTGTTATCTTGTACCTTGTTGCCAACTCATGTGCTATTTAGACGTTTTAATAAATCTACATGGGCAAATATATCTTATCCAAATTGAAATTTTCACAATCAAGATGTCTGCACCCTTTTCCATCCAACCATGATCGGCTTACAAATAGTTTCCCACTAACCTACTCTTAGATAGCAATAAAAAATTTACGTCCTACCAGAATGTTCCTAAGTTTTGTGGTCTCCAGCAAATTTATTAATATAGTCCAAAAACTGAGTTCTTTTCCTCATGAGAATTTATTTAGCTGCTTATATTGCATTCCAATTTCTTTTAACTTTACGCTCAAATACCTTTTTTGTATTTACAATAGCACTTTCCACGTATATTTATGACCTGCGTTCTGAAATATGATTTTTCATGGAGTTTCAGAGCGTGCATAAATAGTACATACAAATCATAACCTATACACAATCATTCATCATCTGACTAGATATCTTAGAACTTTACCCATTGGTTTAAATTCCATAAGACTTATACTTAAAACTTCATGTTCAAAAGCACTTCCATAATTTTCAACTAGTGAAAATTCAGGTAAATTCATGAACAACTTTGTCCTATGGAAGTGTATCCACAATTTAATTTCTACTTAGCAATAATAACTTCAACTATTAATGTCATTAACCTTATGGAATGAGTTCTCAAGTTGACCATTCAGCCTAAGGACTGCTGATGAAGATGTTGATGACTTCGATTGGTCATTGGCCCGCGAGCCACGCCCCCTTCCAGTTGCAGGTCGACCCCTGCCACGACCTTGTTTCTTTCTACTTGAATCATCCGAGCTTGGTCTTGAGTCTATTCCATCAGAAACAATTACCCTTCCATCTGTTACTTCCTAACCTCTCAAAATAATAAGCAAGTCATTATGCAAAATATATAAAAAAGTAATAAGAAGGGAATGTCTGAATTAAAGTGGCACTACATAATAGAAAAATGATCGTGCATGATTTTGGTTGTCATTTAATGGGAGGTGAGACCATTAACTACGAAGCAGATTGTTAGCATTTTCAAGGTTTGGAAGGTAAGTATGAGTAAATGCAGCGGAACCGTAGGTTCCTTACGAAGACCACTTTTATTTATGAAATAATGTTTCAAGAAGATAACCATGCATTTGCTACATCCATGCAGAGATGTCAAAATTTGACAAATGCAGCACAGCATACCTCCAATTGTTGAAGAACTGCAACGCCATTTCCATGAGCTCTCTGTCGCTTTTTGGTGTGTGCTTGTATCAAAAACTCCCCACCATTCTGAATCATAAATGCATAACACAAAATTATCAGTGAGACCATGATCGTGATAGCAAACCAAACTATGCGATTCTAGCAGCATTAATTATCCTAAATCTAGAAACTGCCAGCATAGTGTCATACCATTCATGTCTTACCAAAACACAGAACAATGTACAATACAACAACTGAATTATGAATACCAATTTATTTAAAACTCACATCGTCTTCAGAATCGCTGGATAAAGATGCCGACTCATCGACGCCGCTGGCCCTACCAGCCGGCGGAGTGACGAGTGGCGGCCACGTCATCTGCACCGCCGACAACGTCGTGGGGCTCTTCCCAGCCATTCGAGCTTCCAACTTCGCCAGTTTCGATGGCAACGACGGATCCGTAGGATTGGAATTCGACGACAAATGCATCAGCACGTCGTCTGACATCGTTGCCGCCTCTAAGCTGAATTCTCGCAGACAAAAAAAAAGATCAACCTACAGATTAATTAATCACACCATGTGACATTCAAGAACTCGTTCACAATCACGAAGTCTGAGACTGAAGATCAATGGAGAAGGAGAGGCCGAAGAGTGGAGAGTGGGAGAAGGGGAGGCCAATGGAGGAAGGGGCGTTTTGGGAAAGAACAGAGGGGTATATTGGGAATAAATGGGTATAATGGTCTGCCCTAGTTCAACATGGTAGTATTTTGAAGACAAGTATTTGGGTAGATGGCTTCTAATGAGAGACTTTGGATTGTGTGGGGGTGAAGCATACTAGTTAATGCATAGTGGATTTAAATTTACATCCAAATTACTATATATATATATATATATATATATATATATATATATATATATATATATATATATATATATATTATAAAGTACAAAAAAGGAGTTCGGTGATACCTTATATCATAATATTATTATTTAATAGTTAAACAAAATTTAAATTATGTGTTGTAGGCTTTATAAATATTATATGGCTTACTATACGGATGAAGTTATAAAACCGTCTATTTTTTTTTCTCTATATTTTCTATATAATTTTAGGATTAGATTTTTTTTTATTTGTGAATTATATTTCTTTATTTTTTAAAAAAGTTATTCTCTTCACAAGAAATAAAGTATAATTGAGAAAAAAAAATCTTACAAATTATAAATTAAAAAAGTTATAAATTATACTGATTATAAAATTTAAAATAATTTTTACTTTTTTTGGCATACACATCGTGACTGCGTTGACCGCTAGTGTGTGTGTGTGTGTATATATATATAGTACCAAGTATATGCTTTTGCCATCTATATAATCTATATACATAGAGAGAGAGAGAACTAATTTATGACTATTTACCAAAAAAAATGGTTATTTATTATGCTGCATTCTCATATAATAAAGCTATTTATGCTTTATCTTCCAACTTATTAACAAAGATATCATTTAGAATTAAAATGACTATTCTATTTTGAGTTAAAAAAAATTTTCTAATTCTTTTATTCCGAGGTACAAGTCAATAAGTTTGACAATTTTTCTTTGAACTGCGAAAATATTAATTAAGTTGATCTTATCATTTATATATATATATATATATATTGGCAAGATTTTTATTATTTTTTCTTTAGTATTAAATAATGACTTCCTAATGTTTAATATAACTCCCTACTTAACATGGATTATACACTACTGCTATAAATAAAATAAAAACCATGATTGAACGCCACATGATTGTTTTAGAATATACTATTTTCACCATATGATATTAGAAGCAAAAAAAAATGCTATATGGTATATATAAAAGTATTTGATATGTGGTGTAAAACGGTGGTAATATCTATTTATCAAATTATTCTTGCAAATGTGGCCAAATTTTTATTTTAAAAAAATTTCTTATACCTATATTATTTTCTGTAAACTTATTTTGATTAAATTATTATATTTATTATGTATACTATTTATGTATGTTATTTTTAAAGTTTTATCGATTAATATAAATATTATGTAACTTTTTTAGAAAATAAATAAATATCACATGTCAAACTAAAAGTTGTTTAAAACATCACACGGCTAACTGTATTTGAGCACACAGTTTTATACTTACGCATGCACATACTTAATCTACTTAATCTAGGCCATTCAATTTCATGCGTCTTTTTTTACATCCTAATTTCTTTTGAGACATGAAGGGCCTTCATTAGCAGACGTGTATTTTGCCTATTTTTAATCAAAATTTAATAAAATTATAAAAATAAGCAAATTGATAAAAAAAATAATAATATTTCTTTAGTTCCATAAGATTGACCTCTTATAAAATTAGCTCACTATTGGTATAGGTAATTTTATTTATGAGAAGCATATTATGTAGAACTTACTTCATAGTTTTTTAACTTAGTCGCTGTGTCATTTACATTATTCGACTATTTTAAAAATCATATAATTTGGTGCATCAAAGTTATGATATTAACATTTAAAAGTATAAAAAAAATTTGGTGTTATTTTTTAGTTTTAGTCAAATTTTGAGCTATATATGTAGTTTTAACTATTTTAAACATAGTTGCATAGTAATACAGATTAAGCATGTTGTTTCTACAATAGAATTACTACATTAAATCTAGTAGGGCATTTAATATTCTTTTGGTTATCGATTCAACTAGTAGTTCAACCAAAAAATATTAGTCTTTGTTCAATTATAATAGAGCTCGAGATCATATCGACCACATATCAAGAGGAGAATGGCACTCAAACTAAGACAGATAAAAACACATAATCTAGCGGCAACCACATGGTCATTTAAAGTATGCGTAAATGTCATGTGATAAATTTAAGATATATATTGAGATACCACGTGATATGAAATATATATATATATATATAACGAACGCAGACCTAGTATGAGCTTTTAAAGCTTAGAATGCTTGAAAAAGCTTGGCAACTTAACTCACAATTATCACGAGCTATTTTGGCTCATTTATTAAATATAAATTAAATTTGAGCTGGATTTTAATGACTGAAAATGGTAAATAAGAAATTCCTTGAAAGGCTTGCTCGGAGCATGGGTTTCGAAAAGTGGTCCCCGAACTGGAGTCGTCGACTTTTGTCAGCTTTGCTTTGTGATAATTGATAAACCTTCTGAATAGGTTCATATATCGATTCAGACCAAAAACCGGACCAGACCATGATCTTAACCTTGCCTGCTAATTGGTATTTGGTCCACTTTGGTCCAAGACCAAAAAGATTTTGGACCGGACTGAACCGATAAATGTGGTCCAATAATCTATTATGCAGCCAAACCCTTAAGGGCCAAACCCAATTCGTGCTGACCGTACGGGGTTATATTGCAGTCCGCGGTTCTTTCTCTCTCTCGCCGATGGGTATTCACTGATCCAAATCATGATTGATTCTGATTGTGTGGAATGGCGACTAGCTAGAGCCTTATCTTAGGAACCAAAGGATAGGACGGTGCAGTACAGTAATACGCTTGGTTCATATCTATGTTCGGATTTAAATTAGTTTGGACAAATTTCGGCTGGACAAATTTCGACCACACTAATGATGAATTTTAATCAATTAGCACCATACTCTGGTGGCTAAAACATTTATAGGACTATGTAATGGGGCCATCGGCCAGGGAAGAAAAGACTGACTTTATAATGAGGCATTATATTAGCGAATAATGTCAAGACAGCCCCTAATTTTTAAAATTGTTCAAAAAACTTTCTTTTTTTATAATTTTAAAATTAAATAGTATATATATATATATATATATATATATATATATATATATATATATTTAAAATAAACATTTAATATAATGTGTGTATAGAATTTTTTTTAAAAAAATTCTCTAAATAGTTAACTGATTACAAAAATTTGAAATCCCCAAAATATATATTTGAATTTTTTTTAAAAAAAATTGTGTAGAAAATATAGACATATAAAAAAGAATTCATACTTAATGAAAAAAAGTTATGCATTTATATATATATATATTAGAGTAATTATGTAAATTATTCAAAAAAGTAAAAAAAATTTGTAACAGTTTTACAAAACAGGGACTTTTTTCGATAAAAATCATACTAAACTCCACAAGAAGATTCTTCCTCTTTGATCCTCTCAACAATATTATGACTATAAGGAGTCATTATCAATTTTTTTTTTTACATTTTAATTCGCTTACATTATAGTTAAGCAAAAAAAGAACATAAAATGTAAAAAAAAAACCATAATCGTGCAGAATTAACTAAATCAAATATTATATATTAAGAAACCAAACATTAGATTTTTAAAAAAAACAAAGGATTTGTAGGTATAATAAATAATAACACCAATTAACTATATATATACAAAATATTGATATAGTGTTCATTATAACAATATATACAATAATGACTATTAATTAAAAAGACAAATTGACAAAACATTTATCTTATCTGTTAAGAGAAAAAAAAAAAGTATCCTTCCCAAACTACCCTCTCAACCAGGGTCCAATGATTTCGAATTTTGTTCGTTCGCTGCCCAAAACGCCCCTATCATCGACTCCCTCGCCGCCGGCCCGTCGCAAGTTTCTGAGCTCCCAGACTCTCGAGGCTCTATATTGTTGAAATTGTTGTGAAGGAGGCAAGGCGGCTCTTTTTTCTATCCTTCACTGCCACGACAAACTCCACAGTCGCCTGCTATCCTGCCGCACTATGTATGCCGATCTCAAGGTCAGCAAGCGAAAGCAGAAATCGACTTCATCAGTACGAGTTTTCTACCATTTGATATGCGCGATTACTCCTGCATTTTTCAAATTTTATTTTCCGTATTAATAAGAGGCGTATACTGCTTATCTGCTTAGTATTTGAGGTTATAGCTCAAATCTTTCAAGGTTTGGATGCTGTAAAGACGAACCATACAAGTACTATATGCAAATGGCAGAGAACAACTTGTATGCTTCTGCCTTCAACATCTCTGCATCATATGTAGAAGAAGTTACAGGGTTTAATTTCATTTGCCTCTGTTAGTTCTGCGTAGTCTTTGTTTTTACTTGCTATTAAATTGGGTCTTGATATATTCAACTTTTAATTGTCCTACATGTCTCTGTCTAAGAACTTGCAGCTCAATAAAATGAGGATAGTTAAATGAGGTAAACTTAAAAATACCATAACTGGGCTTCATAAGATTGAGACCACCCTCAAAAATTGCTTTATCTTGAAATTGTTGCTGTTGTTAAGACATGTATTCATTTAGTTCAAGGGATTTACATGCTTCTATTTCCATATGTATCACTTCTCACCTAAGTAGTGTTGTTCACAATTTGGTTGTGCTTAGACGGGATAACTGGATAAGAATCATAAGATGAACAAGGTACATGAACGCATAGCTTCGATATCAGTAAGGATGATATGCCAGATGATAGGGATGAGAATTGGATGATCTTAATGCCAGGCATTGTTGGATATCAAGTAGAAAATGGTAGAGTTTTATTTTTTGAGACTTTAATCCTTTTTTGTTATTTTAGAATTGGAAGTTACTTTAAGCTATCTAAACAATAAATAATATTTTAAGGTATGGATTTATGCTAGCGTGCTTATAATAATAGATGTTTTACCTTTCATTCAATTGTAATATCATGCTTCAGTAGCGAGTGCCTGTGCATGTTGAGGAGCTCCTAGCTTGTTGATGGTTTTGGCACCCTAAAAGTTGGACAACATTGCGCCTCTTATAAGAATATTTAATGATTTTAATCAAATGCTTTAGTTTTGGAAGAAACAACCATTCTTGTTGAGTACGTTTCAAGAAGAGGTTAATTATGGTATCTTTTGCGTCTTTTCCAGTTTCCCTTCAAGAAGGTAAAAAATATTTATGCATGCTATATGCATAAGATTTAAAGGCAGGAAGCAGATTAAATCAAGATGCAACCCTTGTTTTGGTAGTGCCTGTCCATCTTTCAAGAAGTTCTCTAGCTACAGAGGAGAACACCTATCATGTAGTGAACTTGAGAAAATTAATATTTAATCAGATTATGTATTACTATATCTTTCCATGAATGATGAATCTTAAACTATGACAATTTACATGAAGCAAATTGAAGTGGTTCTTCTTGCTTGATTGAACTCTCAAGTATGAGACCTTGAACTAGTTTGTTTGAGCTACGGCTTCCCTTTTTTATTATTATTATTTTTATGTTGGTCTGCATTAAGATTAAATTAAATTCTGCATTGACAGCCTTTTTGTTGTTATAATCATCAAACTTTCAGAAGATTGATCCATACTTAAGCATGCTTGTTTGAATACAATACACGCTTCAAAGTTCAAACACGGTATGAACTTCATATTCTACGACAATAACCAACCATAAGATTTACCAGAAGTGCTAAAGAACTATTGTGAGTTGTTATTGCATATCCTCCATTCCTGGTAAGACCAAAAGTATGTTAGGTGAATACTTAGTAGTTACGATCAATTAGTTTTGATCTACAAGTTGATCACTCATTATCTTTAAGTTTGGCTATTAGATGGAGAACAAACTTCTCCAACCCTCTTTGCATATCTACTATGTTTATTATTTTTGTTAGTCTGCGAAAATTGTGCTTTAGGCTGTGTTTGGATGGAAGCAAGGAAAGTGGAGAGAATGAAAGAGAAGGAATGAAAGTAAGTGGAGTGAAAGTCGTAAGGAATGTTTTTCCTCCAATTTGTTTGGATAATGGAGGGAAAGCAAGTGGAGAGAAAGTTACTTATGAGGAAGAACAAAATAAAATATATATTTACTATTATGTCCCTAACATACATATATTAAAATAAAAGAGTTTGAAAGGTCGAGGGCAAAAATGTCAATTACTAAAAACAATCAAAGTTTCTCCATGATTCTCTCATGTCTTGGAAGGAATCTTTTTATATAGCTCCTAAGAAAAAAATTTCCCCATGATTCCCTCCCTCCTAATTCTCTCCCTTAAATCAAACAAGGGAAAATTACTTTTACCCCTTCCAATTCTCTTTCCCTTATATTTTTTCCTCCCTTTCCCTCCTCCCAAACACAACCTTAGTGAGTAGGTGGATTTGCTCTATCGGTCTACTCAATCTTCTTTAGGTGAGAGGCTTCTGAATTGCTGTGTGCGTAATATGCATTGCTAACAACAAATCTCTGAGCATGAATTTTGTCTCTTATACATGTACAATGACCTGAAATATGATAACTCTACTATGCTTGTTTACAGAACAACGAATGCTTAAGTTCCCCCACAAAGAATGCTTGGAGAAAGTCACCCACACTATTTCCTTCCTCGCACATCCAAAGATCCATTTCGACTTATTAACCGGTAAATTCCAATTTCTTCATTTCATCATCTTCTTGTGATGGTATTGTTACAACTTGCATTTGATTGCTCCCTTTCATTCGAACAAGGTAACTTTGCATATTGTTATTTAAAGGTAGGTTTTGTTTTGCATATTAGATACTTCTGTTATTATGGATAGAATACAACAGTTTATCATACAAATGGTTTGAAGAAAACTCTGAGTTGTATTCCTGCTGCATTGGGTACATGATTCCTGCTTTGTGTTGTTACAGAGTTGTTAATCTAAATTGTTTATTGTGCTGGTGGGATGTCTCTCAATCATCTGTTTTTATTGTCCTTTCTAAAATGTGACTTCATGTAAAACAAAGATCACATGGAACGTGATTTTCTTGGCTTAATCATGAGTTTACTGGAAATATTTTAAAAAAATGTATTTCTAGCGGTCATTTAATTAGTACACTAACCAACAACTTGTTGAATTACAAAACATCTAATTAGCAGCATCACAAAATTAAGTGATTTGCAATTAGCAAATTTTTACATATGATTCTATTTGTTTGTTACTTAGGAGCAGGAGAGGTACAAAAGGAAAGAGCTACCACACTAATCAACCTCCGACCATGTGGATTCAGACCACAGCACTTGAAACCTGCAACTTTAACAATTTTTAAAACCTGAAATATAGTCCACAGAAAACATGCCAATACAGCTTCATAAGCAAGCATAAATATATGTATATATTTGCCAAATACACTTTGGCCGAAAGCATAAAGGAGGTCGTAAGCGACATCAAAAAGGAGGGTGATTTTAAATGGACGTCTCTTAGTCTTCTGGTGAGTTTCTGACTATGTTTACATTTGTTACTTCCACATTTGCTATGTCAACCGACATGGCGAAGGTAGATGATGTCCCTATGAACTACCCTATGGCCATTCCTGGGTCGGGCAATATAAACCCAAATATGTCCGTGAAGTATTTGTGAAGCTCGACAAAATTAAACAAATCAAGGTAAGCCTCTGCCTGACTCGACAAACCATTCCTCCACCATGCACTTGAACCAGCATAGTGCCTATCAGAAATAAAATCATTAAAGCTGATATATGCCATGCATGGGATAGCTCACCTTTGTTTAGTTTATTTTTTAAATTGCTGTAAATTCATTCACATAAAACTAGAAAAACTATGTAGTGGGATTTTGGATGAACGTATGATTTTTGAACCTTCGTATAAGAAATATATGTTATTTTGGTTGTACAATAGATGCTAGATTGTTTTGCTTTGTAGGAGTGCGAGATTTCTTTTCTTATATGATATGAGGTTGCAACTACATGATTTTATTATTATTATTATTATTATTTTATTTTATTTTATTTTTTTTGGGGGGGGGGGGGGGGGGGGTGCTTGGCTCTCCCTTTCGATCTAATCTACTAAGCCTTCTGCAATTAACAGGTACTACCTGCTGAAGATCCTACTAGTCATGTAACTTTATGTAATTCCTGGAAGGTCAAGCTTGCTAACTTTTTGCTAGTCTTGCAAATCCCAATTCAAGTATTAGTGGGCCTTAATTCCATAAACTTGCAATGGGACGAGATGAAGAAGCAACTAAGCACCTATAGTATTTAGTGCTACTAATTATGCAATATACTACCTAACTGCATGTATGGCTTTATCTAAGATTCATATTGTCTGTCAAAAGATGAATGGCTTATTTTTCGTATATCAAGTTAATTATCAGGTGTTTGCCTCAGAAATTATTATTTGGTGCAATTCCATAGCAACAATGTTCCAATAAAAATTCCATCTGAGCAGGATTTGGAATGAATAGATGTAGAAATTATATCTTGAATGAGATTATTTCTGTAAGATCATTGACCCGACGATAGGTATTTACGCACATACACTGACGCCACACATATCCAAATTATAATAACACCAGTGCAAACACTTCCATTGTTAAAAAAACAGAAGGAAGGTGCACATAGAGGAGAAACAGGGTCAACTACAAAAAATAAAGGGGGAAAAAAAAAAAAAAACAAGGGCCCCAATTGTCATGAATATCTCACTTAATCACAGTATATATCCTTTGCTCGAAGGCTACTAGTACATCTTAGATTAAATGGATAACCCAATTTTACTTCATTGGTTCGATGCAGTAGTACGCCAGATATAGTTAACTGAAGCACCCGTTTACTCCATTAGATCAATGCAGTCAGCTGATAATGCGCCCTTTTACAATATATGTATGGAGTTTACTTCTTTACAATGGTTTAATAAACTATGATTAAAAAATATGTCCAATAAAATTAATTTAATATATATCGTATGGAACATTTTGTCTCATTACCTCAAAGGAAAAAAAATTGATGCTATGTCGCAATGGGATTTGTTTCTACTTTTATTGTTGGATTCAGATAGCATATAGAGCCTTTATAGATAACACAACCATGCTGAATTACTCGTACATACTATTGATTCGAACTAGGGACAGATCTATGTACAATTCTCACTCAAATATGGTAATACAATGAGGGAGTTAGTTTAGTATCCAACGTTTTAGCATTCTAAAAAATGTACCACATATTAGGTTTTTGGTCCAATTAGTTGCATATTTGAATCCTCTCGCCACCTTTTGTTTTTTTTTTTTTTTTTTCCAATTTTTTTATTGCTTCTGATGAGCTGTTTAATTTTCAAAAAACTTTATGAAATGAAGATTAATGTGAACTAGTTTAGCATAATACATTAAGCAAAAGGCATTTGATTTAAAAGTAAAAGTATTTGCCTTATTGTGAGTACTTTCTTCACATAGTAATACTTTAAGCAAAAGGCATTTGATTTAAAAGTAAAAGTATTTCCATTATTATCAATAAAATTGTAAAATATTATTCTTATTACTAAGAAAATGTAGATAATAGTAACAAAATTTTATATTTTTATACATGAAGGAAAAAGAAAATTTAATATATTTATTACTTGCAAATTCTAGTAAAAAGTTTATGAATCTATCACTAATTCAAACGAAAAGTTAGCATATGGTATTTATATAGGTATTGTGGAAATGTAATGCAAGACCTCAAGCCCCGTGTAGTTTCCACCGTAATATGTGGATTGTCGAAAATGCAATATGACCCGAAAATGACTCAAATGTGCATTATTTTTTTGTTTGCATGTTGGTGATCAAAATTTTATGTTATGTTTTGCAATACAATTTTCCAAATATAATACTCAAAAAACAGTATTTATCACGTCACTCCACATATCGTACTTACACGTGCGAAGGTTGGCAGGTAATTTCGCAAAATTACTTCGCCGCCCCGCCGGTCGCTATAAAACCCCGTCGTCGCCCCCGTCGTCGCTACCTTGTATCGTTAGCATCGTTTGCTGTTACCCCACCGCCACCCTCTCCGCCTCTCCGCCGAGCTACCGCCGCGCGGATCCGTCTCTCCTCCGCCGCCTTAGCTCCCTCAAATGACTATAATGTCTCCTCCTCCACTCAGCGTGAGTTTCCGCCCGATTACCACTTTCCTCTTGTCCAGCGGATCACTTATCCGCTTGTTGATGTTTAGTTGTCTGTTGTTTAGTTGATCAGCTTTTGTCTGTCATACGAGGTTTTCTTTTTCTTTTCGAGTGGGGTTTTGTTGGTCCCGATCATTTAATATCCCTTTTGGATTAGTTTCTGGCGTTCATGTCCTCATCGCCCTGGCACTGAGTAGAAGCAATGATTCGCTATTTTCTTTGATCTTGTTAATGGTGTGATTACAGTTGTGGGGTGTTCTGAGAAATGTTTGCGAGATTAGGTAAGTAGCGGGATTTTAACATAATCTGATGTTTGGTTTTCAGCAGGAGGAAGACGAGATGTTAGTCCCGCATCAGGAGTTAGTCGAAGGACCTCAACCCATGGAAGGTAGTTCCGTGCCTTCAATTTTGTCAGCGACTGTTTTTCTAATTTCTAGTTCTCGTTTAATTTTATGCCATTACTGTAGCTGCCTCGGCAGAAACAGCTAGCACTGCAGAGCCACAGCCGGTGGAAGATCCTCCCACGTCCCGGTTCACTTGGACAATTCGAAATTTCTCGAAGCTGAATGTGAAAAAATTGTATTCGGATAGTTTCATTGTCGGAGGATACCAATGGTTCGATTATTTCCTTTTCTATCTTAGTGTCTGGTTGTCTATGATTTTCTTTTCAGAAGTGGGTGCTTTCTTGTGGTTCTAAGTTGTGATGCACACATTAATAGGCGGATACTGATCTTTCCCAAGGGAAACAATGTTGATCAATTGTCAATGTACCTAGACGTGGCTGATTCAGGAAGCTTGCCGTATGGTTGGAGCAGATTCGCACAGTTCAGCCTCGCTGTTGTTAATCAAATTCATAGCAAGTACAGCATAAGAAAAGGTATATTTACCTTACTTTTTGCAACCACCTATTCTGAGATGTATTGTTTTCATAAGCAATTTCAAATTTGCTATATATATATATATATGTATGTATAGTTGGATAGTTAGTGGTTGGAGGGGCCTCTGTGGTTTCTTCCTATCATTGTTACATGAAGTCTTGATTTGGTAGGATACGTCAAAGCTATATCCTCTTTCTTCTTCTTCTTCTTCTTTTTTTTTTTAAACAATGTGACGGAGAGATTGAAATCATCATATGGTTTATGTTTTTTGAAGTAGCAGACAGCTTGATTATTCAGCAATAGCTTTTTTATTATGTTATACTATATACTAAAACAGCCGGATAAAAGACAAAAAGTTACTGCAATGAACAGTAACTTTTGCCATTTATTTTTATTCTAAAGATGTAACTACAATACAATCTTTACTTACATATCCAGTAATCTTTACTTACTATCCTTTAACTCAGACATACATTGCCATTCTAAAAGTAAAAGAAAAATATAGTAGTAAAATATACTGCCAAATAGCAAGACCAAAAAACATCTCCACTTAGTAGTATCTAGGCTTGGGGAATTAGGAACAATGTGTTGGAAATTCTGATTTTTAATATATACACACACATACACTGTGTGTGTGTGTATTAGAGAGAAGTTATGGGGATCAATTTTGTATGCGACTAAATTGTTACAATAATTAATATATGCTACTAAGTTCATATAGAACAAATTGTTACAATAATAGTTTGATAATTAATAAGGTAAAACTCTTGGTTTCTGTAGTATCACCATATTTAACATTAGATGAATATAACAGACTAGGTATGCTTTGTCATCTGGGCTATCTTTGCAGCCTTTTAGTATTTTTGGTAAAATAAATATAATGCCATGCTTTTTAGAAGTTTTAGAAGGAGATCAGAAAAAAATAAAACAACTTATTGGTCATTAAAACAGTAACTTTCTTGTCACTTTCTGACAATTTGCAAAATCAGGCAAATATAATTATGAGTAACAGATATGAACCTTCTTATCTTCTTCTGGGACAATTACAAAATCAGGCTAGCATAATTATGAATGGCATATGAATTACAATATCTTTCTGGACAATTTATAAATTCAGGCTAGGAGATCCGAAAGATACAAAAAAAGTTACTTTGCATTGAAAAGTAATATTTTTGTCTCTTTCTTGTCAGTTTGCTAAACAGGCCAGTAGAAATATATATGGCAGATTTGAACCCTTTTATCTTTTCTGGAGTAATTTTTTTTCTCTCTCTAGACAATTTGTAAAATCAGGCCAATATAATTATGGATGGCAGATCTTAACCCTCTTATCTCTTCTCCTTCTGGGACAATTTGTAAAATCAGGCCAGTATAATTATGGATGACAGATGATTCTCTTATCTTATTTTGGAACAATTTATAAAATAGATTTGTATAATTATGGATGTCAGATATGGACCGTATTATAAGGATACTGTAAAACTTCTTTTCTTTTACTAAATAATGTACAAAATCAAGCCCCTATAATTCTTCATTGAAAAAGTGGACCCTTTTATTTAGATCAGACCTAATTCGGCTTATGAAATGACGAAATTGTCCCTTGCATAAGTTGACCGCTTCTAAAAGAAATTGGATTCAATAAATAAGCAGTCACTCTTTTACTAGACAATTTACAAAATCAAGTGTCTATAATCATTGATGATAGAATAGCATCCTTCTAATGAATATTTATCTATTCCTAATCACAGAAAACATAAAAATTGCTTAATGTATGACTGCAGCAACGTGCGGCGACAGCATGCGTGTTTAATTCTATGGATTAGGGCATTGGTCTTGGTTAAGATTTTTTGAGCATGCACAATGCTACTCTGTTGTTGTAATGCATAAAAATAATTGAAGGTAAATAAGTTAATGCCCGTGATTTTGTAGAGTTTTTCTTTATGGTTTATTTTTTTAAAGCGAGTCTGGTTACTTTAATTTTGGTCTGGTTGCTGGTATCTTCGTGTCTGGCTATCTGCATCTATTACTGTTTGTGTCAGAGTGTATGTCATGCTACCCAGGCACTCTTTTAAAATATGTATACATTTTTGGAGAGTTCATGAAACATAGCTGATATCATGGGTATTTGGCAAATTGGTTTTGTATATGCAGATGCGCATCACCATTTTCATGCAAAGGAAAGTGATTGGGGTTTCACATCTTTTATGCATCTAAGTGAACTCTATGACCCTAACAGAGGATATCTTCTAAATGATACTTGTATTATTGAGGCTGAGGTTACTGTTCGAAAGATGGTTGATTATCGCAGTTATGATTCGAAAAAGGAAACAGGCTTCGTGGGTCTGAAGAATCAAGGAGCTACATGTTACATGAGTTCCCTTCTACAATTTTTATACCACATTCCCTACTTTAGAAAGGTATTAATTTGTAGCGTCTTCGTTGTTGCTTCGGCACTTAACTTGGTGGAAGTAAGTAGCTTTGTTTAGTCTTTCAGGCTGTGTATCATATGCCAACAACAGAGAACGACATGCCCTCAGGAAGCATCCCGCTGGCTCTACAAAGTTTGTTTTATAAGCTGCAGTATAGTGACACTAGCGTTGGTACAAAAGAGTTAACCAAATCTTTTGGATGGGATACCTATGACTCATTTATGCAACATGATGTCCAAGAATTCAATAGGGTTCTCTGTGAGAAGCTGGAGGATAAGATGAAGGTTTGATGTTTGGATTGAGTGATTTTGCCCGTTAATATTTGTCTTCACATGAGTTTATTCGCTTCTATACTTCTTACAGGGAACTGTAGTGGAAGGTACTATAAAACAGTTATTTGAAGGGCATCATATGAATTACATTGAATGCATCAATGTAGACTACAAGTCCAGCAGAAAGGAATCCTTTTATGGTAATGACCATCATACTTCCTTCTCGTTATTAATTTAAGATGATTTAACCAAGTGTAGTTCCTTCCCGCAGACCTTCAGTTAGATGTCAAAGGTTGTAGAGATGTCTATGCCTCCTTTGATAAGTATGTTGAAGTTGAGCGTCTAGAAGGGGATAACAAATACCAAGCAGAGCAATTTGGATTACAGGTTAGTACTTTTACTTTTTCCCCCCTTCTTTGCTTTTGAGTTGGGTCTTCTACTAGCCACGCTGGAATATATGGATTTCAGCAATCTACAAGATATCTTCTTCATTTTATTATCCTTTAGACCTGGGATGTGTTAGGTTGATAGCTAGCTATGTTGCTTAAGCTTCGATAATGAGATACGGTTAAGCGAATATTCCTATAGCATATTACCACAGATAAGCCTAAATGTTCCTGGAAGTCAACGTCTGAGTATTGTACTCTTAAAGACATACAATCTTAATCCTCTTCCTGCAATAAAAATTTCACAAATAATCCAAAAGTTGGTTACTCCTTGTTCTGCCAGTTAACTGATGAGCCCACTTTCCCATATATCGTTCTAGTAAATGAAATAAACCTTCATTACATAGTCCACCTTCGGGGTCATCAACAATTTGAAGTATGTTTATAGGTGTTCCATGCTTGGCAGGGTTGCCATATCATTTAATGATCATGTTTTCATGGGTATGGCTACTATTGCAGTGCCTTGAATCATAAAAGAGATTCTTTGGAAGGTAAATGGATTTGTGTTGGCAGTATGGAGGACTAGTGTGGTTTTGGTAAACTATGAGTAACATAAGTATAAACAGTTCTTAGGGTATAACTAAAAGCAAGATATTACTTGCTAGGATATGTTTGGATGTGGGACCTCTGCATGAGCGAGCTGTCCCCTTGCACTTCTACTCTTCTTTATCTGCTAATCTGAAATGTCTGATTTTGACAACCTTTCAGGATGCTAAGAAGGGAGTCCTCTTTAATGATTTCCCTCCTGTCTTGCAACTTCAACTTAAACGCTTTGAGTATGACTTCACGCGGGATACTATGGTCAAGGTTAATTATATTCTGATTTAGCCTAAGATCAGTTAGAATCTGTTACATTCTGTTTTTGGAGCATCTCAACTTTCTTGTTTTGCCTGCATAAATTAACAACACACTATAGAATATTGGTAACGTCAGGAAAACGGAGTATGTTCTCATGAATATATGTGTTCAATCGGCATTCCGATGCTATTCTCCTGGTTGGTTCCTGCATCTTATTTCTAACTAGAATCGTGCGTCTGGAAAGGACATTCTTAACTCTTACCACTGTGGAAAAAGGTACTAGATTTTCTGGTTGTGGTCGTCACCTACTCAAGGGCATTTAAAACATTTAAAGGAATATGTATTCACATGAAACTAGATCCTATCTTCTTGTCGTTACCAGGAAAAACGCGTAAGAATCTTCTTTATGGGTTTGTCATGGTCCTTGCAAATTAGCTTCTGCTAGTAAAGAGTGAACAGCTTCTTAGAATTATAGAGAAGGTTTAATTTAGGATAAGGATCATGCTGTTACCACTAAAAGATGGTAGCAGCATGTTTCAAGTTGTCTTGTCAGTTGTTCCTTTTTTCTCTTAGTTTTGAAATGTTTTAAGCTTTTAACAACAATACAATGTGAATATTTTTGAATTTAAATGTCCTTAAAACATTAACTCTTACCACTGTGGAAAAAGGTACTAGATTTTCTGGTTGTGGTCGTCTTCACCTACTCAAGGGCATTTAAAACATTTAAAGGAATCTGTATTCACATGAAACTAGATCTTATGGTCTTCTTGTCCTTACCAGGAAAAACGCGTAAGAATCTTCTTTATGGGTTTGTCATGGTCCTTGCAATTAGCTTCTGCTAGTAAAGAGTGAACAGCTTCTTAAAATTATAGTGAAGGTTTAATTTAGGATAAGGATCATGCTGTTTCCATTAAAAGATGGTTGCAGCATGTTTCAAGTTGTCTTGTCGGTTGTTCCTTTTGTCTCTTAGTTTTGAAATGTTCTAAGCTTTTAACAACAATACAATGTGAATATTTTGAATTTAAATGTCCTTAAAACTTAAAACTTTTTTTCTTTTTTTTTTTTTTTGGGGGGGGGGGGGGGGGGGGGTTGGGGGCGAAGGAATTGTTTTGTTTTATTTATGAATACATTTGTTCATGACTTTTGTATATGTGTGACGCTATGCTAGGTAAATTTTATGGATTCACGAAGAAATGAGAATTTTAACATCTTACCTTTATATCTTTTCTTTCTTTGTGGATTCAACATTTGACTATTATATCTTTGATATCTAAAATTCAGCACTTTGTTTCAACATACCTGCTTGCAGATAAATGACCGTTATAAGTTCCCTTTGCAACTGGATCTTGACATAGATAATGGCAAATATTTGTCCCCGGAGGCAGATAGGATGGTCCGCAACCTGTACACTCTTCATAGGTATCATTTTTGTGAGATTCATAATAAATCTGCTGAGAAGTGGACCTTGTTGTAACTCTCTTTGTGGGCTTTTCCTTGTCCTAAAAGTCTTATCTGCATTTGTACTTGTGCAACTTAAGAATGCATAAACTTTTGAGGTTGAGATATTGCTTTTTATCAATATGATAGAAATTTTGGATGAATGTGCGAAGACCCCATATTTTCTTCTTTTTAGATGTATTATTGCATGTTTTAGTAATAGTTTCTTCTCTTTTATTGAGGTAGTTGGAGGGAGAGGAAGATGGTGTTCAATTATCATTTTCTTTACCTATACGACTTCTGCATATAGTTTTTTTTAAATGAGGTTGATTGTTCACAGTTGTCAGAGAAAGCAACTTCTTTTTCCTGTGAAGCTTTAAATAAATGACAGAGTTTGTTACACATAAACCTGAAGTCAGCAAAGCCCTTGTCATGTTTATGTGAAATTTTGTTTCAGTTGCTTGGCTATCTTGATTGTGTGCTAGTCTTCACCATTAGGTGTTACTTTATTCCTCCTTGACTTCAAATATTGAATTACGTCTCTATTCTTTGGCGTGCAGTGTTCTCGTTCATAGCGGGGGAGTCCATGGTGGGCACTATTATGCCTTCATCCGACCCACCCTTTCTGATCAGTGGTATGTCTATTTACATTGGTCCGTTAGCTAAGGCTGTTTTCCCTGCTCTTAGGACTCCCTTTTTGAGATCTTATATATATATATATATATATATATATATATATATATATATATATATATATATATATATTATATATATTTTGGGGGGGTGGGGGGGGGCATCAGTTATCCATGTGGAAACTTTTGTAAGAAATGCCCCTTGTGTAACATGCTTGTTGTCATTAGTGTTGAATATTTTATTAATGTTTTTTTTTCCTTGGTCGAAAGTTTCTTGTCATGTTATCCATGTTAACATTTGGAAAATGCTCTAAAAAGATTGACATACTCTTATCAGGTATAAGTTTGATGATGAGAGGGTAACAAAAGAAGACAAGAAGAGGGCATTGGAGGAACAGTATGGTGGGGAGGAAGAGGTGAGATTAGGTATCAGGTGCTGATAGATTTATCTTGGAAATATTGCCTATTACTTATTTGTTTCTTTTGTTTTTTGCATCTGCACTACCAGGTTCCTCAGACAAACCCTGGTTTCAACAATACTCCGTTCAAGTTTACAAAGTATTCGAATGCATATATGCTTGTTTACATTCGTGAGAGTGATAAAGATAAAATCATGTGCAATGTGGATGAGGAGGATATTGCTCAACATCTCAGAGTAAGATAGTTGGAATTTTTGTTATTTGAAAGTGTCATGGAAAATGTCATGATTATGGATTGTGCCAGATGAGACTTAAGAAAGAACAAGAAGAAAAGGAGCAAAGGAGGAAGGAGAAAGCAGAGGCTCACCTTTATACCGTAATTAAGGTTGCTGCCATGGTTGAGCGTTACTAAACTAAAATGATGCTTACTTCTTCCTTTATTTTAGTGTTGTACTTATCTGTATCTTGACATACTTGATGTACTTAGGTGGCACGAAATGAGGATTTGGCTGAACAAATTGGGAAGGACATATACTTTGACCTTGTTGACCATGATAAAGTTTGCAGCTTTCGCATACAGAAGCAACTTCCCTTCAACCAATTTAAGGTAGCACACATACGTCCTTTTCCTCGTAATGATTTTTGAAATCACCTACCCTTTTTTTCCAATTGAGTTATCAATATGTTTTCCTTCGCTAAACTGTTTTGTATGGGAAGTTTAACTATGCTAAAGGTTTCTACATGGATAAAGGAAGAAGGGTCCTCTATACTGTGTGTAGTGTATTCGTAGGAGCATGTGACATGCTTGGTTTCTTGCAAGCATTTGTTCCAGACAGCCTTTCTCTGGATGGTTTTTATTTAATAAAAGTACACATGTTCTAAACCCGCTTCTAGCCATCTATGGGGATTCTATCATTTTCTTCCGTTGTCCCATCAGAATCTCGGTGTATGCTTATGAATTTGCACTGGTTGAATTGATTCAAGATAGTATCGTGCATGGTGTGATCTTCTTTATCTTAACATTGAAGTGTTAACAGGAGGAAGTCGCCAAGGAATTTGGGATACCTGTGCAGTTTCAACGTTTTTGGTTGTGGGCTAAGCGCCAAAATCATACCTATCGACCCAATAGGCCATTGACTTCTCTGGAGGAAACCCAATCTGTGAGTAATTTGCTACTAACATGATAATAGGCATGTCAAAAGCATGTAAAGAAGCCTCTTGCAGCACTTTCTTTTGTTTTCTTTTATGTTTTGTGATTCTATCTTTGTTTATCTTGCTTGCTTTAGCACGAATTAGTACTAACAGTTGTCATAATACTAATAGCTTTACCTGTTACAAACATCTTTTGTTGTTGCCACTTAGCATTTTGTTTGTCATAAGACTACTAAATTTGCCTAGGGTTGGCATGTCAGTATTATGTTATAGATGTTTTGATGTCTTCGTTCTGTTACTGAGATCTTCTTCTTTTTATTCGCTTATTGCATTCCTGCTCCTTGAAGAGTTGAAGACTATTTGCAACTACTGTTACTCTAGGATATACTGATTTGTTCGCTCATTATGTTAAATCTTATCCAGTTCTTTACAATTCATTATTTGTACTTGAAATTTGATAGGACAGAGTTTTAGCTAGATAGTGAAATGTGATGCTATCTTTTTTTTTTTTTTTTAATGTCCTAGTGATTCATGTTTTTGGTACTTATTCGTTTTTTCTATTAAAATCTAGTATGAGTTTGTTTGGAGTATAGGTACGGCAAAAATGAGATATAGATGGTTCGAATATGAGAATACTTATTCTTGAGGGCTGCTTCTATAAGCTTTCTGTATGCCTTGTCAAACCTTTTATTCATTGTTTTGATTTTTTCCTTCTGCTTATAAGGTGAACTTCCTCTGTGCAGGTTGGACAACTGAGGGAGTTCTATAACAAGGCACACAGTGTTGAGCTTAAACTATTCTTAGAAGTAGAACTTGGACCAGTACGATTTCTTAATCTATCGACAATTGTCTTATCAAGGTTTTATGTTTCGGGTGGCACGGGTCTTATCCAAGGTTTTACGTTTCGGGCGGCACGCGCCGTGCCGCCCTTGCGGATCTGCGGGGATCCGTTACCGAGCCTGCTGGCACGGCATCTTATGCTTTTTTAAAAAAATTGTAGCACTGTTCCTCGCGAGGAAGATGAACCTTGCTTTAAAGGGTGGCAGGGCGCGCGACTCGTTATCTGGGTCGCCGCGACGTTATCGGGTCCGACCCCACTTGCATCGCGTCTTGTGATCGGGTGGGTGTGGGGTTGCGTCCACGACAGTCACGCGTCAGGTGCGTACCAGTAAAGGTCACTGTGCGTGACCCTTTTTTTAAAAAAAAAACAATTTATAGCATTTTTAACTTTTTAATTTAATATAAAATATAAAAAAATTATTTTATTATTGGTACGGTCGGCGCGGCATGATCGGCATGTCTCGAATTTGGAATTTAGTTAACTCGTCTCGGCACAGCACAGAAAACGTTGGTCTTATCATTAGAGTTTTTTGTTTCCTTCTAGGTGAAGTTTGAGCACTATCTGAATTGGATACTTTTGATCAGGATTTATGTCCTCTCCCTCCACCAGAGAAGACAAAGGAAAATATACTACTTTTTTTCAAGCTTTATGATCCTAAAAACGAGGAGCTCAGGTATTTGTCTTTTTTTTTTTTTGCATATTTAATTTAGTTCCTAGTCTTATATTAGTCACTAGTTGTTTGCTTCACTTTGTATATGATCTTAGGTACGTTGGGAAGCTTTTTGTTAAGGCTTTAGGAAAACCATCTGAAATTGTAACAAAGTTGAATGAACTGGCTGGATACCCACCTAATGAAGAAATTGATCTTTACGAGGTTGGTCCTTTTTTGACAAATTTATTGCTTTCTATGTCCACTTGAAGTATGACTGACCTCATTCACCGATAATCAGGAAATAAAGTTTGAGCCTGCTGTTATGTGCGAACATATTGACAAGAAACTGACATTTCGTGCCAACCAGGTCTGTGCTATGTATTATGTGCAAATACTATGTACTATCTGCAAATGCTATGTATTATCTTCTTTTGATACTTACCGAGAGGTACATCTCTCTACAGCTTGAGGATGGTGACATCATATGCTATCAGAAAACTCCTGTAACGGATGATGATATGCAGTATCGCTATCCAGATGTTGCATCATTTTTGGAATATGTTCATAGTCGACAGGTGGAGTTTCATGATTGATCTTTGCTTGCTTTCTTAAGTTATCTGTGGCTGCACCTTTCCCCTTTATCAAGGTCCAAAGGAAGTGCATATGTAGCAGCAGGAAATGGTTTAGAACAAGATAAGAGACACAAGGGGCATGGCTCATCTGCTTGCATGGTGGGCTATTCTTATTTTCATGGGGTTGTTGGAATGATTACCCACCATGTGTTTGAATAAGTCTTGACCTCCAGAACGTCTCACGTTTCTGCATAAGAATACTCTGTGTAGAGTCTTTTGTGGTCTTATTCCTTTGTAAACCAGTGTGCATTTGTTCCAAATGGATTGTAGGCAAATGTCAATTGGAGCAACAATCCTTAAGTTTTGAATTTCAAAATCCCCTTCCTGTGCATTAATTTATGAATTTATGTGGCTGGATGACCTAATTGGCTATCAATATCCTTATCAAGTCAAAACTTGGATGACTCGGGGGTAATTTGTTTAGCTATATATTGTGAAGAAAGAACAATATTCAGATTTCATTGAGATCCAGGTTAGAGTTCTATTGTAATGTAGATAAACATTGTAGTAATCAGTTTCCAGTATTGTAGACTTCAGTTTCCAGTGTTGTATGTTCTTGGAATTAGAACTCTAAAGCCACGCGGGGGCAGTTAAGTGTTTTAGCAAACAATACAAATACATCTGCTGTTTGCTAGTCTATGTATCTATATACTAATACGGTACCATTCCGCAGAAAGATTTAGGTATATCTTGTCCTAAATCTGTTCCAGATCATCAAAAAGTCTTAATATGTCTCATATTGGTGGATTGGCTCCTATGTAACTTTTAATGTGCGTTGCTTGATGCATGTGCTGTCATACAAGTCATGTAAAAACGTGTGGATCCAGTGTTTGCTGATTTGAATGATTGCTGCTAAAACTTGCTATGTTTTTTGTATCAATTGATCTTATGCAGGTTGTCCATTTTCGGTCATTGGAGAAGCCTAAGGATGATGACTTCTGCTTAGAACTGTAAGAGCTTATCTAATTCATAGCCTATGTTTCCTTGTGCACTTTCTTTTTAACTCTTTGTCCCGCATGAAACATTTAACTATTGGCTCACTGGATTATTTTTTCCTTGAAGGTCAAAGCTTATGACTTATGATGATGTTGTTGAAAGAGTTGCTCATCAACTTGGTTTGGATGATCCATCTAAAATTCGGCTAACCTCTCACAACTGTTACTCTCAGCAACCAAAGCCCCCGGCTATCAAATATAGGGGTGTAGATCATTTGTTAGACATGCTAACACATTATAATCAGGTCTGTATCTGTTTGGCGTTGGTACTCTCCCATATGGATTAGAAGTCCATGCAATTTTTCTAACACGATTAGAGGATTAAGTTTTAGCCTTTTTTCGTTGTCAGATCTCTGACATATTGTATTACGAAGTGTTGGACATTCCTCTACCAGAATTGCAGTGTTTGAAAACGCTTAAAGTTGCATTCCATCATGCCACAAAAGATGAGGTACTTTTGCTTGTCGTATCTAGCTATCATTTAGCAGTTCCAAATTTTTTAACATTAAAATATACTTATTTTGTTTACAGGTAGCTATTTACACTATTAGACTGCCAAAGAGCAGTACTGTTGGTGATGTGATCAATGAGCTCAAAACAAAGGTATAACTTATAGAATGCCTTTTGAAAGTCTTTATGCTTTGTTAGGGTGCAGGAAGCATGCTGTTTAGTTTGTTAGTGCTAGTTATTACAGTTTATTGTGCTTATAGATAGTTGAAAAATAATGTTGCTATACAGTTTTTGGTATGTTTTGAAAGATGTAGTGACAAAGGCGTTTAGTGAACACGTAATGAGTATCACATCTATTTAGGTACTTTATACTATTTACATTGTCTTGTTATATATCTCTACAAGAGATTACATATCTTTTTCCTTTTCTTTGGTTTTCATTAAAATAATATGTAGTAGATATGTAGGAGAGTTGTAAATTACAAAATGTGACCAGTGTGACTACAAATGGTCATAATTTTTACAGCAACTAACCAATAGATTCAATTCTTCCATCTTCAAGTTCAAATATAATTAAAAGAACGATATTATCAAGTTAAGATTATAATGTAATAACTAATAAGTATTACCTGAAATATAATAATGTATTTAATGTCATATAAATATATTATTTTAAGTTATTTAAATGGTTTAAATTAGAGATATTATGTAAGTATGTTAGTTTTAAAGTTCGAGGAAATTATGTGTTTGTGTGCAATGGAGGGGATGTAATTATTGAAAAAACATGTAGTAACTACTACCTGAAAGCACATACAGGCCATATCTACTCTTGGTACACGTTGGCTACTATGTATACATGCTAGGTAGGATCATAACATGTAATAGCTTATTTCATATTTTGTGTGAACCAAATTACATAGTAGATCTAAAACACGTATTAATCAATAGGCGTAGTTACTACGTGCTTTGAGTGCGAACCAAATGCTATAGTAGGCCATTAGAAATAATGCGTTAGTTCTAAAAGCAGGATATAGTAAACTAGGATTGGAGCGTTGGAGGGTATCGTCATGCAAGGTTAGCTTTTGTCATTACTTCCTTACTGGTTAGTTTTGTAACAGGTTGAACTGTCTCATCCTGATGCTGAACTCCGGCTGCTTGAAGTCTTCTATCACAAAATATACAAGGTATTGTAAAAATATAACTTTGGGAATTTCTTATAGAAAATTAATTAACTAACTAATTTTATGTAAATTTACGGAATCAAAACCGGTTTGCTATTTTAACTGGCGATCCGGATCCAGCCTGACAGTGCACAAGAAAGGCGCTGTCATGTTGGCGAAGGTCGCTAGTTGACATGGTGAGCTAACTAGGTCGCCAATTTAACTGGTGATCTCCAGCTGAACTGACAATCTTCGCATAACTTTAAAAGATGGAGAGAGGATAGGTGACATATTCTCTCACTTCGAAATAAAAACGGAAATATTTCTTAACTCTTAAGTAATTGCTACACAATTCCTGAATTGATATTTTTTGTTATTTTTGTATAAATGATGAACTAGAATATGGTATATTTATTTTGTTCTACAACTTTGCAGTTCAATTTTTAAAGTATTAGTAAATGTGCCGAATAGTATGTCGTAGAAATTAGAACAATGCATAAATAACGGTTTGTTATCATCTATGTCTACTCTTTCATAATAGTTAATTTTTTGACACCGTGGTGGGATATATTTTACTTTATGGTTTGTGTGTAGTCCTAACAAAATTGACAAACCATTGATAGGCATGTAAGTTAACAATTGTTATGTACATGTTGACTTGACTTGGTACGACGGACTATTCGACACATTTGTTGATCAATATTATTTTTTTTAAATTGAACTACAAAATTGTAAAAAAGGCTATATACACCACCTTTTTGTTTTCATTTAGCTTAAAAATACTAAATATTATAAAAAAAGAGGAATAAAATAACAAATCGTTTTTTTTTTTTTTTTTTTTCTAACTATTATAGTAGGCCATTTGGTATGTTTATTGATACTTTATTTTCTAATAAAAATTGAACTAGAAAGTTGAATAACAAAATAAACTATACCTTTGCTTAAATCAGGAGTTACATAGCATTTAAGTGTTAAGAAAATATCGACCTCCTCCCTCTCTCTCTCTCTCTTTTTTTTTTTTTTTTTTTTTTTTTTAAATTTATGCTAAACTGGCGACGTAGCTAGTTCACCTGGTTATCTGGCGACCTTCGGCCAACAGGACAGCGCCTTTCTTGTGCGTTGCCATGTTGATCCAGTTGCCTGTTAAAACAGCAACCCAATTTTAATTCCAAAATATACTTAACAGTAATTTTAAAATAGATAATTAAATAATATTCTATTGAAACTAATGTCTCACTTTGACTTGTTTATGTATGATAGGTGCTTAATGATTTCTTGCAGATCTTATGCTTTGGGTTTTTCCCTCCATATTATTTGACTTGATGCAGTAGCTCCTTTATGTCTATAGCTCAATTTGCTTATAGCTTTGGTGCATTTATAAGCATGATGATTTTAGTGTGTCATTTTAGACCGAGTTCATCCAGAAAAGCTAATGCAGCAAGCAATTTGCTTTTAGGAAGAAATATCTATTTTGAGATGTTTTTGCTTGCACTCATTTTCCATCTCTGTTTCAGGTCCTGGCTTGTTGAAATTATGAATGTGTATGTCACTAACAATTAAATATGATACAAGATGCAATGTGTCAAGTCGCAAACCTTTAAATTTTAGCCATCTAGTATGTTTGTCTTTTAAGGCCGGCGAAATGATTTGTCCTCTTCTTTTTTGTAGATCTTTCCACCAAATGAGAAAATAGAAAACATAAATGATCAGTACTGGACATTGCGTGCAGAGGAGGTAAGCACCTATCCTGCTTTTGTTGATCTCCATGATTGCTGTCAAGAAGATTTCTTCTATGCTGGTTGTGAACGGTTGTATAACAGTATTTGCCGACTATCTAGAGGGTTTTATGGTTGTATTCTGTAGTATGGAGGTATTTGTGTTATTAGCTAATTTTAACTGCTACCACAGGTCCCGGAAGAGGAGAAAAAACTTGGTGTCAGTGACCGATTAATCCATGTTTACCACATCACAAAGGATGGTACTCAGAACCACTTGGTAACTACTCCAAATCAGATATGGATTTCTGCCTAAATCATGTTAAAGTTATTTCTGGGGAGACCAAATGTTATGATCTGGCATGCTCAGATTTTAATTTGAAGTTAAAATCTGGGAACCTCAATAGGAATAGTCATGTTAAAATAATTGTGATTCCCCAACTAATATCTGGAGCTTCCTTTAGCAAGTTTTTCCACTGAGTGCGGCCCTCATGTCCTTACTTAAATTAGTTTCCATTCAGACAGTTTTGTTTACATTTTGTTAAATATTTTATTCCTGAGTTTCGTCCTTTGGTTGTAGATACAGAATTTTGGCGAACCTTTCTTTTTGGCAATCCGTGAAGGTGAGACTCTAGCAGAAGTCAAGGTAAGAATTCAGAAGAAGCTGCAAATCCCAGATGAGGACTTTGCCAAGGTACTTGCATTATCTTTCTGTCTGCAGCCATAGTTCTTGCTCACGTCTTTCTTCATTCGATCAGGAAGAGCTGGTTTCAACTGATGTACCACTAGTGCAAATTTTGTTAATATTTAAATGCCTTTTATTTCTTTTACTTAGCAAGAAGATGCTATGGCTTTCTAGTATTTTGTTCTCAGTTTATTTGCACCATTGACTACAGTAGGCCAAAAAGATGCAAGTTACAATAGTAGCAATTTGCAGGTGGAGACTACTATTTAGAACAACCGTTATTAGTAAGCTGCGGTTTTCTTGGTTTTGTACTTCGTAAGATACGAGCCCAAACCATAATTGCCGCTGAAGAAATATCACTTCAAAGCCACATTAAAGGATGCACCAAAGGCGCTAGGCAGCTTAAAATCCCCTTCATTTTAATTAATTTAGGAGTTTGGCCTTGCTTATACTTGTTAGTTTCATGATGGAAAGGGTATACGCTGCTTAACAACTCTGATAGTTAACGTAATTACCATATTAGGTCCTTATATTTGCTTCCCGTGAGATGTCAACTTTTTGTTACATAATATAGCATGTAGCAAAGTCATAACCTAATTGTTCTTTTCTGTAACCTGGTTGGATCTTCCTGATTTCCGTTTAAGTTAATTTGTGTATGACCAATACTTTGACGACAGTGCAACTTATTTAAAATCTATTTTTGAATGTTTTTCTCATATTCTATGCTCAGTGGAAGTTCGCCTTTGTGTCGTTGGGTCGCCCTGAATACCTTCAAGATTCGGACATTATCTCTTGTCGTTTCCAGGTAAATCTATTACTCGAGTTCTCTCCTTTAATTTTTCGGAATTTTAATTAGAACATACTTCATTTAGAGAAAAGAGGTCTATGGTGCCTGGGAACAATACCTTGGATTGGAGCACTCGGATACTGCCCCAAAAAGGACTCACGCTGCAAATCAGGTTACGAGCTTATTACTTTTGGTGTTATTCTACACAGTTGAAAGATTGGAATAGTTTCTTATTAATCTAAATCATGATAATATGGCATGGCAGAATGGGCGGGTTATTGGGGATACCTTTGCCTTTACTTTTTAGCGCTATAATAAGCAGAAAATTTCAAAACTACTAGGTATGCTAATTTATGTTCCTCATGCAGAATCGTCATACTGCAGAAAAGCCTGTCAAAATATACAACTAGAAATATACAACCGGAAATAGTCTCAGAGGGTTTCCAGGGCTCTCCACTCGTTCGCTGGTTGTCTTTTGAAGGAATGTTTTTTAAAGCTCGGTTATGTTTTTTTAACACTTTCAACCGTTATTTTGCTTATGTTTCTGTTGTATTCACCAGCCAATAGTTAGGTTTCATCAACTCGTCTGATTTAGTGTACTATAAGCTTGTAAGGGGTGGGTTAGGCAACCTGTACAAGGTATATAGCTGGTCCCTAAAGTTCAGCGCAATTTAATTGGGTGTTGGGTTTTGTTCTTTGCTTATTTTGCCTCTTCTTGTTTAGGTTGCTGTAGACATACGCATTGGAAATGTATTGTTTGGCGCTAACGTCAACTGCTTTATAGTTAAATATGAGCAAGCGATTCTACGGAGTTTCCCTTGCTATTTTGGAATAATTTCAAATCAGTTCCTGCTTTTGTATTGTTTTTTCAAGTAAAATTTTGCTCTTTTCTGATAATTATTAAATAAACGTAGCACTTGTTCTCATCTGCTTCTGATTGCTTGTGAGAAGTCATCTCTTGAAGTAGCTGCAATTCCACAGTTACGTTCCATGGACATCAATGCATAAAAATACACTTATCATTATATGTATATTAACATACACGCACCTACATTCCATGGACATATATGCATTCTTTATTATAAAAAAGATATAAAAAAGACAACTGTATTTATAGCAGATTCAAATCCGGACTAAGCTAGATGCTTCACCAAATATCTCACGGACTAATTCTATTGATCGTGTATTAGCTAATTAGAAAAGAACTCCATACAGTCGATTCTGGCAGGCAGATAATATTTCGTGAATTAGATTAAGTATATGCAGGTAGAAATGTATCAAGGCTTGTGCTTCTTAAATTTTTGTTTAAAATTTTTTCTAAAAAATATTTTTAAATAGTTATTTGAAAGCTTAAGGTCTTAACAAATTAGCTGATAAATTTTTAAACTTATTAAGATTTTGAAGTTTCAAAAATTTATTTAGAAGTATTTAAAAAAATATTAACTATAAAAGTTGTAGATTATATTAAAATTATTTTTATATTCAAATCTTTTAAGAAAATTGCTTATATAAATACACCAATACAAGTATTGAGATGGTGGTTAATTTGCAATATTTTTTTTTACAATGAGTGGCTTGTACATCTTTTTTCCATTATTTACAAAGTTGGAATACACATGCAAGTCCCACTTATACTTTCTACTCTTTTGCATGTCTATTTTGGAAATAGGACGTCTCGCATAAATAATTAAGGTTTCGGTGTCTAACCGATCTGAATTTTGATAAATTTAGATTCCAACGAGTGTTTACATATGTATAACTTAACATTTAATATAAAATTTTCAGCACATGATGTTTCAAATTATCGGAATTGACTTACTGTTCAGTAGGCCGTGCCAATTGACTTACTGTTCACTCAACCTCCTAATTGGCTTATCAACTTCAAGCCGTAGTTACGAGCAAACAGGCATATGTTAGCTCCTGATTTCTCAACATGCTAGGCAGGGTATAATGTCGTAGGAAAGTATAGAATGAACTCCCTACATCGTTCTATTAATAATTTTCCCTATATACCTACACAAGGACCTTGTAAAACGATATAGCATTCCAACCCAAAGTTTTAACCGTAAGTATGGCAATATGCACTGCGCTCTGTAAATTGTACAATGATGACTTAAAAAAAGTATGGAATACGCTGAAAGGAGTAGTTCGTACTCGAATTTTTTTTTTTCTTTAAAAAAAGAAGCTTGATGTATTATACATTAATACTTAAGCCACAGTATTGGAAGCAGTAACAGGGCCATGTTCCAAACAAATCCACACAGTAACTTGCAAGACAAACTGACAACATACATCAGAAATGGACATTATTTTGCAGGCCACACATTGAAAACATAAACTAGAACTGGACAGTATTATTGACAAATTAGCTAATACGACTACCTCTCCTCTCTGTAAAAAATATGAAATGAAAAGAACTTATCAGAAGAACTTCCAAAACCAATATAGTCATAGCCTATTGTTCAAAACTCTAAGCTTTCTTCATCTTTCTTTGAATCTTTCCAAGGAGTAGTCCCATGTACACAAACATGTTCAACTCTATGGGTTCTCATTACGAACACGATAGAGAACTGAACCATCAATAGTCTCCGCAACCAACTGATTCATTCGCAGAAGCAAAAGCAAGTAAGATCTCGCTTTCCGCCCTGCAAAAGGTACATAATGAGGTTGAGATGGGCTAATGCTTTTTGTAAATTTAGACATTACTTACCCAACCCTACTGTTTCAAGATCGGTTTGACTAAGTGTAGGAGATTTTTTAGCTCCATTTTTCTTGAAGAGGTACGAGTTTATTTTGGAAACAGCGTCTTCAAGTTCCTGGAAAGTATTAGTTTCAGTTAAGCAGCGCTTCCTGGAAAATCAGTATCCATAAAATGGCAGATTTATGAACCTACAGAGAAGAATTAGACATCCACTTGCAACAGAAACAAAGCATCTTTTCTTAACCTACTGAGCAATGCTGAAATGCAAGTTAATTCATTACTTTGTCTTTCGACCATATCGGTGAAATAAAACATACCTCACATGATGCTAGACTCTTCATGTAGGAAGGAAGAGCATCATAGTCATCCTTCGATATTTGGATCAATGCTGTCAAAATATCTGCATCTAAAAGATAAAGTAGATGATGATATAGCTATCTGAGATCTTTAGTGAAACTAGAACTCGGATAACCTGAGCAACTAACTTTTTCTATGCTACTATCAAGCTAAGACCACTTGTGATGCATACAGTCCATCATGCAAAGGTTTAACAACAATCTGCTCTGTATAGATCATGTCATCACTAGATCGAGAAAAGCATCAATGCCAAGGTTAAAGATAGCAAACACAAGAAAAAAACAAAATTCTTTCAACAATCCTGATTCCCGAGCGTCGAACCATAAAGTTGTGGGTAAGATTGTGCTGTGAAGCAACGCAGACTGGATTCCGTCGGGGTCTGAACACGGAGTGACAAACACTGGCAATCTAGTGGTGGCTCCATAATTACTCTATTCCTAGGAGACATTATTCATTAATAAATAGTTCTACAACTCTATAATTACTCTGCTCTGTATAGATCATGTCATCACTAGATTGAGAAAAGCATCAATGCCAAGGTTAAAGATAGCAAACACTAGAAAAAACAAAATTCTTTCAACAATCCTGATTCCCGAGCGTCAAACCATAAAGTTGTGGGTAAGATTGTCCTGTGAAGCAATGCAGACTGGATTCCGTCGAGGTCTGAACACGGAGTGACAAACACTGGCAATCCAGTGGTGGCTCTATAATTACTCTATTCCTAGGAGACATTATTCATTAGTAAATAGTTCTACAACTCTAAGTTCTATAAACAAGGACTTCTACTGAATCCAAATCTACAATATTAAGCAGCATTAACTACTATAACTACTACGAGGGAAACCTGACAGAGTGGTAAAAGCTCTTGAAAACCTGGCAGTGGTGAAAGCTCCTGCCTAACGAACAAAAGGTCGTGGGCTCAAGGCATGGAAACCACTTCCTATAAAGCAAGGTATGGTGGCGTATTAAGTGAGAAACTGCCCGGTCTCTTTCGAAGCCTGCACCTATATGCGCGGGAGTCATTGTAGTACCGGGTAGCCCTTTACTTATTTATAACTATTATCATATAAATGCTAACTATAAGTATATAACTACTATCATGTACATCCTAAACAATCCTACTAAATCATGACTCATTCCAATTCACAACAGATTGCTAATGGACAAGATTAATAAATTATTCCCGAAATGAAGTTCTGGAAGCTAAAATCTGCGGAGTTCGTGGTATGAGTAGTGATGGTTATAGCCAACAAACATTGTTGATGATCTATCCATGATTGAAGGAACTACTAAACATATGAGAATTGTAGTTTTTTCATTGGTATGCCTTCACTAAGAGGCTGTTTACATCGCAGTGAAAAGTAAGAAGTGAGAAGTAAAAAGTGAGTGTGCAGTAAGTAAGAAGTGAGAACTAGGAAAGAAGTGGACGAGAAGTGAGAACTGAGAGATAAGTGGGTGAATAGCAGGTGAGAAGTGAAAAAGTAAAAAGTGGATGAGATTCATGAGAAGTGAAAAGTGGATAAAAAATATAAGTGATGGGTGAGAAGTAAGAAATACAAAATGAGTGATAAAATAAAAAATAATAAATTTATATATAAATAATTTATTGTTTTATTCTATATAAACAAATAAATATTATTTTCATATACTACTTTATTTAAATGAATTATTTATTCTATAAGCAAATAATATATTTTTATATAAATAACAATTTTATTTGATTAGTTATTATTATATAAATTATTATTAAACATAAATTATTATAAATAATAAATTATTTCAATCATTTATAATGTATAAATAATTACTTATGTAGATAAGTATTAACTATTTTGTGCTAATGTATTTATTTTATTTATATATGTAAATAATCTATTTTATTAACAAATAAATTTTATTATAATTATATGAATTACAAAATCTATTAATGATCATTAATACTAGTAACTATTACTACTTCACCCATTTTTTTACCAAAAAGTTGTGGAGTGAAAAAAAATAAATTTTGAACTAAACCTAAAAACTAGAGAAACTGGTGAAACTGAGTTCTCATCCACTTCCATGCGAAGTAAACAACAAAAGTGAGATCTCCATTTTCAGTTTCTAGCTCCCGTCTAAGTAAATAGCAAACTGAGATCTCACTTCCCATTTCCAAATTCTCAAATCGAAGTAACCAGAAAAAGTGAGATCTCACTTCCTCTCGTTCTAGAACAAAGTAAAGAGCAAAAACCAATTCCACTTCTTAGAACGAAGAAAACATCAAAAGTAAGCACCTACTTCCACAAGTTCCACGCGAAGTAAATAGCCCTTACGAGTCTAACTAGAATTGAATCTAAGATATGAGTACGATCCAGGGATTTTCTAGGACAAGCTGATGAAGTGATAGTCATATTTCAGCACTTGCTGGAAATGTAGCATCTGAGGCTTCAAGCCCGTGTAAGACATATACCAGTGAAATAGTGACAACTGCGTCCCCAAGGTTAGCTATTCCACCGCAAATGTTATGCAGAAAACACATATGTAGTATGACACTTTCTTTTGAGGAAAGTAGTTTCACACCAAAAACTTATGATATAAAAAAAAGGAAAAATCCTGCTATAGATCTGCACTGGAAATGTGATATCTTCCTGAATCTAATTTTAACTAGCTTACGAAACCAGAATATTCCATCCGCCAAATGCAAGTTTACCGTAAACACACCACAAACAACAGTAAAAGATGTTACTATGCTTCTTTTGCTAAAATTATAACACAAGTTACACCTAGATTTGCATACTAAAATTCCCAACTAGTTTCCGCTTACGTGATAGAGAAATCACTGAATTCTAACTTCACAACTGAATAATTCTTCGGATATTTTTCCCGAAAGATATCTACGAGCGTAGATTTTTGTCACAGATTTGTTGCAGGATAGCACGCATTCATTTAACCTTTACAAAAATTGTTGATGCACAAATCATACTTTCTAAAGGAAGTAGTAACTAATCATTATAGGAGCATAACTCCTGAATTTATGTCTTGGTCAATACAAAATTACGATAAACAAAAAACAGGTGTGCAGCACATAGTGATAATTACATGCTTATGAAGACGAGTTCCCTTAATGCTAATGTGACCACAGTATGGGTATAGTTAGTACGAACCTTCAGAGGCCAAAGTGGCAAGGCATGCATCTGAAAGACCGAGGTTTTGCAACGAGATAGAATCTTCAAAACTTAATATGTTAAGAAAAGCATTGCACTTTGATGCTAAAATTTGAAGATACAAACCATTAAAATACTAGGATAGAGATTAACATGTTTTTGGTGACAGATTTCACAAAATTCCCAAAGAAAAGCAGTACAGGCCATGTTAAACAGGCCTTTCTAGATGACAAATTAACCATCCAAACTAATTAGTTACAAGTATATTTCTTATTGTCACATGATTAGACACAGCAAATAAAAGCATTTAATTGTCTTCCAGGACACCACAGGATCAGAAGAGCAGATTGTGAACTAGGCATGGCATCAACAGTGGAATCATTGCCTATAACTGCTTTCATTTTCAAAATTACTGCCAAATGCTCCGTGAAAGTGATCAGGCGTTCTGACTTCTGCTTCATCAAGAATCATCCATCTTAAGCAAGAAAAACCCTCTACTCATTGTTTTGCTAAATCCTATGGTCTACTATAAAATTGGCAAAGACCAAACTGGAAACACCCTAGAGACATCATTTATGTAATCCTAAGTCCTACTGTGGCCAACAAACTTTATTTTGTTAATTCGACATAAAAACCACAAACAACCAGACAAAACCTGAAGGTGCAAACAGTTAAAGCACTAGCTGTGGATGCAAAGGTGCCAGGTTCAAGCCCGCATTATCTATCCGTTTCAGTAGTAAGCTAAAGAATCAAAAGTTAAACAGAAATTTACGAGCAGTTGGGAATATAGGCAAATGTAGGATACGATTGATCATCTTCAGGGACTTGTATGCTCGGTGTGTCCTCATCAAACTTGAAAGATAATTTCTCCAATTCATTACTTGAGCTCTGGCACCTCGAATCAGCTCCTACATCCTCCTCATTCTCCAGATCAAGCTCACCTTCTAACGAACCCAATGTTTCAAGACAATTCAGCATGATTCTTGTAACAACCAATGACATTAAAAAAAAAAATTTAAAAAAAATGGTTTATTAGCAGCGAGATCTATCACCGGGAACGTAGCCGAAGCTCCTAAGACGGTCCTCGAGATCAGAGATGTATTTCTTGTTGACCTTGTAGACTTCGTTGCAGTGGCCGATGAGCTCCTCGAACGAGACGGTGCCACGGGTCATGTCATCGAGGAGATTGAGGTCGGCGGCAGCCGAGGAGATGCGGCGCTGAAGGCCCTGTAGGAACGACGCCGACGCAGAATCTAGCCACCAGGGAAAATAAGAGATTCAAACCAAGGAGCGAGAGAATTAAGTAGCAAGATCGAGTGAGAGAGAGAGAGAGAGAGAGAGAGAGAGAGAGAGAGAGAGAGAGAGAGAGAGGATTACCGAGAGGGATGGGGCGGCGGCGGACGGATTCGGAGAGAGCACGAGCTCTGGAGTCGATGTGGTTGCAGAAGGAGCCCAGGACGCTGGTGAACGCAGTGATCGACGGTTCCATTGATAATTGATTTCAATTAGATGGTGAAGAAGAAAGTAATCTATCTGCTGGATTTGGAATTGGAACCGGAATGGCGGGGGAACTGGTTTCGAATTTTCACTTGGAGTCTTGGATGGTGAAGTTTGTTTTTCATAATCGGCTTCCTAAATGGAGGATCGTAACACCCAAGTCCGATACAAAGTAGACTGGATGGTTAACTTTCTCTTGCGTAGAGCACCAAATGTAGGCCCTAATATTTGATTGTGACTGGTTAATGACTCATATTAATTGGCTATGTAATTTTTATATGACTGGTATGTACTGTTGTATGTTTCTGCACAAAAAGATGTGATAATTTTTGTGATTTATAGTAAGAACAGCGAATTGTGATAATTTGTGACTTGTGATAATCTATTTATATGTAGTAGTGACTTGTGTATGCTGGAATTGAGTGTGCTGGCTATTGGGTGTTGAAAATATGCTGGCTACTGGGTGTGTCCTAGCTGATGAGTTTGTGCTATCTTCTAGATGTGTGCTGACTACTGGGTGTGTGTGCTTGCTTCTGAATATGTGCTGGCTACTGAGTGTGTGTGCTAGCTGAGGAGGTTGTGCTAGTTGATGAATTTGTGCTGGTTAAGGAGTGTGTGCTAGCTGATGAGTTTGTGTTGGCTTCTAGATGCGTGTTGGAATTGAGCGTATGCCGGTAATTGAGTATGTTTTGGTTAATGAGTTTATGGTGGCTAGCTGAGTATCTATGCTGACATTGGACATTTGTGCTGGCTTGTGACTTTTTTATACTGCTGTGAGTATTTGTATGTTGGCTATGACTATTTATACTGACTTGTGGAGTATGTATGCTGGATGTTACTATTTTGTTGTGGAGTATTATTACTGGTTGTGATTGTTAATGCTGGCTATTATGTAGTGCTGATTGTCGAGTGTCTGCTGGCCGTTGAGTACATGCTAACCGATCAATTCTTTAAGTTGGCATACTATCATGTTAGGGACACCCTTACATTATAATTTTGACTGCCATGAATATCTCACAAAGTTGTACTTAAAGGCCGTTTACTTTGCATACTATAGCGAAAAGTGAGAAGTTGGAGTGCTGAATAAGAAGTGAGAACTGTAAATGTAGGTAAAAAGTGAGTGAAAAGTAAAAAATGAGAAGTGAGAATTAAAAGTGATGGATGAAAAGAAAGAGATGGACATGAACGATAAATAATATTAATATACTTATTTTTAAATAATTAATTATTTTAAGTATATATTAATAATATTTATTATATTTAGTGATTCTAAATATAAATAATTTATTAATATGTTAAATTTATTTTAATCTTAATGTTTTTGTGTATAAATAAGTAATTACTATATATAATTGTTGTAATTAATAATTTTAAAATGCAATAATTAAATATAAATAATTAATTAATAATTTATATATAAGTAATTACTTATGTTGTAATTATTTTATATACGAATAATCATTATATTACAAAATAATTCTTATTTTAACAATTTATATTATAATATATGCTAATGATCAGTAATTCTAGTTAATTATCACCACATCACAAACTTCATACCAAAAAATTATGAAAGTGAGAAAAATAAAATTTGAACTACAATTGAGAACTAAAAGGACAGGTGAAATTGAGTTCTCCACCACTTTCATACGAATTAAACAAGTTACCTTTCACTCTAAGTTTCTGTCCTAGTAAACAACGAAAAATTTAGCTCATCAACTTCTCAAAATAAACTAAACAGAAAAAAAAGAAGATCCTACTATCTACTTCCTCGTCTTTCAGATCTAATCCAACTAAGCAGTAAAATTAAATTCAACCATTTTTCTATAGATAAGTTGATTTTTTTTTTACTTTTAAAATTAATTTTTAACATATTACGAATATAAAACCGGATCGCCAATTAAACTGGCGACCCGACACCAACAGAGAAATATCAAAACACACGTAACCTAGCTCATAGAATATCATCTATTAAACTGATGAGTATGGTCGCTTGTTAGAGTCCAACTGGCGACCACGCCTACAACTTTACCTGCTGATAAAACCATAAATGCATGTGATTTTTTTTTTAAAAAAAAAGCAAAGATGAAACCGAGAGTTGCAGTCGTCACTTTCGAGACAAAATACAAAAATAAATAAAAACAGAGGAAAAAGAACATGCAACGTAAATTCCATTGGATTTAGTTAAAAATAAAATGTTAAAATGCACAGAAGCAATTGAGTAACTAAGTAAGGTCTAGACAGTGCAAGTGCAATTAGCCATTGATTGTTTACTCTTCAGTCCATCTTCTAAGTACCTGAAAATGCAAAGTAATTGCTTGATTTCAGAGTCTTCTCACCATTTCAGCTGCAACGTACGACTTGTAGGAAACAGAAGCAGCTTGACAATCAAATGACCTACATGTTAGATAACTGTGTTAGTGCGAGGACAAAGGGTCTAGGGATTTAATCATAACAACCTCTAAAATCTAAAACAATATGCAGGATTTAATTAAAAAGGTGAAAAGAACGTCATAAGATGACATTATTTCAGGAAAGTTACTCCAGCAAATTCACTAGTCATACTTGATAAGAAGGTTTTTAATAACCACCTCCAGATAACTAAATCTACGAATAGATACTTGGAAAGATGGTCCGAATAATCTCGATAGTAGTTCCATAAACAATCCTTTGCTGGATTGGATTATTTTTTCTCGTGGAAATGCCATAACGTGCGAACCAACATCCATGATACGAAAACCAAAATCAGAATGAGGAAGAAAAAGATATAGTGATGTAAGTCTATGATACCTTGCATAATAGGTGTTGCTGCGTCTTGAGATCCTAATTGCTATGGTTCGGCAGCATCATTTAATCTGGGAAATTGAGATTGGATATATTATTCTCCGGCATTTATCCTAACTTCTTTCACGGTCCGAGCTTTTCTCAAATATGACTTCCATTGGATTACTGGCTTTGACCCTCGACAGGGAAAAAAAAATCAGAGACATAGGCCCTGTTCAGAAACTGAAAAATTAGGCTGTTTTCTAGAAAATTTTTCTATAGAGAAGAAAAATCGAAGTTTTCTGTTCAAATTGAGAAATTTTCTATTTTGAGAATTAGAAAACGCGGTTCTCCAATTTTCTACATTTGTACTACATTTAGAAAACTAACAAATGTTGTTTTCTAATTTTTCCATTCATTAATTTTCAAACCCAAAACGCGGTTCTCCACTTATTCTCTAAATAGAAAACACGCTTCTCCAAATATATTTTTATATTTTCTTAAATAGCAATATTTTTCATATGCATAAACCCTAAAAACAGTTATGCAGAAATAAAGGAGGTATGTGCCGCCTACGACCACCGCATACTGGTTATTTTTTCGGTGACTAGTACATTTTCAAAATTTGTGTTGCTACAAATTTTGAAAATTTAATATTATTTTGCAAACTTTCCAATACATTGCTTAATTTTCGTAAATCTTGTTTGAAAACTTATTATTTGGAAATTATCTTGTTCCATATTTTAGGAAATTTATAGAATTTATTTTTTAAAATTATCTTGTTGCATATCTTTGGAAATTATCTTGTTCGTAAATCTTGTTCCAATACATTGCTTAATAGCACTTTGTAACTTATAAAAATTATTTTGTTCGGTTGTAAATTTATTTTTTAAAAATATAATATTATTTTGTAAATTTAATTTGATGGATGCAGTGCAAGAAGATATTGCAAATCAATTGTGAATGACTATATTAATCGGAACTAGGTTCTTGTGAGTATGTTTTAAGTTCATAATTCGAACATATTTTTTCTTTTTTATAATTTTATATTTGAAATTGACGATTCATTTGAACACTATCTCCATTTTCTTAGATAGAAAATTATTTTATGTTATATAATAATCTGAACGCGTTTTCTTATGTTTTCTAAGTTCTCCAACAGAAAAGCAAAACAAGAAAACATAAAGAAAATTGGAGATGGAAAACAGAAAAGTGTTTTCTGCTTCTAAACAGGGCCATAACTTCTCTCTCTTCTGCTATACTGTAGAAAGCTTATATATATCAACCAAGGTCAAACATGCAAGGTAATTTTACCTAAATATCTGAAGATTGTGATTTAACAAACTACCTTAACAGGTTCAATTCATCACATATATGATCAATATATACACCCTCAAACTCCAGTTAATGGGGATATGAGCACCGGATTTTAAAGCTTTCTAATTCTCAAACTCAGTTCATGCTAGTCAAAAGAAAAAAAAAAAGGTAGACGATGGTATGCTAGGTAAAGTTTTCTTCTTTTTCATTCTATTTAGTGTAAAAAAAGAGAGCAAACATACCGTCAAGGTAAAGAGACCTAAGAAGGGCTCCAGAATTCTTTAGTTTTCAAGCTGGCAGCGGACCTCTGAATAGCATTGATGTTCTAATTGTCAAAGAAAATTCAAAAAATGATATCGCTTATTGACCGAGTAATAAAGAAAGAAGTGAAGGATGAAAGTGATGCAAAAGGATATTTTCTCATCCAACATGGGATGGTTGAGCATCAACAGTGTGTTGTTGTTCACCATTACACGGACCAACAATTCTTTAGCTTCCTCATGTCTCTTTTTCAGCATGTTGCAAATCTGCAGTTATGATTTTATCAATAACACCATCTTCTTTGTAATAAACATACCAAGTTCAACGAGCACCCTATTGCTTGTAGCTGCTAACTCTTTTTGCCAAAATTAAGTTATTCTCCTCCAGCAAATTTAAATGCACAATATTTTCATTAAAGAGAAACATGGTCGATATACACTTTAAATTTACATGCAGGAAAAACCAGGATATTCTCAATATTACTAGTGTAGTTTTGATGTATATATCGAATTAGACCATACAAGAGTAATAAGATAGCTCAGGATAAATTGCACTAGCAGGTTTAGTAAGTAAGCGAAAAATCAAGGTTAAAGGAAAAGTTATGAAGCGAAAAGAACAAAAAGAAATACAAGCTTCTTGTCTATGAACATAAACATTGTCGCAAGTACCTCCATAACTTTTTGTTAGAAGTTCCTTCCTGAAGGGGCAACCTTTTCTAGCCGTCTCAAAAAAAATTGGATGGGCAGTATAATGATTATAATGACATGACCCACTAATAATAGAACAATTAGCAGCATCTAAGTAATGTCCTTAATGGTGATCTTCTCTTACCAGCCTTTGGAGTTATAGCGGCATGCTATAAACAAGCTTTATGATGGAGTGAATCATTTATGTTTCCTCTTATGTTATAAAACCCAAGAATACACTAAGAAGCAAATAAAGAGGAAACATGCTTTAATTATCATTAATGTAGCTTGACCTAGACATTAGGTGGAGATGCCAGTTGTTGCAAGCGTTACGAACATGGTATAAAACTAAGTGAAACTTTTTGATGAATCCTCGTGTCTAATTCAGAAGTACATCAATAGACGAACATGAATTGCCAATATTTGTTTTTTTATCGTGTCCCCAAATATCTCTCTAAGGACTTAAACTAAATCCTTATACCCAACCTCATATTGGCAAACGGGGGGCAATTTCTAGATGTTCAACAAAGAGGTTCATATTGAAGTGAGGACAATGTTGTCAAAGGCACAAGGCGCACCGGCTTGCAACTAGGGTCTTGGAGCCTAGGCGCAAGGCGTAAAGTGAGGCGCGAGCCCAATGAACGTAAGGCGCAAGCTGCGTAGTGGCAGTAATGTGATATGCATTGGTGTCTGTTAAGTTGATTTAACAATTCATGTTAAGTCGACATGGCAATGATTATTACTTATAAGTTAATGTAGACCCATAATACACTTATGTATTGCATGTATGAAAAGTTAGGCGCAAGGCGACGTGCGCCTAGTCGCGCCTTTAACAACTCTGAGTGAGGATTCACGAGTCCAAATGTCCTGGCATTATAAAATATATTGGAAGGCAAATAAGTTATCCCTTGTCCATATCCCTTCCCCTTCCAAAAGTAATTTTCAGAGTAGAACTTCAGGGTTTTTTTTTTAAAAAATTATGCCAGTGACCTAGCTAGGTTTCAGAGTAGAACTTCAGAGTAGAACTTTTGTCCATATGAAGCCTAAAAGTTGAATTTGCCAGCTAGCTGTAAGACCATTTAATCTTTTGTAGGGTAAGACGTACGAGACAAATAGGTAAGGATCAATATGCAAAAGAAGTATGCAATCTTAATGATTATTAAAAGTAAACTTGCAAAATCGACTTTGTGTTCCCATCCATATAGCACTACAAATTACTTTTTATCTGAGGTCAAATACATAAACTTTGATTTTTATTTGTCCATGATTTAACATGTTATGATTTGCTTTCCTTGTTAAAGGAAACTCGTCTCCATGAGTTTTAGTTGGAATATAAATACATCTGAATTACATTCCTTATTTAGATAACCTAACCTCTCACAAATAAAGAATAAAAGAAAATTCCAAGAGATAAATTCAACTAATGCACCCACGTACATTCTCATGAGTTTAAAGATAGACGTCATATAAATTGAGTTCCTATGTATATTAAGTTTAGAGCACATATATGCATTTAGTATAAGTCTATATCACATGAGATTCATGCCAAATCTATTTCCCCTAGTTGGGAAGCCAAGTACAAAATAAATATAACAAAATCACCAAACAACATAAGGCTAGATATTATATAGCAATTGAGGTGTTCTCAACTTCGTAAATGATTCTTACGTGTGATAGCAATTATGAGCTAACTCGAAAAACCATAGTGTTAGATTAATTACTCACATCAGCAAGCTGCCGTGAACAAGCCTCAGCCTTTTCAACATTTCCATCATTTTCGATAAGTACTGGAACATCAAATTTTATCATGCTTCCGACCGCAAGAGCACCATTACGAGGTGTTGTATGATCACCAATGGTTTCAATGTGACAAGATCGAGGGCTAGAACACTAGTGAAACATAATTTAAAATAACAAAATGAGATGGTTAAATAAGCATTAGACATATAACATAATACAAAATGCAAGTAATATCAATTCCAAGAATTACCGATTTTATATTTATTTCTGGAGAGGCTTCTAGCGATTTTCTATAAACATAAACATGAAATTCATCATAACATAATATTGCAAAAAGTGTGGGTGTGTGTGCGTGCACGCATGTGTGTATAATATAAACATGGAGGATGGCATTATATGAGAACCTTTCATTGGAGGTATTTGTCACTCGCTTCGATGGATATAAGGTCACTGAATCCTCTTTGGCTTCCTGAAGCATGTATGAGTTAGACACCTAAACTTGAAGCAATCACGATAATTTACATAGAAGCTTATGAGGAAGATTGAAACATAAAGGACAAAGAGGCATCTGCCTGAAAATGCAATTATATGGAAAGAATATTAGGAAATGGAAGAACGTTGGAATGCCAATGTAAATGAGCTTCGGCCATCAACCTGAAAGTGCAATTATTTGACGTTTCCCAATATGTGTAAAGGGACAACAAGGCAATCAAAAGAAAGTCATGCAAAAGCAATGGTCCTGGTCAGTGGATAAAAATTTTCCTGAAGAGCAAAACAAAGTTTTGGTTAAATCACGGCACGTGCTGACTAGGCCGATGGTGTTGTTCCGACCATGCTGATTTTTATTTATTTGTTACTTTCAAAAAATAAAAGTAAAGATATTTAAAATTAATTTAATAATTCATACCGTAAATTTTTGACACGAGACGTGCTGGTTCATACCATACTGATAACTGCAGGAGCAAAGATGTGCTGCCCGGCAGGCGGCACAGGCCATGCCGGCCGGCACGTAAAAGTTCGAAATGCCAAAACCAGATGACAAATGCAAAGGTCGTTATAGTTGAAGGAAATATAGGTGCTTGAATCCAGATATCCTCAACTAGTTAATCGTGAATGTAAAACAACAAAGAAACTGAAACTTAAACATGTAGAATGCTAGATGTAAAATTTTGTACACTTTGACGTGCGTAAAAGCACAAAACTGAGTGTGTGTCAGTAGCAACTTCAGAAAATATACATAATTTCCATATTATAAAAGAAACTGTTTTTTTCAAATTGAAAAAAAAAAAAACACGATCTGAGTAACTATTGATACTGTAGACAACGACGACCATAAGGCAATCTAACCTGCTTCAAACATGTCAAATATGTAGAGCTATCTTGATATTCTTATGATACCAAAAGCTTTTGCTTTACAGCCACCAAGTTTAATGATTCAGTTACCCCTTAATTTTAATAAAAGGTGCCCCTCTCTTCTTTGCATATGAAATATTCTATTCTACTTGAACAACCCTTCTGTAGTACCTTAAAATGCAAAGTATGCTTGCTAACTATAGTAAAGGGTAAAACTAGTACATGAGGTGCTCCCGTACTACAGGCTCTAGGGGAGCCGAATGTACGCTCCCATTCCAGCTAACACGTGGAGGGTGTTTCAAGGACTGGGACCCACACCTGTGCCCTGGGAGAAGAGGACTCCTACTAGGCTACTAGGTTTACCCCAAAGTATGCTAACTATAATAATCTCTTTATATAATATTTTCCACAATTTATGCTTCTTTACAATATTTGATAGCTTTGTTAACTTATAGAACATGGGTATTAGCTGATTGTAAATAGTTTCTGCAGACCACTTTCATGATATGAGACTACTAACTTTCAACAAGACTAGTAAAATCTAACTACCCACTTACAAACATACATAGACAGAAGAAAGAATGGACTACTTCATACTTTCCAAATCAACAATAGGTACAATTTCATTAACAAAAGAACCACCTCAAGTTTCTTCCGCTTTAACAGTGGGCTAAGCAATGGCTGGTTCTCTTTATTGGCATTGTTTGTCACTTTGGTTAACATACTTGGCAGTAACACATTATTCCCCTTGGATGGCTTTACTAAGCTTGTTTCCTTTTGCAATTTGGTTTTTGGTGTACCAATATTTAGCTTTGTCAGCCTATAACAAGAATACAACTTGAGTGGTTCTAAAATGTTGTTGTACACACGACATTGCTAAAGAAGTTTTGTGTTTACCTTGAAAGTGTTAGGTTGGAAGCTTCAGATCCTTTGTCATGCACTAGAGACATATTGAGCTTTTCAAGAGAAATTATACTGGAGCTCTTTTTAGGCAAAATGCTTGAAACAAGGTCTCGACCCTTGGCATTGCTATTTGCAATAGACTGATGAAGCGAGCTGGAAAGATAGGAGCTGCATTTGGGAGTTGTAGACTGAAGGTGGGAGCTGTAACAATTACTGTTAAGTCCTATTGCCATTATATCATCTATGGATGCACATTTTACGATGATAGTATTATAACACAATTAAGGCTGCAGTAGGACAAGAGTAACTTTCTACATCCTAAATCTACAAGAAAATTGTGACCAAAAAAAAAAAATCTACAAAATAATAGGAACTACCAACTTATGAAGTTGCATCATAAAAGGAAGGAAATGATCTGACTAGTCAAGAGCATAACATAATACATAATAAGACTTGCTATCTATAGACCAACTTGCCAAACTTCTGCTAGAAAGTAGACGATCCAAAATTGATTTAATAAAATAATTTAAATGATTTATTACAAACTAGACGTGCTCCAAAAATGATTTAATAAATATTGTGGTCACTAATATTTTCAGCATGTTGCTGTCAATTCATATGATAAATAATTTGGGTATTTTGCTAGTCTATTGGAATTCCAAATTGAGCTCATATCAAGTGTTTTAACGGCTAGAAGTGAATGCTAGTGTTAATTAACTTGTATATTTAGCTTAAGGAACATTATCATTTATTTATTGTACTTGAAAATGTTAATATCATGGGCTCGCAATGATGAGCAAGTAAAACATAAGTGTACTTACCAAGAAGCTTGGAGAGCTCTAGTCTTTTCCTTCTCAAAAATGCTGAGGTTGCTTTTTGTTATAGATTCATCAAGTAACTTTAAGGTGCCGCCCTTCTTATTTTCAGAATGTCCATTTTCCCTGCAGCATGAACAAACAAATAATGGAAGTACATTGCATTCTTAAATAGATTTAATATAATGCATATAACTGCACAAACTACCATTGCTCGCTAGAAGGACAAACATGCATGCCCTCTGCCTTCTCACGTGGAATGGTGTGGTGTTGCTTTTGATTGAATAAAGTAGCTAATTGAGATGAATCATCAGCTGGCTTTTCTAGAAACCTAGACTGCAGCGCACTAGCTGATTTCTCTTTTAGCCCCAGTAGTTTACTAGATCTAAGATACCTGCAAAACAAATTGTGACATTTTAAACAAATAGTAGGAGAGAGAAAACTAGTAAGCTTTAACGCTTATCCAAATTTTGACCAAACATGAAATTTACACTTTTAGGGTCACTTCGGATGTCCAATATTATTATATGGGACAAGATCATATAAGATGATAAAAATGTTGATTCCACTGCAAAGTGGTTATGGTATTACCAGCATTTACGGTGCATTCATTTAAGATTGGCAAGTTATGGGTTGGGCATATGAGCTCCTCATTTATGGATGTTTTAGATGAAGACATAAAGGAATGACATATTAGCGAAAAAGTAAAACAAAGTCCTGCCTTTGAGATGCCGACGGAAGGACCATTACACTTGGATCCTTCTTCTCTCCCACAATATTAGATTCATGGGCACGGTTCCCTTGGGTATTTGCATCAGCAATCTTATTAACAACATTCTGGTGATTTGTTGATTCGATGAGAGCACGACTTCCTCTGCTGGATTCACCTTCCTCCTCACAACTTTTCTGCTTTGGCAAATCTTTTTTATCTTCTGTCGTCCCCCACTTTGATTTGCACGAGCTTATAGGACTAGAATTCCTGGATTGTGAACTTCCAACTGATCTTATGCTATTTTCCTGTTCCTTGGACAGTTGGGGTAGAGCATCAGAAGATGAAATTTGAATAGGAAAACCAGGAGGGGCATCAAGTAACGAATTGTTAGCTGACAATTTTTTTGAGCAAGCTCCATCTGAATGTTCTCCTGCACACCCAAGGATGTTCTTATCTAATTTGATATGATCAGCTGAGCTTACTGTCTTCTGAGCAAGGCTCCTAACATCAGGTATTATATCAGTCTGTATTTGATTTTCAGTAGATAGATGTGAACCATTGGCTGCGTTGAGACATGTCAGATCTCTTGCCCTTGAAGTAACAACACTATCAGCTTTGACTTTTGAAAATGTATCAGAACTTTTCAAGGAGTTGCATCTAGAATCTTGATCAACACTGTGCTTGGAAGAATGATCAGGACCATCAAAGCCTTTACTCATCTTTTTTCCTTTCAACAAATCTGAGTCTAGACTAAACCTGTCCAATCTGCATCCAGACAAGATTCACAAACTTTTTTAAGTATTGGTGCAGGATAAGGTAGACTAGATAGAATAAACTGCAGCTAACTCTAAAGGCCATAAGCATGTCCACCCTCTGCTAGAACATACTCATTGAAATCAAATGCAAAGGTAAATTTCTGTAGTTTGGCTTCATTTCTCCCTGTCTCTTTACCAGACATCTCCTTAGGCATCTCAGCCTTAATGACTGGACTGGAGTAGTCTAGATCAAACATATCAACTTTGAAGGATGATATTTTGTTGAAGTTACCACCAAGTTCAAAATCATCCCTGTGAGAATAATAGCAGAATTAGCAAGCGATAAACCGAATTACAAAGCATACATCATCATGTTCACTAGAGGATGCAAATCTACCTACATATGAATGACATAATACAATACTCACATTTTATCAAAGTTAAATGGTTTTTTCCCCTTTTTGAGGACATCTTCCATATCAAAATTGATTTCATCCTTATCCAGCTTTGCTGATTTCCAGGAAGTAAGAAAACCACTTTCAAAATCTTCACCTATTCCAATATAAGGAGATAAAAGTTAGATTTCGCTTAACAAAATAATATCAACTGAGTTGCAACGAACAAGATAAAGTAATCAACATTGCATATAGCATTGCCTGAGTTGGAATATGCAGATAAGGAAAAGAGACATTGGTAGTTTATCAGAATTAATTATACATATTTGGAATATCTATGAATATAAATGATTTATATCCAAATAGTGCATCAGGACCATGGAAGCTTGTGAGAAGGCGAAAATACAAATCAGGGTTTTGCCTACTATCTATCATAACTCATGAGGAACATTTACAAAGTGATGGGAGTTTTAGTAGTTGACCAGAAGCTGAAGAAGCTCCATTTTGCAAGTCTCCCATAAGTTGCTGTTAGATGGAGCCTATGCACTTCCCTGAAACAAAAAAAAAAAAATTAAATAAAATAGTTAATACTTGTACATTTACAAACATTAGCTGACAGTGTCAGAGGCAAAAAATTACCAGCAACAAGAAACATTATTTTCAACCATAACAATCAGATTGTTGAGTCATTGCACATCTGACTTGGGTCGAATATATATAACAGGGCATATTGTTATGTAAGCTCCCTCTAGCATACAGTAAATCGTATTTAAAGAAACAGATCCACTATTTTCCAGTCTAATCCTCATTTTTAAAATGATAACCTAGACTTGTGAAATAAAGTTTAAATTCAGTGTTTAGAAGTTACAACAAGAAGAACCTCTTTATCATGCCTTACCAATATCCAAAGAAGAAATTTGGTCTTTTTAAAGAAAATATCTCAAAGAAAGTAATGCCCCTAGTCATTACAAACTGAACCCAGAGAGGTAGAGAATGAAATTAGTAAGTTTCTGTCGACATCCCATTTTGCGCTAAAAGACGTTACTTATAATAACAACTAGGCAATGAAGAGAAAACAGAAACAAGCTGAGCCCAATACTAACAAAAATAATATTTTTACCACATGAAAATACATATCTGAACATTAAGCACACAGGACACACACACTAACGGACTTTACATTCCACATTTAATTATTTTGTGATTATTCATACTATAAATAAAAGCGAAATAAACCCAAAAATTGTTATAATTATCTATAGAGTACCATCTTTTGAGAGGCGTTGTGGGGGTGTCTTGTCTTCCCCACACGTAAATGACGAATGAATATAAGAATCTCAACGTGTCTTATCCGGTTTCCTAATTTTCCATAAAACTTTAAGTGGCGACTCCGACCTTTCTTTTCCACCTCCGGGGAAGGTCGTCAACTGTTTCTATATGCAACAAATAAGACACACATGGAAAAGTCTTAAACGAACATTCTTAAAAGTGGGACGTCAACCGGAAAACCTCCGGGGGGCAGAATAAGGGAATTGTGAAATCTCCTCCTAATGAATAACATCAAATAGGTTATCAAGTTAAGTGAAAACATAACATGTATTTGTTTTATAAATCTAGTCAAACTTAAGAGTCATGAATCAAGTCAATAAATTATGTAACTTTTCAATCTCAAACAGCAGAAGCCAATATATACATATACATATACATATACATATATATATAGTTATAGTTATAGTTATAGTTATAGTTATATAGTTATTACTTATAAGCGAACAAGTGTAAATATCATAGCACATACCATCTACTAGACTCATGGCTGAGACCAAATTTTGAACAATAGAAAAATTGTACGTTCTAAACACTACATAGAGAACTCAAGCTAGATCAGATGAATGCATTAGAACCTTCACGCTTATAGTGTTTGGTTCACCCACAAAATAGGTACTAGGTAGTACGGTAAACTTGTGTTGCATATACATGTTTTAGGCCTACTGCGTAACTGCGTAGTTTAACATGCTATTACGTGTTTTAATCCTACTATGTCTAGAATGTTTACCAAAATGATATTGTAGAACGGAAACTGAAATGGTGATTACATACTCTCTGGCAAGCAAAATTCAGTGAGATGTAAAGATAATCTGTGGTGGTGGAAGGCTGCATCTGCGTTTGCTTATTGAGATCCCCAAATACAGATCCCCCAAGACAATGCCAAGAATCAAAAATATTATTAACAATAAGATGCGATCAGATAATCAACCTAAAGTTGTTCGCCATTGAAGGACGTTACAGATCTAAGTACCAGGTAATGCCTGGTAATGTATCGAGCTGCTTTCAGCCTCATATTGACGCACATACATATACATTTCTCAATAAATCTCGAGAATCGAAAATGAAACAGAATAGCAAGCTCACATAAATAGGATAAGAAGTCTAAGTCGGTGATCTATAGCGATGAAAATGAAATCAGGCTTTATTTGCTAGCTTTTACAGTCATTATTTGCTAGATTTCACAGACAGATATCAGCAAAGAAATCACAGAAAACAAAATAAGGATAAGTGAATAGTAAGACAACACAAGAGAAGTGATAGCAGAGAGTGACGATAAGATCAAGCTCAATTTGTCCTAACCAATATTTGCAGAAATACGCATCAAACTTGATTTACCTGTATTAGCCTCAAGAAATCAGATCTCCTCGCCGGAGATTGGAGCTCCGGCTACGACTATATCAGCAGAGACGTAGAGAAGCTAGTATCACTAAAATACACGAAGAAGAGGCAAGATCGGAGACAAGTGCTGCAGAGGAGCTCGGGAGTTCTGAGGAAGGGAGCCAGTGTGGTCAAGTACTAAGTCCTATTTATATAGCGACACTGCGACAAGGGGCCAGCACTCAGCAGGTTTAATTTTGGGGGTAATTTATCAAATAAATTTTTGATTTGTGAAAAACTTATAAATTTATCTAATATATTAAGTATTTTGTAAAAAAAAATTAAAAAAAAAAGATTTTGGTATATTTCATAATTTTTATATTCAAAATTTTTTTAAAAATATTTTTTAATATATATTTTGAGGCTTATAACTAACTATTATAACTTTAAAGACTCAGAATCATAAAATATCTATCTTAGGTATTTTTGGAAATAATTTCAATACAAAAGTAGAAGGGCAATTAAATTTTTTTTTTTTTGTATTCAATTTTTTCTTCAAAAAATATGTGAACATAAATATGTTGGTTTAATTGATAATTAAAAATATGTTTATTCTGAAGAATGGTATAAAAGTGAGGCGCTATGCAATTTTTCCTTTATTGCAATTTGCAAACATATTTGGGATTAATAATATCAAGATTTCACTTTGCATTTTGGACACTTTGCTATATTTTAAGCTCAATTATGCTAGAATTTTTATAAAATATTGAAATTGCAAAATCCTTTTCTATTGCTTTGAGCTAATTAACGTCATGAACGGATAATTGCTCTGATGTCCTTTCATATTGTTTCAACATCGCTTAAATCCTCTCAAAAAATTGTTTTTTGCATTTTAATCATTTTGACACCTTTCGATGAGTTTTTAACACCTTCAGATAAATTTTTTACACCTCCGACATACATCCAACACTTTGCACTTTGACACCTTTTAGTAAATTTTTGACACCATCATATTAATTTTTAACACACTTCTGATTAACAAATAACACTTTGATACAATTTTGATAACTTTTAACACTTTCTTGATAACTTTTGACACTCACAGTAGAATGACTTAACTACAATCAAAATTTAGTTTAGAATTCAAGTGCAATGTAACTTATAAATTCGGACACAATACAACTCTCGCATATTTTAATCGACAAATAATAGTTCAATAAGATATTTATATATTATTAAAAATTCTAAAATCATATGTATGTCGGGAAAAAACATAGTTATGTACAAGATATTATATAAATTAAAAATACAAAGTTTGTAAGATCAATTCCAAATATTAGTCTTACTGCGGCGGAATCCAAAAGTAGGAATACAATAATTCTCATCCTATTATTATAGACCAATATGTAAACCGGCATGTACTTAGATTTATCTCCCACTACCATAACAATTTTCAAAGAATTTATTTATATGCCCACAATGAAACGGGGGTTTCACAGCGGCATATATATATGTTTGTGTGTGTTATGTTTTTAATTGTTTTATAAGTTCTAAAAATAAAAAAATTATTTCATAGAGTTATGTAAAATGAAAAAAAAAAATTCGACAAATCCCAAACCAAAAAGGAACATCGGATAAAATCGCTTTACACCAAGTCACCCGCGGTGACAGGATTTCTCAACTGTTTGGAAAAACTAATTTTGTATCCGTGCGATGTACGGTTATAAGTCATATATATAATCATACATATAAATAATAAGGTTAAAAAATTTTATAAATGATAAAAATTTATTCTAAAAAATTAATATTAAATAATAAATAATATAAAATATAATTATTTTTATACTAATTTTTATTATATTTAGTTTATTTTTATAAATATTTATTTTAATTAAATATTTATTTTGTAATATTATACCTTCCATATTCTTCAAATAAGTTATTTGATTTTATAAATTCTTATCAATTAATGCATATACTATATGACTTATTTAGAATATGAATAAATGTCACATATCACATTAAAAATTATTTAAAATGTCACGTGACTTAACGACTTTTATCTACCAATTTTATATATGTATATAGATTACATCACCTCGCATTCTATGATTTCTATCCATGGCGACGCTCTCGTCTCCACCCAAACTCTTCTCGTGTCTCCACTCCTCTTTGCCTCACTTCTTACGACCGCTAAAGCGACCGGGAGGAGTGCGTATCCCATCGTCTTTTCCGCCGGCGACTCGCCGGGGTCAGCTCTGCCGCCCGGCCTCCTTGCTGTACGGCAGCGGTAGGCCGCTCGACACTCAGACGTTTATCGTCACAGCCAGCGTCCTTGCCGCGTTGCCCTCTCTCTCTTTCTAGGACTAAAGGTTTGGCTCCATTTTTGTTCGTCCAGTTAGCTAGTGCCGATGAACATCAGATCGATTTTGTAAGCTATTTGCTAATTTCTGTCTTGTTTGTAGGGGGATCCGGTGCCTTGCGGAAGATGTGCTGGTAATGGTGAGTTTTCGTTTGCATTCTTCCATTCTTTTTCTTTCGATTTACGATTTTTAATGGTGGTTGTTCTTGTTGTAGTGTTGTTGTAATTGCAATCTAGCGATCATATGAAGGACATTTTGAAGTATGGCAGTCTGAGGTTATATTTAGATGGCATTGTAGGAAAATTCGGTTTGCATTTTGGACAATGCTTAACTTTGGGCTTGATTTTAGAACGTTGAGATTTTCGCTTAATCGAATGGTACATTCTGTATAAGGTGTTTTGAAAGCACATAGCCCACTAGTTAATGATACATAAATTGCCTAAGAGGTCAAAGGTTCTGCTGTCGTGCTACTTTTTTTTTTCTTTTCCTTTTTTTTTTTTTTTTTTTTTGGAGAACTAAGGCACTGCTTTCATTATCAAACTGGATATCATGAAAGATGATTACCTAAAAGCATAATGAGCTGCTTTTTATGACAAAAGGCAGAAGATAATGTCATAATGGGCTAACAGGCATTGACCATATTGGCGACTACAATAAGGAAATATATGAAAAAAGTACAGTTTAAGCAAGCAACTACAATCCCCGTAGCATATTCCTTGTTAGGAAATCTAATCGAACTTGTCCATTGCGTAGTTAAAAAACATTGGCACTGGCATTAACCATAGGGGCAATGTCACCCATGTCACTGGTCATCGCTTACAAATCCAAAACAATTTGCCTTCTTAAATTGAACACAATTGTGGCCTCTGTCCCTTCTCAACAAAGCGTTGCTCAGTACATTCAACCTCCATCCATGAGGCTATTTTTGCCTTCTTCACTTCCATCCTCACCAGCTTCGCCAGTGGTCCTCGAAATTGTCTTGACCTAATATTCTAATTATCGACCAACAAATGCTGTAGCTGTGTCACGGATCAAGCCGTTGCCGGTGATCTATGACGGGGGTAATGCTGTGTCACCGATCAAGATGAGCTAGCCAGCGATCAGCAACTTTGAAGGTTCAATACAATTCGTCGAACACTTAGAAGGAAGCAATTGTAAATGAGCTTTATTAGAGAATGTAAGAAAAAGCTTAAATGGAATAGCTAAGAAGGAAATGCAATTTGTAAGAAAAATGATTAGGCTACAAGATTCAACAACGAATGAGAAAACAATATGTTTAATTCTTTTTCTTCATAACCAACTCCGCAGCAATAGCAGGTATTTAACCAGAGAAGATGATGACGAAAAGTCCATCTTGCCCTTATAGATCACGTGCGAGTCACGTGCTCAATCAAAAACGGTTCAAACCCGCGCCAAAATCTAGCGGCCATGATTAATTCCATCTAACGGCTGAAATTCAAAACCATATAACTCTCTCTTTCTCCCTCCAATGCAATAAAACTAAAATTCAAAACAATTCTACTAAACTCCAGTGCACCAGCCGAACTCCTGACACTACCGAGTGTGAACCGTTTTTGGGTGAGCACGTGACTCGCACGTGATCTATAAAGGCAAGATGGGCTTTTTGTCATCATCTTCTCTGGTTAAATACCTCTATTGTTGCGGAGTTGGTTATGAAGAAAAAGAAGTAAACATATTGTTTTCTCATTCGTTGTTGAATCTTGTAGCTTAATCATTTTTCTTACAAATTGCATTTCATTCTTAGCTATTCCATTTAAGCTTTCTGTTACAGATTCTCTAATAAAGCTCATTTACAATTGCTTCCTTCTAAGTGTTCGACGAATTGTACCTTCAAAGTTGCTAATCGCTGGCTAGCTCAGCTTGATGGGTGACACAGCATTACCCCCGTCATAGATCGCCGGCAACGGCTTGATCCGTGACAAGCTGGCTGTCATTTTTAAGTTCTCAGTTATTCGCACTCTCTCATCTGCAATAAGAGGCTTTTGGGTTCAAAAGTTCACTAAGAATTTGCAGTTTATTTCATGAACATATGAAATGCATCCTAGTTGCTACTATATGAATCTTGAAGTACTTTTTCTATAATTGCCTTGAAATAAAACCTAGGGCAAAGAAACAGACTCGACGACAAGGCAATCTATGAAATGAGTAAGGTTCTAGCCAATCTGCAGATTAATTTGAGCTCCATTTTCGAATCATTCCTTAGTTTGCAGAGGAACTTAACAAACTAGCTTGTTTCCACCAAAATTATGACTTTTTGAACCATAATTGATCCAATAACAATTTTGGTTACAGTTTAAGCTTGGACAAAATTTTCATATTTGAACTATACCCACTCACTCCGTGTACATGAACTTACAGGATATGGAACTGAATAGCCTCCAAAAAAGTCAAGTTTATCCTTTGATGTAGGGTTTTGACTTTTCATTTCAATAGCAGCAATCAACTATGGGATCTTTTTTTAATTAGTTCTGTATGGGAAGGTATAATGGATTCTTGTTTTTGTGTTAGGTGGCACGAAGTGTGTTTTCTGCATTGATGGTAAGATGAAGCAAGAGACGGGTATGGTGGATTGCCGAGTATGCAAGGGTGCAGGTAACTTTCTTTTTTCAATCATTCTTAAGCATGCAATCGCAGATATAATGTGAATAGTAGCTTGACATGTCCTACATGTACTGCTCCACCATTTATCACTTGGATTAGTGATTTCTGATATGCAATTGTTAGGCCGTCATCTTTACCTTGATCAATTTTACGCATCAGTATGGCCAAAACTTTTTCTCACATAGAGAGAACATTATAGAGTTATTGCGCTAACTGTGATGATATAAAGTAGTATTCTTGTGGAAAACTCTTGGGTTTTATTACCAAAATAGACACTGGGTTTTGAGGGTTCATAAGATGACTTTCAAACAGGTGAAACATCCCGACCAAATGCCCTCTGCACTTGGGTCAGCCGGTTGGGGGGTTTCGCCTAAGGAAGCGTGCCCACCACCCAAGTTCGACTCCCAACCTGCGCAAGCGGGGAAGTGCTACCTGAAATGGGGATGTGCCTGCACCGCGCGTTTATTGTGGTTGTAGAAGCTGGTGGCTGCTATTGCAGCACTCCATGTCTGGTCGGGAACAGACGTCAGGCCGGGGTATTACTCTCCTGCGTGCATCTGGGTCCAAAATGGTCCTATAGGTGTTCGTAGAAAATTGTGGTTCGCGAGTTAGCGGAGTCCCAGGGAGGGGTTTCGCCTCGTTATCTCAAAAAAAAAAAAACATCCCGACCAAATGCTGACCATGTCCCGGACCTTAGCATTGTTTAACTTAGATTTTATCAATGGCGGAGCTACGTTATCATTGGGAGGGGCGATCCCCCCCCCCCACCACAAAAATTTCTCACAAAAAATTAAATACCCTTAAACTCGGCCCAATTCCTCTTTAATGGCCAAACCCAATATTACCAAAAAATATGCTGCCAACCCACCCAATTACCCAAATCTGAAACCTAAATCCCTGAACTTCACGCCCACCTTCCTGAATCCTGATCGCGACTTCGTCCCCCAATCCCCCTACCTCTCGGCGGTGACTCAGTAACTATGAGTCCCTCCTCCCCTCGTGGGTCGAAGCCTCCGCCCTCTGGCCCTCCCTTGAGTGACTGACTCTCCTCTCTCGGGACGGGCTCGTCATCAGCGGCTCGGCTGAGATCAAACTTCAAAGGACCGTCATCGATGACTCGGCTGAGATCAAACTTCAAAGGACCAACTACCAAGGTAACGAGCTTTTAGTTGTAGTCTTGTACGAATTCACTGAGATGTTTTATGTCTTCCCGCGGGATGCTGTAGTGCTGCCTGCTGCATCACAGAATCACAGATTCACATTTATGCATTTCATTGTACAATTGAAACAGTTTTTTTTTTAATTGATATACCGATCATCGTTAATATGTTGTATTTGATTAATTGATTACAATTATTGTCATTATTTCTTGTTTAATATTGTGTTTTATTTTTTTTTTTTTTTTGACAGTTGAAAAAATTCGGCAAACAAAAGAAATTAGATTTCGCCCTCCCTTGTTGGAAATGCTGGCTCCGCCACTGGATTTTATGATTAAGAACTAGTTAAAATCCTTTGAATGATAGTTCTGTCTTGCTTATTTGTCTTTAAGCCGGCCTAATGCCGTGACACTTCGCCATTATCTACAGGTTTGATACTTTGTAAAAAATGTGGTGGCTCTGGGTACTCGAGGCGTTTGTGAGATTAATCGCCAAGCTGTGTTCGTAGCTGAACCATTGCTGATTGCAAGTATTGTTTAGTAACAAGCTCATCTGATATACACTCCAAACATTCTTGCCATGCATGTTCTTCGATTGCAGAATTGTACGCAATCAGGATCTCTAAGTTTGAGAAGTCCAGAGAAGACGATTTTGATTTTGAAAGTTGTTGATACCGTTATTCTCATACAGTCATTCCAATGTAATTAGCAAGATTATCAAACAGAAGGGGTAGAGCTCCGAAAATTTGTTAAACTGTTCTAGCTATTTAAAAAACTTTTAATACAAAAATTGATATTGAAATCTATTTTTTGTATTTATTTTCTTTAAAATGCTTTTGTTGTATATATATTTTGGTATGATTTTATAAGTATTTTGAAAAATATAATTTATTTGACAGAAATTTACAAAGCAGAAAATTTTAGGGTTGTTACCTATTAGCCCCCGTTTTCCTGATTTGCATATCAGCCTTCCTGAAATAGAAATGCGCTGGCGTGGCGACGAGTAGAAAATTTTGGGGTTGTTGCGTATCGGTTTCCGTTTTCTGAACTTCGCGTATTAGTCTGTGAAAATAAAAAAATGTACTGATATGACAGCACGTTTCTCTATATTAGCGTATTTTTTCGTTTTCAATGGTTGATATGTAAAGCTCATGAAAAAGGGACTAATTTGCAATTAATTCAAAAATTTTCGACAAAACCTCTTAGAAAAACTTAAATATACTCATTGTAGGGATTATTTCTTGCGTGGTCCAAATAGCAACAGTTTCCGACGCTTATCTCATTACTTCTCGCGGCTTTTGCTCCTTATTTTAACGTTTGCGTTTTAGTCACTAAAAATATATTCTGCACTGAGCGACGCCACGGCACGTCACACATTTTCGCATTTTCAAAAACTAAAATGTGCGAATGTTAAAAACTTAAAATAGAGGGGCTAATTTATATTATCCCTAGTTCTTCGCCAGCGTATACTACATCTCGTTCTAAATCTTCGTACACTCATCCCTGCATAAAGATCATTTGCACCCTAGATTCTTCGTATTTGTTCTGTACATTGGCACTTAAAAAAATAATTATATATTTTTAAAAAAAAATTAATATAAAATTATATATTTTGATGAAATTTATAACTTTTATGTTTAATAATGTTTCAAAAAAAATTTAAAATAGGTGTTTTGATACTCCAAAATATTAACGGATTTTATAATTTTTTTAAACCAATTCAAATTTGGAAGTCTTTTAATATCTATATAGAAATATTTTTTGAAAAACTAGTTTTGCACTGTAAGTTGCACAAACGTTAGTCATATACAAATGTAATACTAAAAATTTAATTTATTATAATTTTTATATTATGATTTATGTGAATTGATAGTATTTTTATTAACATATTATACTTCATTGTTATATATATTAGAATAAGAAAAAATACTACATGTCATATAAATTTTTTTGAGAAGTGACATGAAATGATAGTGATATTATATATATATATATATATATGATCAATTTTTTTTATATAAATAATATTTTATTTATAAATATAATATAATTATTTTACATTAATATTAATATTTTTATTTAGATTTTTTATAAAATATTTTTTTATTATTAGATTTTTTATATTTTTTAAATAAGTTACTTAACTTTATAAATTTCTATCAATTAATACAAATGACACAATGACTCTTTTAGATTAAAAGCAAATATTGTAGGCATATAAAAAATTATTTAGAATGTTACGTGGCACAATAATTTTGGTGTGATAATTTTATATAAGTACATATAGATTAAATATAAAAATTATAAATTTTATCAAAATTTACAGTTTTTATATTTCAATTTTTTTTAAAAAGATATAAATATTATTTTCTTCTCTCATCCCCACCCATAAATCACAAGGTGGAGGCGGAGTGAAAGAGGAGCGACAAGCGGATGCATGCCATAAATGTAAAAACATTTTCTTTACTTTTTAAGAGAAAACAAATAAATATGCCACGACAAATGCAAAGCCAAAGCAGGATGTCACAAGCTAAGTTCCAAATGCTAAAATAAAGCCAGGTGCAGCCGCTTGCCGGCCTTTTTGTACAACCTTTGACGTCGATTTCTCACCTTACCATCTTCTCACAACGTTGATCTCTCACTCTATGACTCTAGGGATGGGTGTGATAAGATAGATGGTTTATATTTAACATTGTGAAAATTGTTGCTTATATAACGACAGTCCTTCCCTGTATATGCATTTCCACCTTGCTGATCTCTGCCATGGCATCTTCCTCTGCCGCTCCTCCCTACGTCGTCGACGAATGCCGCCGCGTTCTCCGCGTCTACAGCGACGGGTCCATCGAGCGTTCTCCGGACCCTTGCTTCCCCGTTCCAATCATCGACGACGGCTCCGTTGAATGGAAGGACGTTATCTTTGACGCCGTTAACGGCCTTTCCCTCCGCCTCTACCGCCCTCGCAGCCGCCACCACCAAGGCAAGTTCCCAATCTTCTACTACTTCCACGGCGGCGGCTACTGCATCGGCTCGCGCACGTGGCCCAACTGCCAGAACTACTGTCTCCGTCTCTCCTCCGAGCTCGGCGCCATCGTTATCTCCCCAGACTACCGCCTCGCGCCTGAGCACCGTCTTCCCGCTGCCGTGCACGACGGAGTCACCGCACTTACGTGGTTGCGTGACCAGGCAGTCGCCGGCGGAAACGCTGATCCCTGGCTTGCCGAGTCTGCGGATTTTGAGCGCGTCTTCGTCTCCGGCGACTCTGCCGGTGGGAACATCGCCCACCACCTCGCGCTGCGCTTCGGCGGGGATCCGTCGGAGGTGGCACCGGTGCAAGTTAGAGGCTACGTGCTTCTCATGCCGTTCTTCGGCGGAACTAAGCGGAGTAAGTCGGAGGCGGAATGCGCAAAGGATGCTTTCCTCAATCTCGAACTTAACGATAGGTATGACATATTACTCTGGAGAAAATTTGCAGAATATCTAAAACTTAGTTATTAATAAATTAGAAGTGATGGATTATTAATAAATTAGAAGTGATGAAACTTGTAGTTATTTTCCTAAAAGTATCAAGTGATAAACACTAAATTTAGTAGATGTAATTATTCTAAGAAAAGGGAGAATTATGGAACACCCCTCTGATTTGTAAAATTTAATTTTTTAGTCCCTCCAGATTTAGATTTAAATGATTAACCTTTATTTTCAGTTTTCTTATTTTTTAACCCTAATAACTACCATATTTTAAATTTTGACAAAAATACCCCTATTATTAATGTTATATTTTTTAGAAAAAATTATGTATAATCCCATATTTTTCTAAAAAGTTATTTTTTAACCCTCATTTTTTAAACTCAATAATAATCCTTTAATTTTAAATATACAACACTAATACCCATATTAATTAAATCATTAATAATTTTTTTAAAAAAATTTCAAAACCTTCGAAACCTCCGGCGCAGCGGCGCCGATTATCGTTGACATCACGCTATCGCGATGTCACCACTCTTAGCAAAAGCGAGGACGACCATGCGGAGAGATCGTGACGGAGACTATCGTGGCGGGGACGATTGTGACGGGGACGATCGAGGACGATCTTGGCGGGAAAGATCGTGGCAGGCATGTTGTTGGGACGATCGTGTCTGGGACGATCTTGACAGGGGATGATCGTGGTATGGACGATCGTGGCAGCGATGATCTCGGCGGGAACGATCTCGGTCTGGACGATCTCTGCGGGACGATCTTGGCATGAACGATCTGGACAGGAACCGTCTTGGCGGGGTCGATCATGCCATAGAGATCGAGAGAGGAGGTGCGCTAATCGGTACCACCGTCGAAGGTTTTAAAAAGCTTAAAGATTCATAAACAAAAATGTTAATAGTTTTATTTGTAGGATTATTAGTGTCCATTTAAAAAATATAAGGGTTAAAAATAAGTAATCTTAAATAAGTGGCTTATTATTAAATTTAAAAAATAGAGTGGTTAAAAAATAACTTTTCAGGAAATTGGGAGTTTTTCATAATTTTCCGAATTTTATTATGTATTAACTTTTTTTTTTTAAAAAAAAGTTTCTAATAGACTACCATATAATTCAAAATGCAATTATATTTTAAAGTGAGACTAAAACTTGAATCACAACTTAGAGAAAATCTTTTGATTACTTATACACATACATTTATCGTTTAAGATATTTCAGAAATTCTTTGTTAGTAATAGATTTATTTTGTACGATCATGTAATAAATTGGATGCTAATAATTTATATTCTATCAACCGAAAAATTAACATTTGGACTTGTCCGAAAGTTTATTTTTATCTTCTGTGGAATATAACCAGGGATAAATCCGTTGTACTCTAAGAAAAGTACTTGTGGAATGGAATCTAAAAGCTCAGAGTTCATAAGGCATAAATTAGAACAGGCTACTTAAACACATTCATTTTAAATGTTGGATTTATTATTTGATTTGTCACTGCTTTCCTCCACACAAATCGTTCCAACTTCAATCTCGTAAGATGCATGCTCGTCCATCCCCACACTTGGATGGAGGAAGAGCGACTGACGGAGCGTCAAACTAATGCTGATCAAATTCCATTGATTGCTAGCTTATATAACTCTCCAGACACGATTGATGCATGCTTGAAGTTGTTTCAACAGATTCTGGCGTTTGTCGTTGCCGGTGGGGGTTGACACGGACGATCCGATATCAAACCCGTTTGGGCCGGCGTCGGCGAGCATGGAGACGGCGGCGTTGGCGCCGATGCTGGTGGTGGTCGGGCAGAAGGATCTTCTGAGAGACCGCGCGGTTGAGTACGCTGAAAAGCTCAAAGGATGGGGGAAGCCGGTGGAGGTTTCGGAGTTCAAGGGACAGCAGCATGGATTTACCACCCTTGATCCGTGGAGTGAGACCGCCGGCGAACTTATGCGTCAGATCAAACAGTTCATCGACGAGAACAGCGGCAGCGGCGGCGCTGCCGCCTGATTACCATGGTACAAAAGTATAGTTTATTGCGTCGCATAGGCGAAGTGAATCAGATGTAACTTCTAGATGGAGCTGAATGTACGTCAGTTCGTGCATGAAGTTGCTGCTCTAATCATCCTGCATGGCGCAAAAAAGGGAGAAAGGTCGACATGTTTTGTTATGTCTTACTAGTAGCTTTTAAAATGAGAAGTATTCCAATTTGATGAGAAGAGCTGGAAAAAAATTCTAGTGAGACATATTTATTGAGTACTTTTTTTTTTTGAAATAATTGTGGTGAAATCCGTAATACGAGCGCACGTTCCCGTAGGGACTTCAAATTCGTAAAAAACTCCCATGTCTAGCTCCGACCGATGCTTTGGATTCAAGCACAGGTCTTTCATGAATATGGCTCCTGCCATTGGGTACAGATAAATTTTTTTCAGAAAATTCTGAGAAAAATTTCACCACACACGGCTTCGAACCCGGATGGTAATATATTTATTGAGTACTTATGATATAAATTATATAGTAGATAGCCAAACTGAGAGTATATATTAATAGCAATTTATAAAGGACGCAATACATCCGCTAGGAAGGGGGGCTCATGTTTAGTTTGCTCTTATCTCGAGCTACCCGAATTTGGATTTCTCCCTGATCATTATACGTAGAGCAAAATATTGGTGGATTGTCGAGAAACCTTCTGGTCTAGCAAACCACTCTTTACATTTGCAATGTTGTTACATCAGCAAAAAGAGAAAAATAAGTAACGTTTAAAAATAAGAGGATTATTTTGTAATAATTTTGAAAAGGTGGGGATGATATGTAGTTATCTAAAAAATTATTCCCTCATCTCTCTGTTCGTTAGCAAGCACTTGATGTCATACACATGTAGGGGTGTTCATCCAGTCCGGACCGAAGACCGAATCAGAGACAGAACGAAGACCGCGACCGGACACCGGTCCGGTCCGGATCGGATCGCGAAAAAGTAGGACCGATCCGTCCGGACCGATTTAGACCGATCTGCGTCTTCTCGCATTCTCGCTCGGCGACTTGCAGCTCCCGGCCTCCCGCACCCGCATTCGTCGTCGCCGACTTGCATCCTTGATGCCTTGCACTCCTCAATGCCTTGCAATCCTCGCTACTCTAACCATCACGCTGGTCCTCGTCACCGACGACTCGCCTTGCAACCGGGCGCCATCGCCGACTCTCCGCGCACGATTGCAAGCTCGACCCATGTCGATCTACAATGGCGACGGTGACGGCGAGACGGTAAGACGACGGCGATCGTGAGGCAGAGATGAGATGGTCGGCGGTGAACGGCGAGAGCGAGACAGGACACGCTGAGGCGACAACATTGACGAGGCAATGAAAATGCTTTGACTGCTTGGACTGGGCCAGAGGCAGAAATCTTATCAAATCGGTCCTCGGTCTGGTCCACGATTTTACTGGTCTGGAACCGGACCGGACCGAGGACAGAAATCCAGGCACATCTTGGACCGCGACCCGGACCGAATTGCTACCGGTATATGAACACCTCTGTACACATGCGGTGCAATGATCTGTGGTGGTGGAGCTGGGTTTGGAATCTTTCTGGAGTTTATATCTATATGTAATTCGCTAAAATCGGTTATATATGCACAAAACTTTTTCTTATTAACATAAAAAATAAAAAGGGTAAGTTATATGGATATTTGTCTATTTACCCCTTTACAATTTACAATTGTTAAATATATCCTTTTAATTTAAAATAATTTTTTAGACCCATTCACCTTGTGAAATAATAAAATTGTTCTCGTAAATTAACTGTTATTTATTATTATCTTCTAAATAATACCGTGCAAGTGTCACAAAACTTGAGCTGTGTATTTTATAATATAATTTTTAGTTTTTTAGAACACGGCAGATATTTTTTTTGTTTAAAGTATTTAGTATTGCATGACAAATTTTTACACGTTGCAGAAGCAAATGCTAGAAATTAAAATCGATGTGGGCCCAAAAAAAAGTGTTAAAGCCCAATTAGCTCCAAAGCCTCAACCCTCTATATTCATCAATCTCCTCGGCCGTTTCAGCGATCGTCTCTAGTCTCTGCCGTCTATTTCCAGCCGACAGAGTTCCTCCTCCCTTGATTGCTCTGCCTCCGGCTTCTGATCCCGCCGCCGAGCAAGGTATTATATCCTCCTTGGCGCCTTAGTTTCATAGTATTTGAGTGGGGTCAATTGACCCCACTGGCCATATGGAGGATCCGCCGATGTGCAGAAGTATATTTAATTTGGAATGTATAACACTTATAGGCAATATACTTTCACAAGATCAATTGAGTATTTCTTAAATCATTGATGGGTATGCTATAAAAGAAGATATGGTGGATATATATGAATTATCGGTATTAGAAAGTAGTTTCTGGCCCCTAGTGGTCAGGTTGACTGGTATGAGCACTCTTCAGGAAGGGTGGCATCTCAGGTTTGATTCTCGCTCGCTGTCATGGGTGAGGAAATTTGTGGAAATTCTCGTGGTATGGGCATTGGGCCAATGGTCTACATGTTGATTTTGGGTGGGGGGTTCCTAGGCTAGGGCTTATCAGTGCCATTCAATATTCGCCTTAGGGATGTGGTTTCACCTTATTATCTCGTGAGAAAATTATTTGAAACTATTCTTAAGAGATGCTACCCTAAATTGAATAGGACTCAATCCAGTAATTGGAGATTTGACTGAGTGTATTTATTAAGAAAAGATAGATTTTTTTTGGATAGACTGATTTTAATAGTTCTAGTTTCGTCGATGATACTTTTGATGATCTAAAACGAATATGTTTTATCTGTTGATTTGTAGATTTAGCCAAGGAAAGTTAGTCAGCAAAAACAAACATGGCTTCGCGTTTCTGGATGCAGGTTCGTCATACAACTGAGCTTTTTCCATTATGAATGCTATAGATCCCAATAAATCTTACAGAATAGAAATTTGGTTTCAAAATTTGGAACAAATTTGGATGTTGTAGCATTTCTTTTTTTTTTTTAAATAAAAAAAAATTCTGCAAAGAAGTTCGATGTTGACATGTTTCCTTGCGTCATTATTTCATCTTCTTTGTTTTATTGATCTGTCTGTCTATTTTTGTTTTTCTTCTCAGGGTGGATCTAGTGATTCTGAGGAGGAGGAGGAGGAGAATGTTTCTGAAGAGGGGAGTGATGTTGAGGCTCCTCAGCCTGCAGGTAATGCTGCTGGTCGTAGCTACTACTTGGATACTGGTGGAAGCGACAGTGATGACTCAGACGGGCACGCTCGGGTCATTATTCCTGCCCGTGACAAGCGGTTGGATGAGATGAACGCAACAATTGACCAAATGCGTAATGCAATGAAAATCAATGATTGGGTCAGCCTCCAGGAGAGCTTTGAGAAACTTAACAAACAGTTGGAGAAGGTTATTCGTGTTACCGAGTCTGTTCGTCCACCAAATGTTTACATTAAGGCTCTTGTCATGCTTGAGGACTTTCTAGCTCAGGCCTTGGCAAATAAGGAAGCTAAGAAAAAGATGAGCAGTAGCAATGCTAAGGGTCTCAATGCCATGAAACAGAAGCTCAAGAAGAACAATAAGCAGTATGAGGATGACATTAAGAAGTACAGGGAGAAGCCTGAGAGTGATGAGGAGGGGGGTGAGGAAGAAGAAGAGGAGGACGAAGATGATGAATCTGGGTCAGAAGTGGAGGAGGATCCTTCAAAGATGGCTTTGTCAGAAGGGGAGGATGAAGATGAGGATGAAGAGCAGGCAGAGGGTGGTGGATGGGAGAAAAAGATGAGCAAGAAGGATAGGCTTATGGATAAGCAGTTCATGAAGGACCCAAGTGAAATCACTTGGGATGATGTCAACAAGAGGTTTAAAGAGATAGTGGCAGCGAGAGGTCGCAAAGGAACTGGTAGGGTCGAGCAAGTTGAGCAACTTACCTTCCTTACGCGTGTTGCCAAAACGCCTGCTCAGAAGCTCGAGATTCTCTTCAGTGTGATCTCAGCTCAGTTTGATGTGAATCCTAGCTTGCTTGGTCATATGCCGATAAATGTCTGGAAGAAGTGTGTTGATAACATGCTCCAAGTGCTTGACATCCTTGCTCAATATGATAATATTGTGGTTGATGATTCTTTTGAACCTGATGAGAATGAGACACAGAAGGGGGCTGATTATAAGGAAATTATCCGAGTGTGGGGCAATCTGGTTGCCTTCCTCGATCGCCTGGATTCTGAGTATTTCAAGAGTTTGCAATGCATTGATCCACATACTAGGGAGTATGTTGAGAGGCTTAGGGATGAACCCTTGTTCTTCACTGTTGCCCAAAACGTGCAAGGTTATTTGGAAAGGAAGGATAATTTCAAGGCAGCAGCGAAGGTGGCATTGAAGTTGGTTGAACTTGTGTATTACAAGCCTCAGGAGGTTTATTCTGCAATGAAGAATTTAGCAGAGCAGAGGAAAGATGGAGTGGAAGTTGAGGGTGGTGAAGAAGATGGAAATGAGGAAAATCAAGCAGCTGATGAAAGCAGGGGACCTCCATCGTTTGTTGATACTCCGAAAATTGTGCCTAGGAAACCAAGTTTTCCAGAAAGTAGCAGAGAACTAATGGATTCCCTTGTCTCTATAATATACAAGCATGGAGATGAGAGGACCAAAGCAAGGGCAATGCTTTGTGATATATACAACCATGCCATCTTTGATGAGTTCACAATTGCACGGGATCTTTTGTTTATGAGCCATTTGCAAGATGGAATTCAAATGATGGACATATCATCACAGATACTATTCAATAGAACAATGGCACAACTTGGTCTTTGCGCTTTCCGTGCTGGCCTGATAGCAGAAGCACATGGTTGCCTTTCAGAACTATATTCAGGAGGGAGGGTAAAGGAGTTACTTGCACAAGGTGTCCAGCAGAACCGCTATCACGAGAAGACCCCTGAGCAGGTATGCATAATGAGCGCCTTCCCATCCCACCACTCTTTTTGTTTTTGCATGCGACTTCATGAGTTATTGGGTGGTATATCTGAAATTTAACCAGAATATTTGCTAAAGATATTGCTGACAACCAAGGGTCTGGTCTTCTAATGGTTGAAGTATATATGATGACAGTTTCTTGTTATCACGGTGGTCAAAGTTTTATCATCTTAGAAGCATAGGATGTTATGCAGCTGTACATCGTGTCGGTTACTATGATATGTTTTCCAGTTCAGCTCATGCTCATCTGATACTCGTGTTCTGTCTTGTAGATCACAATTAGTTTTAGTAGTATGTGCTAGCTTCAAGAAGTAGCTTCAAATTTGATTCCTGTAAGGTGCATAGTTTCACTTGGCTGCTTGGGCACAACTTTGTCTCTATTTGAATTTGACTCATTGGCTAGTATGATTTAGGATAGTTGGCTGGCTAGAATTTGCTGGCTAAATATTTTCTAAAGAAGAAAAAGTTTAATCAGTTGTCATTGAGAACAATGTCTAAAGGTGGTAGGAATATTGATTTATCATACCAGCATCATGGATATAGCGCTCAATATGTTTGCAGGGGCATGCTTGGTATGCACGTTCTAGTTCATATACTGCCATAATTATGCTTCTAACTAGTGAAACTGAATCAATTTCATTTTTTCACCTGTCTTTCCGGTACTTGTTTAACCTGTAGCTATCTAACAAATTTGGAAACACTAATGTTACTTCTCTATGTGGGCCTGGATTATGTAACTACTATTCTAATTCTCTAAGTTGTGATGGATTATGTATGTGTTGAACTCGTTGGATACACGGTTTAAACATGTTTCTGAGTTAAACCCTTTTTTTTTGTTAATATAAAATATCATCAGGAAAAGCTGGAAAGAAGAAGACAGATGCCGTACCACATGCACATAAATCTGGAACTATTGGAAGCTACCCACTTGATATGTGCAATGCTCCTTGAGGTTCCAAACATGGCCGCCAACACCTTCGATGCGAAGCGCAAGGTGATAAGCAAGAACTTCCGGAGGCTTCTTGAGTCGAGCGAGAGGCAACTGTTTGTTGGCCCTCCGGAGAATGTCAGAGATCATATCATGGCTGCGACGAGAGCCCTCACTAAGGGAGACCACCAGAAAGCATTTGAAATCATCAAGTCCCTTGACATTTGGAAGCTTCTTAGGAACCGAGAAACTGTGATGGATATGCTCAAGTTCAAAATCAAAGAGGAAGCCCTGAGGACTTATCTTTTCGCCTACTCCTCATGCTATAATTCTCAGAGTTTGGACCAGCTTGTGGTTATGTTTGATCTCTCAGAGGCTCAAGTTCACAGCATTGTGAGCAAGATGATGATTACAGATGAGTTGCACGCCAGCTGGAATCAACCTACTAGGTGTATCATTTTCCAGAACATTGAGCACTCTAGGCTGCAGGGCCTTCTTTACCAGATGGCTGACAAGCTCAACATTCTTGCTGAGAGTAATGAAAGAGCCTATGAAGCTAGAACAGGCGGGGGACTCGACGGGCTTCCGTTAAGACGTAGGACGGACGGCCAGGATTTCGCAGGCTCAGCTGCTTCCGGAAGGTGGCAGGAGAATTTTATCTCATCTTCTCAAGGCAGACAGGGGAGCGGATATAATCGTGGTGGCTATGGTGGTAGATCTGGTGGATCAGGGTCGGTTGCAAATACAAGGGAACGGGCAGGACAGGGGCCTAGAGGGGGTGGTGGCCAATCTGGAGGCTATCAGGGTTCAAGATACCAAGATACGAGGGCTGCGTATCGCGGGGGATCTGGAGGAAGAGGATCCGCTGTCGAGGGCACTGTGGTTCGTATGGTCAATCTCAACAAGGGAGTAAGAATTTAAGAAGTTGAAATTAAAACTCATACAAGGGTGCTACTGAAGGTTTGTAGTTTATTTGAACTGAAGGTTTGTAGTTTATTTGAGAGTTCTGTTTTATTTGAGAGTTCTGCTATTGAACATTTTTTGTTTTATTTCATATTTGTTGTAAACTATGCAATATGAATTTTGCTGTTTAGTACTATTTTGTTTTGCTTGTCCGATGCTTCGTTTTGCATTTGTATCTGCTGCTGGATTTTTTTTTTCCTGCTTAATATTTGAATTTCGATGATGTTAGTGCAAGTTCAAGTTATACTCATTGTTATGATGTGCTTCATCTCTCTCGCAACTTGAAATCTATATATATATATATATATATAAGATTTCAAGTTGCTAGAGAGACGAAGCAGCTAACATCGTTAAAGAGCTCAGCTTTGAACAATTTCCTAATCTTAAAAAAAGAGTAATACATCTTCGCAATCGGCGCAGATTCTGCTCTATAATTTCCTTGAAAAAGTCACATTTTTTCCCCCTAAAGAAAAGGACACTTTTCATGCTTTATTATCCTCCTAATTTGCATGAACGTGGACCCGCGCTGCCAGGACGTGTGGCCAGGCACTTGCATAGCGAGCGCCTGGCCACGCGTTCGAATCCGCATCGTGCGGAATTTAATTTTTCGGAATGTAAATCAGTAGATCTATATGCATAATGTCCATATGTCAGAAATAATGCACAACCCTGATATAATGAGCAATGCTTCGCACGTGAGTCGGATCCGATGATGGAATCGGGATAACGCCATATACGCGGTGCAATGACATGTGATGATGGAGCTGAATTTGGGATCTTTTGAGAGTTTATCTATTCTACGGTTATATATGGATGGAACTTTTTCTTATTAAATAAATAAAATTAATAAAGGGCAAGTTATATCATCACTAATTTCATTTCCAACTATATGAAAGATCAACTACTTCCATGGAGGCCGCTTCTGCATCAGTTCCGGCATCTCGTCGGTTTCATGGAATTCGGTGTTGAAGTCTTCCGTTAGGATCACCCTCTTATTTCATTTAAAATCAGTAGAATTTCTTCTTCTTTTTTATTTATTTTATTTTATTTTTATTTATTTATTTATTTTTTTGATGTTTGACTCACTCGTACGAGTGTCTATAGATGACAAAATACACACGAACTTTTACCATCTTAGAAACTAGAATACATTGATCATCTCCCTTCATTACCTTTGCACCCATAAGCCACCTTAGATATCAAGACATACTAATCATCTGTAATGTCTACAGACGTTAATGGAGCGTGGAATGGACGGAGAATTATTTTTCATCCCGATCATGAATTTAATTTCTAGTTTTCTCCATCCTTGATAATATCTAGTTTTCTCCATCCCTGACAGGGAGGAGAATTCCATCCCTATATGTCTCCGTTCCCACTAGTATCCATTGGAGACAGAGAATCCCTATTCTTCATTATTTTCTAAAAAAATATATTTAATATAATATTAATAGAAATAAAAATCATACTCTCTCTCTATATTTTTTAATATATATTATACTTTATATATTGTATAATCCGACGTCCGCTCAGGACGGAGGATAGGGCCTCCATCTCCGTCTCCAACTCCTACGGAAATTCTTTTTATCTCCGTATCCGATCCCAACAGTAAATCTCTAACTTTGGATATGATTTTGTCTGGACAGAGAATCAGATTTTCGTTGAATTTAGGGTACATTGACATCCCTAGTCACGACATGCATATGGACTCCAAGATGATGATAAATGACTAAAATATACTTTTATAAGTACTAATTTAATTAATAAGTGTTTTTACTAGGGAGTTTTGGTCAGCGAGTATGGCGGCTCTATTGGTAGAAACAAATGGAAGCGCATGAATGTCTTATTTTGAAAGTGAAAGAGCACCAAATACATAGAATATAAAAAATTATATACTGCTCGAGCCCCGCTCAATTACTGCCACGTGTGTTATATACTTCGTTTCCAAAATAAAGCTTCATTTCCGCCGTCCATTAAAAAAAAAATAACACAAATAAAAACAAAAATCTCTTGTTTAGTTCTTGCTTGGATCATCAGATTCTGAGCGGAGTAACGAAATTCCAATAATAACCAAATCCTCTACAATCTCTTTGGTCTCCACAACTCTTTCTTTTTTTTCAAAATAGTTAACGTTCTTATGTTGCAAAAGATACATATTTAATATGTTTCCAATTTTTTACTTGAGAGGAAAAAAAACTGTATTTTTGTAAAATTCTATCTTGATAGATATTCAACTTGGCTACTAATACTTAAATCTAACTATGAAATTGGGGGAGGAACTTAGGGAGAAAAGAATTGGGAGAAGAAGAGACGTCTCACTAACTGTTCTCGAAGCTTGTGGACTATAAAGCACAGACACTAAAAAATTTCATCTGGTGTAGTGTCCATACAATGTCTGATACGGACACGCCACGGACAGGTGTCGAGCACGTAGGAAAATTGTCCGACACGCGTGTCTGAATTTTCGCTTAAATTTGTCTTAAAATATAAAATATTGTATTATATATGTACTAATGTTATTATATTTTGATATATTCAAATACTTAAGTCAGTATTTTTTTAATTATTTATATTTTTTATCGTCATGTTCGAGCCGTATCCGTGTCCTACTTTTTTAAACATTGTCGTGTCTCGTGTCCGTATCTTATCGTGTTTCCGTACCCGTGTCCGTGCTTTCTTGCTTGTGGGGCATGCTAGACACATGACAATGATTGAGCAGGGCTCGTGTAGATTGGTTATAAGCGTGCGTCGCATACGTAATTTCTTATATAGTAGAGAAAACTAAAGGCCCTATTAGGAGGCTTCGACGTAATTTTTAGCCTTATTAGATAGAGGAATTATAAAAGTTTTGGTAATCGTCAACTATCTCTCATACCTCAAGATGGTGAACATTCAAACTATCCTACCCCACACAATGGTATATGATTGCGTTTGGATATGGATTATGAGGGCCGATACCGAGACGAATCCATCGGATTTTCCAACTGATGGTCGTCACAACTTGGTGTTGTGTGCTCGTTGTAGGTGTTGAATTTTTCGAGAGATAATTGCAGATTTACTCCTGCATTTTTACAGTTTATAAATAAGCCATTCTCTATTTGAAGGATATGATATATATATTTAGCTCTAGTAGAGACTTATGTGTATAAATCCTACTTGTTAAGGAATAATTATATATTAGCTCCTCATTTTTTACTGTTTGTAAATCTATCCTTTCCGGTAGAAACTAAAATGTTACATTAGGGATTAATTTGCATATATTGACTCCAGCACATGCGTGCAAACCGCACATTTAAAAAAAAAAAAAATATTGTAAAAATATTTTGTGCATAATTGATCCATTTTTATACGATCGCGTAACAGTGGAGATACTAATTTAATCCGCGACTCGTATCGCAGTCCGGCTCGTTAGGCCGCGTACTGGCCCGCCCCACAAGGCCGGCCCGTCTTACAGGCCGCGCGAACCGGTTGAAAGAATCAGCCTGCTCGCACGAAGCAGGACGGACTGGCCCGCGGCTTACGAGCAACCCGCAACCGAGCTCATCATTACAGTGGCCAGCCGTTGGGCTGTCCGAACGGCTCGGCTCAGTGTGGTGGGCTGCTAGCCGAGCTGAGCCGACGTTTTTAATGTAACGATCTGCGGTCCATATTAAATCGTATGGACTGGTTCGGATCTGCACGGTTTGCTTACACTATATAACAGATTAATCCATTTTTATGCAAACGGCACATGCTAATGCCTCAGTTGTCTTGTCGCCTTTGGCTGAATCGGCACATGCTAATCCATTTTAGTCTAATGACATCACTGCTTACCTCATCATCCTACACTTGTCACTTTACTTTTATCGTCTCTTGACGATGACGTTCTAGAAGCTGAATTTTCTTCGAACTTTTTTACTATATATATATATATATATATATATATATATATAGCCTCATAAAAAAGTTTGAAGAATCTACATACTACCATTTCCATTATTCACGTTTTACGGATTAATTTTTTTAATTTTAATCCATTATATTTTCATACTACACAGATATATGTAATATTTTTGTATATATTTATGTGGAACTATTTTTAGGAATTTTAATAGAGCGAAAAAAATAAAAAAATTATTTTTTATTTTCTACATCGTATTTATTTTTATTCTCCATTTCTGACAGGGAGAAGAAAATTTCCATCGGCGTCCTGCGGAGATTCAATGAGAAATCTTCATTTTCTTTTTTCATTAAAAAAAATAACTAATGTAAATTAATATTAGTATAAATTATATTATAAATAATGTAGTTATATATTATATATAATAGAGGTCCGAGGGCACATAATCGTCAAACTCGTGCTCAATGGAAATTTTGTTTGGGTTAATTCGCATTCCACCCCTACTTTTAAAAGTGTTCCACATTCAGTCTTGGAAGTTTCTCAAATCTGTTTTAAGTCTCTCTCATTTTTCGTATCATACTATTTAATAATTGTATTAATATTTTTTTAAAAAAAAATTTCAACATAAAAGTAATAATTTTGATGAGATTTATAACTTTTATATTTAATTTTTTTTTTTTAAAATATTTCTAAATAGACGTTTTGAAGTTTCTAAGTGTTAACGGATTTTGGATCTAACTTGTTAATCCACTAAAAACTCAAAGGTTCAAAAAAAAAATCTATTTGGAAGTATTTAAAAAAAAAAATTAAATATAAAAATTATAAATCTCATCAAAATTTATAATTTTTATATTAATTTTTTTTAAAAAAAATAATATAGTAACTAAAATGATATAATATACTGATCGAAAAAAAACTTAAAAGATATCAATAAACTGCAGCGGCTGAAACCAAGTTGTTTAGCTCCCGCAGGACTAAAAGAAAACACAGCCTAATGTTTTTCGATTTTTGTTTTTGATCCCAACAATCGTCTTTGTTTGATACTGACTCAGAAAATAACCTCAATTTGTTTTTGGCTTTTCTCAATTCAGTCCTTCTTTTTTTATATCGATCAAATCAGCTCATAAAAATATATTTTTATGGACTAATTTCGTAAAAAATTAACTCCTAAAAACATATTTGTAGGGATTAATTCGGTCGAACATCGAAAAGGGTGGTCTGAATTGAAATTATCCGATTTGTTTTTTTTTTTTTTTTTTTAGATTATCATGATGGAATCCGTAATGCGAGCGCACACCCTCGTATGGACCTCAAATTCGTGAAAAACTCTCACGTCCAGTCCCGACTGACGTTTTGGAATCCGAGTACAGGCCTTCTATAAACGGAAACTCATGCCACGAGATACAAAAAATTTTAAAAAAATCTATAAGAAATTTTATCCCACGCGAATTGAAATCTGAATGGTGACACTTTCTGATGCGCTTCCTAAGAGATTTCACCCCACCACAACTTGCTTTGTGTTTAGCATACCACGTACCATAATAACACTTGGCCCAAACTCTTGTCATCTTCGATTGTGCCACTACGATCAAAACACTTATTACTTAATTTTTTGACGAATAAAGAAAAAATCTCAAATCCAAAATTCAAAAGCATAATTTGTAAAACTATGAAAGATTTCTGTTTATATTCTAGAAAAAATAATACGATTATTTAAATATATTTAAATCCAAAGATTAGAACTATTTAATTGATAGAATTAAAAATAATACTATTTATATATTTATTTGTTACGATAATTTTATGAACATGGACAGATCATAGATCAAAATTTTCTTATAATAACCTTAAAAAAAAATATTCGACTCAAAATTTATTATGTAAATTTTAAAAAATAATAAAATAAACCCCTCTTTTAAACTTCTTCTATGTCGGTTCTTCTACGTTATAATTTGGTCTTTAATTAGCTGACGTCACAGCAAACATATCAGCTATGTCAGAAAAAGCATAATTAAATTTTTTACTTAAAATTTGATGATTAGAGTTCGGCCAAGTAAAACTAATATATTACAATTGAATAAAAATATTATAATTTAAATAAATTTTATAAAAAAAATAATAAGTTTTTGGGTTGGAAGTTTAATTTAAATAAGATACGGTCCACAAATAAATGAAATATTACATTTTTATTGAAGCATTGTGATTTTTAAACTGAATATACTCAATATAGTAATTACCGTGAATTTTTTTTCCTATAAATAGCACTTAATCCAAGAAGACAAGATGCACGCTTTTTATCAAACCACCAAGTGACCAAAACTCAGAAGCCATGTCTCCCGCGTCCTCCGCCACCACCGCCTCCGACGGTGCTCCTCCTCCGCTGCCGCATGTAGTCGAGGACGGCGGCGGCTTTGTCAAACTTCTCAGCGACGGCACAGTCATTCGAGCTCCCTTCTCACCCAGCAACACCGACGACGACGACGACCCCTCCGTCGAGTGGAAGGACGTCGTGTTCGACGCCGACCATGATCTCCGTCTTCGCATCTACCGCCCTGCTTCCCGGCTCCCCTCCGACCCCGAAAAGTATCCAGTGTTGTATTCTATCCACGGCGGCGGCTTCTGCATTGGATCTCGCACCATGCCGACGCACCACCGCGTCTGCTGCCGCTTCTCCTCCGAACTCCGCACAGTCGTCGTATCACCGGACTACCGCCTCGCTCCTGAGCACCGCCTCCCCGCAGCGATTGACGACGGTGTTTCTTCCCTCCTTTGGCTTAAAAAACAAGCCTCGCAGCTCGACGAAAACAGCACCGATCCCTGGCTGAGGGAATCGGCCGATTTTACTCGCGTCTTTGTTTCGGGAGAGTCTGCTGGCGGCGCCATCGTCCATCATCTCGCAGTAAGGTTCAGCGGCCCCGCTGCCACCGAGCTTTCCCCGGTGCGAGTCAAGGGTTACCTGCTAATCATGCCATACTTCGGCGGGAAGAACCGCACAAGGTCGGAGTTGTCCTGCCCCAAAGATGTCCTCTTAAACCTCGACGTCAGCGACAGGTACTTGATAAATAAATGGTAGAACTTTATTTGGATATTTTTTATTTAGCCAATGCTTTTCAAACGTCTTTTATTTTAGCTCCTTTACTTTGCTTTATTCTATTTATCATAATTCGAACTAATTATTTTGACCATTATATTAATATTTTTTTAAAAAAATTAATATAAAAATTATTTCGATAAAATTTATAATTTTTAATATTTTTTTTTAAAAATATTTTTAAGTAGATATTTTGAGACTTTAAAATTTAACGATTTTTTTAATATTTTTTTTAAAAATATTTTTAAATAGATATTTTGAATCTTCAAAATATTAATGGATTTTAGATCCGACCTGTTAATCCGTTAAATTTTAAAGTCTCAAAATATCTACTTAAAAATATTTTTTAAAAAAAATTGAACATAAAACTTGTAATCTCATTAAAATCTATAATTTTTATATTAAAAATTTTTCTAAATAATATTAATACAGTGGTCAAAATAATACGACACGATTTTCAAAAACAAATCAGATATAAAAGAAGGGCTGAAAACGGCGGATTTTGCCCTGTCAGGAGTTGAACGAACATTGGCCCAACTTTATTTGGTAACAGTAGATAATATTTACGGACAAATGTAAATCAACCCTTATTTTATAAACGTACAAATCAGTTCCTAAAAACGCGATCAGCCTCCCTATTTTAGAAACGCACGAATAGTTCTCTTCAGGAACTGATTTGTACGTTTCCACAAATGAGAGATTGATATGTAAAAAGTCATAATATTTAAATATAACTGTAAATTAGCTCTGCTAAATTTGCGGGCTCACGATTCAGCCCAAAAATGCGCGGTGTGTTGGCGCAAGCCATATCGGTGCAAAATCACATTTCGGAGGATTGAATCACGAACCCGTGAATTTAGGAAGGGCTGATTTGTAATTCTACTAATATTTATTTATGTCACGAATGTCATTCTAATAATTTTTCTGAATTTATATTATCATCAAAAAATTTGAATTATAGTTTAAAAAAAATGGATAATATTTAGTATAAGTTTCATACAGAATAGCGGCGCTTATGAAATATCATCTTTGTAGTTTTTTTTTGGTTTCGCAACACTGATATCCCTTACATTATTTATGTTTGTTTGAATTTTTATGTTTGTTTGAATTTTTTCTCCCAATATTTATGTTTGTTTGAATTTCCCGACTATTCGGAGATTCTATAACCGTTTTAACCAACTGAACGTCTGTGTTGGTATGATCTCTATAATTTAAGATAGCGTTTGATAATTTGACGATTTTTTTTAAAACTAGTTTTAATGCTAATTTTAACAAAATTGGTTTTCAATCAAAATTTTCTAAAAGACTAAAACCAATTTTGCTAGATATCTTGTTTGAATAAAAATTCATAAAACTAGTTTACTTTTGTGAAAAAAAATTCTAAATAGCCTTCTTTGGATTCCCATGTTTTTAACAAATAAAAACTTTAAAAGTTATTATTATGCCCTCCGCCCGTGGGTCATTCGGCTGGGGCGCTCGCCTCAGGAAGTGAGCGCCCGGGTTCGAATCCACGGGTGCCTGTAATGGGGATGTGCCCGTGATCGCGTGTTTGCAGCGGCTGCGGGAAGCTGGTGGCTGGGTAACTCACAGTACTTCATGTCTGGTCCGGGGGCGGACGCCAGGCCGGGTTTTACTCTCCTGCGGGCACCTGGGTCCACAAAGTGGTCCTATAGGTGTTCGTAGAAAACCGTGGTCCGCGAGTTAGCGGAGATCCGGGGGGAGGTTTCGTCTCGTTATCTCAAAAAAAAAAAACTTTAAAAGTTAAAACATATTTACAAATATATTTTAAATTTGAATATAAAAAATATAGAATGTGATAATATTTGTTATTAATATATTTATTTTTCAAAAGATATATCTATTTATGTATGTCTCAAACTAATATAATAATTCTAAAAGAATAATTTTTATACCCCATTATCTATTTACATTCTACAAAGTTTATCCTACTATCATTCTCATTGCATCACACCAAACATCAAAGTTAACCAATCCAAACGTGCCACGTCAGTTTTGGTAATTTATAGGTGAATTTGTGGAGGTAGGACTCGCACTGCTCATTAAAATAAGGCTTGTTATTATAGCATTATACTAAAGTTTTTTTTTTTTCTTTCAGCCTAAGAATTCTCAAAAACTCAGTAGATAGACTTATTTTATCAGACTGTCAAAGTGCCATTTTATAATACATCAACTATTTTAATATAGTTTTAACTTGTAATTCAAATTATGCGTAATTATTACTATATTTTAAGTATATGACACCAAATACCATATTTTTACAACATGTTACTTTATTTTAATTAAGTTTAACGAATAATTGTACATCAGATTCTGCTTTTCAAAAGTTATAAATGAGCTTTTTTTTATTTCAAAATTTTTATTTTAAATTTAATATGTGTAAAGTGCTATGGCTAATGTGTACAATCTCTAAGTTGTACGAATACTAAAAGTACAAATATAACATATATATATATATATATATATATATATATATATATATATATATATATATACACAGAGTTGTGAATTATCCTGTTGTTTAAAATTTGTAATAAATATTTTTTTTTAATTTCTACGCTCGAAGACACCTGGTACAAGCGTTTTAAAGAAAATTTCAAATGCAAAAATCATAGATCAAATCAATTTTTTTTTTTAAAATTTATTTTAAAATTGATATTTGAGAATCTAAAGTTGTGCAATTATCCCTAATATATGTATAACCACTCATTGGTAAGAACAATTTAAAATGCTCCTGTATCTACTCCCCGACAGAGAGAGTATATTTGTAGTATATGATTCGTGATAATATACAGTTTCTGGAGATTGGCTTTACCGGCGGGGGCGAACATAGACGATACGGTGGCTAACCCATTAGGACCGGCGGCGGCGGCAGAGCTGGAGAAGGCGGAGCTCGCACCATTACTGGTGGTGGTCGGTGAGAAAGATCTGCTGAGGGACAGGGAAGTGGAGTACGCGGAGCAGCTAAAAGCGTGGGGGAAACCGGTGGAGCTGGTGGAGCTGGAAGGCAAGGAACACGGCTACTTGTCGTTGGACGCCTGCACCGGCGGCGCCGTTGAGGTTTTCCGTCTCGTCGGAGATTTCATGGAGAAGTACGGCTGATTACTCTGATTTCGCAGGCATCAGTCTGCAAATATCGTTAGGCAGGCAAACTGAAAGTTTCTTTCAACAGGCTCCTCTACATGATCACTGGCTTGTCAGAAACTTTCATAGATAAATAGTATTTTGGAGATTATTTTAAAGGGGCTTTTGGGTATCAGGTAGAGGTGGCAAAATTACACCCGGTATCCGCGGGTCTGCGGGTACCCGTTCAAACGGGCGGGTACGGGTAAAAATTTTAGTTAAAAATATTGAATACGGGTATCACCCGCCCGTACCCGCAACTTGCGGGTCAAACGGACGGGTGCCCGCGAGTCCGCGGGCACCCGCATTAACTATATATATATATATATTTTTTTAATTTCACGTTTTATCTCAAAAACACATAATTAGAAGCATTTTTTGGAAAAGTTTTTAACATGAAAGTTATAGATATCATTTGGATCTATAACTTTTATGTTAAAATTTTTTAAAAAAAATATTTTTAATTAGGTGTTTTTATGGGTGAAACATAAAACGCGTATAATTTTAAACTCGAATTTTCAGATTTATTTTTTGGAACCTAAAAATATTTAGTTAGAAATATATTTTGGAAAAACTTTCAACATAAAATTTGTAGATCTTGATGATATCTATAAGTCATATGTTAAAAAGTTTTCCAAAAAATATATCTAATAGGTATTTTTATTGTGGAACATGAAATACATACATTTCAAATTCGAAATTTTATGTTTAACATTTGGAACAAAAAATACTTAGAAATATTTTTTGAAAAAATTTTCAATATAAAAGTTATAAATTTTAATGAGATCTATAACTTTCATTTTATAAGTTTTTTCAAAAACTATTTATAAATATTTTTTTTTCTAAAAATTATTATTTTTAAATATTGAAAGATTTTAATCCGGGTACCCGTGGATCCGCCCGCAAACCCGCGGGCGGGTACGGGTACCAAAATTGGAACCCGGCAAATATAGTGTACCCGCCGACCCGCACCCGTATGACCCATTACCCGTTGACCCGCGGGCGGGTCGGGTCGACCCGACCCGTTTGCCACCTCTAGTATCAGGCACCCTATTTGACAATTTGAATTTCAGCTCATGAAAATATATTTTTGCGCTGACGTGGCGGCACCCGTGCGCCGTCATGTTGCACCTTTCTACGTTTTTATGGCTGAAATACGCGACTGTTGAAATAGAGGGATTGATTTGTAATTATTCCTTATTTTAAATCCAAAGTTGTTCTAGATTTGATATATGCTATATGGGCTATTATTTATTAGGGAGACTTGCACTGCAATTCAAGATAATAATTTATCTTGCATCGCAGCCTACTCGTAAAAAAATTGCACTTAGTTCTTTTTACATAACAAAAAATTATCAAAAAAAATGTTAAAAAATATCAGAATAGTGTTTAGGTGCTATTTTTTTACAATAAAGTGTTAAAAATTAATATAAAAATATCAAAAATTTACTAAAATATGTGTGTCAGATGTGTCAAAAATATATTAAAAGATGTCAAATGACCAATGTGCGTAAATTTCTTTTGAGAGTAATGTTGAAATAATATGGATGGAGTGCAGTGTAATTGTCCTTAATTATCGTTATTTATAGTATTTTTAAAACTTTTAATATAGAAAAAAAAAAGTTTCATTTAGTAAATACATAGAAATCATAAGTTTCTGACATTCCAAAAAAAAATGGGTTTATAAAAAATTAAAGACCATGAGTTATCCAAAATAAAGTAGCAAATTACAAAACAGACACGTGTTGACCCAGTTTTGATAAATTCATATTTATAAATACACTAGATCGTATCGAGCAATAATTGGATTCTAAGCCCGGATATCGTTTCCACAAAAACTAGAGACTAAGTACTAGATTTTTTATATTGATTGTCCTCTTCATTGATTGAGGGAATTTTACTTTAACTAACACTAGAAAATAATTTTAAATTTTCTAAAAGTTAATGTATATAATTAATAATTGATACAAAATCTAATTTAAATTTTATAGCATCTAGTTATCGTTGATTACTTTGCAACATGTCCTCATTAATTAATATTCTTACTAGAATTATATTAAAATTATTTTTTTTCATATTAATCTATATCATTATGTAGATTGATCGTAAACAAATACAATAATTATAAGGAATTTTAATAATGTTGAGCGAATTATATATAAATATTTCTGTTCTAGGTACCTACCATTTTATTTACAGCTGCATATTGCATTTCAAGTAGCTTCAAATCGTAGCCGTCCAATCCTCTCTTGATTTCTTGCCTACCATTTTTGGTGTATTTCCAGCCATGATTTCCTTCATATTTGCTTGTTGATTGTTTCATTGATTGCTTGCCGTTGCTTTGACAAATCCTAGCCATCCATTTTTAATTCCTTTTTCACTTGCTTTGACGTGTGCAGCCGTCCAGTGCTTTTCCCATTTTTGCAAAATTTTTTTCTTTCTTCAGCTGCGTGTATCATGCAATGCAATGCGGGCTTGCTTTGGGCTTCAGAAATCACTTTAAAAACTAGTTTTTGCACCCGATCCACAGGTTTTAGTTATATATAATCGTATAATAATAATGCTGAAAATTTTAATTTCTTATAATTTTATATAAATTGATAGTTATTTTTATTAACACGTTATAATTTATTGTTATATATTATTAGAGTAAGAAAAAAAAAATATCATATAGCATACATAAAAATTATATGAGAAGTGGCATGAATGGTGGTGATATATATATATATATATATATATATATATATATATATATATATATATATTTTTTTTTTTTTTTATGATCAAATTTATTTATATATAAATAAAATTTTATTTATAAAAAAAACCTAATATATAATATAATTATTTTATATTAATATTTATATAACTATTTAGATTTTTAATAAATTATTATTTTTAATATTTTTTATACTTTTCAAATAAGTTAAATAATTTTATAAATTCTTATCTATTAATATAAATATCACATGACTCTTTTAGAATAAGTGCAAATACTAAATGACAAATGAAATAAATTATTGGAAATGCTAGGTGGCGCAACAATTTTGATATTACAGTTTTATATATACATATATAAATTACACAAATTGCAACAAATAAAGCTAGGATGCATCCAATAATCCTCCAATACGTATTTACCTCTAATTTGAAAGTTTTTACATGCAATCAACCACTAATAACAAATAAGTATATAATCAAAACTAAAACAAATCATACTTATCCCCGACCATACCAATGGTATCCTACCGACCGTGGCGTATATTTATTTGTGATTTTTAAATGTAAGACTAAAATTCATTAATAGATTAATAACTTATATATATATAATCTTTCTGTACGTATTGTGCCGATAATTATTAGAATATAAATATAATCTCCGGCACAAGGTATGTCAATCGGTACACAAAACTATTGATAGTACTAATATAGGCCTTTATTTGATCAAATTACTTATATATACTTACACACACACACACACACACACACACACACACACACACACACATATATATATATATATAATATATATATATATATTATATATATATATATATATACTTACACACACACACACACACACACACATATATATATATATATGTGTGTGTGTGTGTGTGTGTGTGTGTAAGTTTTTCTAAATAATTTCAGAGAATTATTCGTTTTATATTTTTTTTTTTGTATTCAAAGTATTTTAAAATATCAATTTAGAAATAATTTTTTATTTTAAAAAAATAAGTACTAAAATTTTATATATTATGTTTGAAATGTTTTTAAGCATGTGCTTTTGAGACTCCAGATCTTAGTGAGAGGTTAGAGATTCCATGAAACAGTCACACAAGAAAAATAGTAATTGTAATGCATCTAAAATATACACTCAAATATTCACCAATAATCAAAAAATACCAAATATTTAGGCAATGATCCTTTGTTGTAGAATTCTTATAATCTTTAATAAAAAATTATAATTATAAAAAATCTTATTATTATAATTATAATAATAAAAAATCTTATTATTATAATTATAATAATAAAAAATCTATAGAATTATAATTATAATTATAATATTTAGGCAATTATAAAAAAATCTTTAGAATTCTTATAATTCTTAATATTTAGGCAAGATGGTCGGTCTTTCTCTCAAAAAAAAAAAAAAAGAAAGAAAGATGGTGGGTCGTACACCAAGTTCTTGACACTCGAGCACAAACAACCTACAATAACATGTGAAATTTATGCTCAGTGTCTCTCTATAAGAAATGACTAAGAAATGATATTCCATATCCTCACTTTCTTTATTATTTAAGAACAGGTATTGAAAAAAAAATTAAAGTGAAATTAAGATTAACTCTTCTTTAAAGTGAAATTAAAGAAAATACCGATTTTCTTAAGCAGATTCGTAGTTGTTGGGGAAAAAACTATTCATCTCAAATAAATTACATATTAAATTACACACAATTAATCTCTACCACACATTTGTTTGGATACATCCGGGATCGGAGGGAAATAATAAATAAAGAAAGTGAGGATATGGAATATCATTTCTTAGTCATTTTTTTATAGAGAGACAGCTAGATCTGAGCATAAATTTCACGTGTTATTGCAGGTTGTTTGTGCTCGAGTGTCAAGAACTTGGTGTACGAGCGAGCATCTTTCTCATGCTTATTTTCTCTACGATTAGTTTTTCATAGATTTTTTCTAGGAGAAATTGTATATATCAGTTTTCGTTTTGAAATCTTTTATAAATTAGTTGTTAAAAACAAAAAAAAAAAAAAACCGATACGACAGTGCGTGCTGACACGTCATGCATTTTTTATTTTCAAAAGCTAATTTGTATCGATCCCTGAAAATAGGGGCTGATATGTAATTTTCTTTTTTTTTTGAAAAATTACTAGTGCATCTAATTAATTCATACACCCATAATTTTATCTATAAATATTTAAAAATAGATAAAATAAACTGAAGAAAAATCTATACGGTCATTTAAAATTTATACGATTTTTTAAAATTCAGCACGTTGAGATAGAATGCAGTTCCTATTTCCTGCTTTAAATAGAGTAGGGGAGCGCGCCCTTTCCAGTGGCCTCTTCCCTAATCCAGAACCAAGAACAAACAGTTCAATCGATGTCATTCCTTTTCAGCGTTCTCTTCCCACCTCCGTCATCGTTGTTCATCACGGCGATGTCGGTGATCAGCTTCGCGTCGCTGCTATGCTTCGGCGTGTCGGAGATAATGGGGAAGCATTTTCAGTACTCCAAGTTCGGGAACGCCGGAGGTTTCTCCGCCAAAGCAGCCGGCCGCGAGGTCAAACTCTCCGGCAAGACGGGGATGTTGCTGGCCTACTCGCCGGCGCTTCTCGCCGCGCTCGCATCCTTCTCCGTTCCCGGCGTCGTCTCCCGTCACCGTGGCTTCCTCGTGAGCGTGGCCCTCAGCATTCATTTCTTCAAGAGGATTTTTGAGGTAATCTTGCTTGGATTTGGCTTTGTCTATATGTATATAAACTGGACTATCAACCTCATTGCGCCAGATGCAAACTTAGGTACTTTTAGATATATCATACAGAATTTGCTCTATTCTACAAACTTCATATTACAATTGGTATTACATTGATTGATGAAAATTTCAAATGAAATTCATATTACAACTGGACTATCAACCTCGGCTTGAGCAAGCTCGGTTATGCCAGAGGATATAGTCTTATAAAGTTCAACTTTAAAAAAAAAAGATAATGTCAAATCAACCCTTTCTTTTGTACTGGCCCTTCCAAATTATGTTTCGTCCCTCCCAATTTACCGGCCAAATATTGTGTATTATATATATTTTTTGAAAAAAAATTAAAATAAAAGTTATAAATTTTGATAAGATTTATAATTTTTTTTCCAAAATATAATTTTATATAGGTGTTCTGGAGTTCCAAAATCTTAAAGGGTTTAAAAACGGGTTTTAAAATAATTTTTAAACCCGTTAAGATTTTGGAGCCCAAAAATACCGATTTAGAAGTATATTTTGAAAAAACTTTCAATATAAAATTTGTAAATCTCAACAAAATCTATAACATTAATGTTGAAAATATTTTCAATAAATATATATAAGTATTTTTAGGATATCGGAATAGAAAATAAGACAGATAATAGGGGCAGAAGATCAGGCCTCTATTTATACCACCCCAACATTCCTAAAAAATCATCCCAAATATTTAAAAATTTTCAAATTTCTGCACATTCGATTTTCCAAATTTTTTTTTCTACCAGACTACCATAATCCCTATGTTTCAATTATTGTAACTTACAGTTTGTAAGTTTCAATCATTACAATGTGTTACTATGTTGCCAACTATATTTTATTGCTGCTATTCTATTTTTGTAACTTTATTGTCATTCATATCTTTATTTTTGTTGTCCTGACTGTTGTGAAGTTCTGTATTTGAATTCATTTTTGATGATGAACTATTTTTTATATAGCATCTGAATAAAAATTTTTACTGTGATATTTTTCACCCTCACTGGTTGGGGGGAGGAAAAATATCTACATTAAAGCCACTATGCTTCCTCGCTCCGGATTAGTTCTAGCCAATGGTCTGGGATATCGGAGGCATCCCTCTAGACACGGGTAGAGCCAAAAAAAAGGAAGTGGTATAATCTTCAAAGTTCACCGTCTGCGCATGAAAGATGTTCAGCAGTTGCTGATTTGTTGCCATTAATTTGTGCAGGTCTTGTTTATTCACAAATATAGTGGGCATATGGTTCTCGACTCGGCAATACTTATAACCTCAAGTTACTTCCTTAGCACCATGACGATGATATATGCACAATATTTAACTCGAGACGCACCTGAACCAACAATCAATACAACATTTTCTGGACTAGTTCTATTTCTTGTTGGTATATGTGGCAACTTTTATCACCATTTCCTCCTCTCTAAGCTTAGGGGAAAAGATGACAAAGGATACAAGATTCCTAAAGGCGGTCTTTTCGAGCTGGTGATATGCCCCCATTATCTTTCCGAGATCACAGGTTTTATCGGAGTGTCGTTGATATCTCAGACGATTTATGCATGGTCTTTCACTTTGGGCTCTACATGCTACCTGATGGGAAGGAGCTATGCTACTCGGAATTGGTACATGTCGAAGTTTGATAATTTTCCTAGAAATGTAAAGGCTATGATACCTTATATATTCTAGTGTTATAAGTTTTTTCTATGGTTTCTCACCAAATGGAAAAAGGATATTGTATCGTGCTTATGAGACAGGAGAAAATAATACTACCTACCTACTTTATTTTTCAATTTTAGACCCTTTTACAATATTTACATTTATCTTGTATGGAATAATTTTCCATCAGCTTTATAGCTGATGAAGGTATAAATTTTCCATAGTTTTCTCTTCTTCTATTATATAATATATATATATATATATAATATCTTTTGTGGTATCTTTTCGAATGCTCAGTTGCTGGTGACAGGCAACCACAGAATTTCAAATGCTTCCTAGCTCTTATAGAGACTTCTTAACTGTAAAATTTAGTTTTGTTAATCAACTGAGCCAATATTTGTTTGTGCAAGTATTATGTTATATCTGACAGATGGATACCACCGTATTTGGAGGATGCACAATCTTTCAGAAATACCGCGTGCAAAGAAATTATAGATAATGACTGACCTTTTTAAGAATCCGTCGATACTAGTTGTATATACACAAAAGTGGCTTCAGAGAAGTTCGTAATGTATAGATTATAGTGCTAGCAGAATAAGGAAAATTTTGGTATGGTAGGAGAAAGACTTTTTTGTCGGAGATTATCGTGGAAACTCTGTCCAATAACCGGCTCATTTTTGTGACACTTTATTTTGACTTAGTTTTACGAATAATTGTACACCAAATCTTGCTATTTCAAAATTTTCATTTCAGTCTAATGTGTGTAGAACAAGAAAGAGGCGCTCTGCTCCCTTTCACTAAGTAGTTATCTATCTCTTACGTCATTTCGCCCGCCGTTCCACTTCCGTTCCGGAGGAAATGGGGCCCGAAACCCTGTTGCTCCTGCTTCACCTCCCTATGGAAGAAGCCCCCATAGCCAAAGAAAGGAAATGGCAAGGGATGTATATTTAATACACACACACACACGGAGAGTTGTATACTACCCTGTTGTTTAAAATTTGTAAATAAATATCTGATATAGTGCAGATCGGGCTTGTCACGTGTCAGCTTCAGAAGGGCTCGGAAATTTCAGAAGTCTATGTTAACAACTCCAATAGGTTCGAGTCGATGGCCCAACTCGAGAAACGCAAGAAGACCCGAGTCGGTATCCCGACTCGGATAATATCTGATGATCCGGTCGACGTTCGGACCCGGGAATTATCCGAAGACCCGGGTCGCCTCCAGACTCCGGATTATCTAAGGACCCGGGACGGTGCCCCGATTCGGGAAGCATCTGTAGACCTGGATCGGTATCCCGATCTTTGAAGTACTTGAAGACCCGAGTCGGCGTCCCGACTTGGAAAACCCCTAAAGACCCGAGTCGGTGACCTTACTCGGGATATCCACGAAAACTCGAGTCGGCCGGTCATCCACAGCTCGACTCGAGAAACACTCGAAGACCCGAGTCGGGTACTTCCCTAGGCCCGACTCGGGAGGCACTTCCACCCATTAACCCCACGCTCGCGGCAGTTGCGGACCACAACGCGGACGTGGCACACGAAGGCGACTAGTCAACCCACCTTTCTCGGAGGTGATTCTACATTCTCTCAACGGCCTGCTGACCAGCGCCGCCTATAAAAGGCCATTAACAGCACCGTTAAGAAGGATTCACACTCTGATTCTCTCAGACTTAGGTGAACTCTCAGTGCCCTAGCATTCGAGCATTCAGTAGTCTGAGTGACTGTGAGTTTGAGTGACTGTAATCCCATTCTCACACTGATAGTGAAAACTACGTTGGCATTACGGTTAACAGTCCGTGGTTTTACCTTGTTCCCAAGGATTTTCACGTAAAAAGTCTTGAGTACATTTACGTTCTGTTTACTGCTTCTTCTTGCTACTCTTCTGCTTTCGAACACTTTATTGATCGGTCGAGGACCAGCTCGATCAATATCTTATTTTAAGCATGTTATTTCTACGCTCGAAGACACCTATTACAAGTATTTTTTAAAAAAAGTTTTGAATGTTGTAGATCAAATCAAATTTTTATTTTTATTATATTTAAATTTTTTTAAAAACTTTATTTCTAACTTGATATTTTGAGAATCTAAAATTGTAGCGGACTATTTTTAAATCGTTAAGATTTTAAAGTTTTAAAATATGAATTTGTTTTATTTTAAAAAAAAATCATGAAATTTGAAGGTTATATCAAAAAATTTTGTTTATATTTAAAACTTCTAAAAAGAATTAATTAAGTAGTTAAAATATCTCTCATATAAATTTAACAAATATACTTATTTGTAAAATAGTTGAAATAGAATGTTGATTTGTAAACAATTTAAACATAAAGGACTGATGTGCAATTATCCCTAATGTATGTATAACAACTCTTCGTAAGAACAATAAGATAAAATAAAATAAAAAACTCATTCGTAAGAGCAACTTAAAATGCTCCTGTATCTACTCTCCGACAGAGAGAGTACATATGTAGTATACGATTCGTGATAATATGCAGTTTCTGGAGATTGGCTTTACCGGCGGGGGCGAACATAGACGATACGGTGGCTAACCCACTAGGACCGGCGGCGGAATCCAAACCGACACGTGTTAGGTTTCCGTGTGACGCTTGTCCGAATGACGAAGTCCGAATTTCAAGTTGACTAACCGATACAAGTTACGTGTGATCAGGTCAGAGCTGGAAGCTTGCTTGCGTCGAGATTGGTTCCGACAGAAGAGCCGACATCCGACACCACTTCTGTCGGGACATCTGATATGGTGTTGGAAAAACGGACTGACCTTGGGTGCGGTTGATCGAGTGTCAAGCATCTGCCTTACAGGAAGGTCGGTGCATCATTAGGTCGGGACAACATTTAGGTCGGTGCGTTCGTTGGGTCAGTGAACCAACAAAACAAAGGCGATTGCCCCATGCATCTCAAACGTTCATCTCGAGTGCTAGATTGAAGACACGTGGCCAATCGTTCGTCAGAAAATCTGGCGGAAAATTCAAATCAATGTCAGGCTGTCGCCAGCGTGGATAACAATCTTCGTTCACTTGCTCGTACCTTGCGCAAATAGGTAAAAACCGTTACGGATTATAAACAATTTATAGTACTGTAACAAAGTTCCATTTTTTAACTAGATCATAGAGAGAACTATTGTAAGAAAAAGAGAAATAACAGCGAAATCCACCGAGCTACTTATAAAGCTCGGTGCAAATCCTTGTACCTCATACACCTTTCTATTGTTTTAGTGAATTTTCTCTCGCTGGTCACGTACGATCCGTAGTTTTATCCCGAACTGAAGATCGGAGGTTTTCACGTAAATATCTTGTGTTATATCTTTCACAACCCTCTCTTCGAGCCACTCTCTATTTTCGAACACAAAATTACCGATCGAGTATAAGCTCGATCACACTTGCATCGCTGTTGTAGAGAAAGAGCCAAAAGCACTTGCTGTGCCGCCACTGGAGAGAGGAAGAGAAGTGAGACTGAAAAGTGGTTATATAAGATAAATATATCTGTAAATCCAAGACGTAGGAGGCCTCTATTAAGGCACAAAATGTTGGAATTGGTGTGGCTTGTTTTGCCACCTAATTAGTAAATCTCGTATTAATTAAAAAATAAATTAAGATAGAATGGTGTGCATTGAAGAAAGGTGGAAAACTGCTCGTTTTGTGGTTTCCAAAAGCTTGAAAGATGGAAGGTTTTTTTCAGAATCGGTAGAAGTAAATTTGGAACGGTGGTAAATTTGGCAACGGTTTTTTTCATTTTCGTTAAGCATATTATTTGGTATCTTAAAATTTTTTAATTAATATTTTTTTAAGAGGTCTTGAGTATAAATAGATCTTTTGGGATTGTCCAAGAGATATACGAAGACGACGATTTGTAGGCTAGATTTTTAGTTTACTGGAGATCGTGTAACGTCGGAGTGAGTCGGGTGTCCTTGTACTCTTAAAGAGACTGAGGGTTATTGTATTGCCGAGGTGAGATTGAGATTGTGTGAGGTGTGTGATCCTTGTAATTTCTTCTCTGTTTAGTGATTTCTCTCGTGCTCTCCCTGTGATTTTTTTCCGATTTTGGAGTTTTCCACGTAAATCCTTGTTTTGTTTCTCTTTGTATTTTACATTTTTCTGTAGATTTGTCTTGGTTTCCCAACATAAAAAATTTTAGAGCATTACCTGATCCGATTCAAATGCTCATCCTCTAACTTGATCTGAATTATCTTACTCCGAGTTTATAGAATATCATCTGAATCCGATGACCCGAACCTTCAATTATATATTTTTGAATTGGTGTTTCAGATAAGTTCTTATAATGCTCAAACTTAGCTGTCACTCTATAAGTTTATTGTTCATCTCTTCCAAGAAAATAAACAATGAAAAGAGGTCGAAGTAATGACTAAGAAATGATATTTCATATCCTCACTTTATTTTTGAAGAACAAATATGAAAAAAAAAATTAAAGTGAAATTAAGATTAACTCTTCTTTACCATTTTAACCAATTTGGAGAGAACTAAATCTTGTGAAATCAAGAAATTTAAATCCATTATGTTTTTTAACTAAATTACTACCATTTTTTTTAAAAAAAAATTATTTCGTTTTTTCTTTCCCTCCCTGGTGTTTCTATTACATCCTCTCGTTCCAAACAACTTCAGAAGGAGAGGGGATCGTCTGTGGTTTACCCTTGTGGTACGCGATCTGGGCCGTTAATCGGTCCAGCACGTATCAGGAGAATTTTTATTTAAACTTTCGTCGACTTATTTCACCTAATTTTATTTATTTTTATGAAAAGTTATTAACTACAACGTTGTAGATTTTGATGTGATCTACAATTTTGTAGTTCAAAAATTTTCGAAAAAAATATCAAATAATGTGTCAAAATGATGATCAAAATTTTTGATAATCATTTTGACACACTGTTTGATATTTTTTCGAAAAATTTTGAACTACAAAATTATAGATCACATCAAAATCTACAACTTTTTAGTTCATAACTTTTCATAAAAATGTATAAAATTAGGTCAAATAAATTAATGAATGTTTAAATAAAATATCTTGTGATACGACTGGGCCGATTAACGGCCCAGATGATGACCACAGTGGATCATGTGCCCATCTCCTCTTCCTATGGGGCGCGGCTCCCGTACTCCATCCAAAACTGGAAGTAGGGACCACGCTCTATCCCCATCCAAAGTGGGAATCGTATCTATTACAATTAGTACGGATATCAAAATATCGTATAAAATTTTTATCCATTTGTTTAATTTATTTTTAAATATTTTTTAAATTAATTTTAATTATAAAATTATAGATTTTGATTTAATTTATAATTTTATAGTTAAATTTTTTTTTTAAAGAAAATACAAAATGACGTGCCAAAAAAATGATCAGAATTTTAAATCATTTTTTTACATATTGTTTAGCATTTTCGTTAAAAATATTTAACTACAAAATTATAAATCATATTAAATCTACAATTTTGTAGTTGAAATATTTTCATAAAATTATCAAATAGTATAAATTTGACTAGTTTTTGGGCATATTGTTTAATAATTTTTTAAAAAAAATTTATTTATAAAGTCATACATTTTGTGTGGTCAATAATTTTATAGTTGAACATTTTTCGTAAAAAAGTTAAATAATATGTCAAAAAGATAATCTAAAATTTTGATTATCTTTTTTTACATATTATTTTATAATTTTCGAAAAAAAAAATTAACTATAAAATTATAAATTACATCAAAATTTATAAATTTATATTTAAATTCTTTTAAAAAATATTTAACAATAAATAAAAATAAATGAACGGCTGAAATAGGGTGTGGCTCCTACTTCACGCTTTGGATAGAGTAGGGAGCTGCGCCCCTTCCAGTGGCCTCTTCCCGGATCCAGAGCCAAGAACAAACTGTTCAATCGATGTCATTCCTTTTCAGCGTTCTCTTCCCACCGCCGTCTTCGTTGTTCATCACGGCGATGTCGGTGATCAGCTTCGTGTCGCTGCCATGCTTCGGCGTGTCGGAGATGATGGGGAAGAATTTGCAGTACTCCAAGTTCGGGAACGCCGGAGGTATATCCGCCAAAGCAGCCGGGCGCGAGGTCAAACTCTCCGGCAAGACTGGGATGTTGCTGCTTTACTCGCCCGCGCTCTTCGCCGCCCTCGCATCCTTAGTCGTTCCCGGCCTCGTCTCCGGTCATCGTGGCTTCCTCGTGAGCGTGGCCCTCAGCATTCATTTCTTCAAGAGGATCATTGAGGTAATCTTGCTTGGATTTGGCTTTGTTTATATGTTTATAAAACTGGACTATCAACCTCATTGCGCTAGATGCAAACTTAGGTACTTTTAGATATATCATACGGAATTTGCTCTATTCTACAAAATTCATATCGCAATCGGTATTACAACCAAAGTTTATAGTACCGTACCGTTTTGAATTTCTGTAAACTCCAAACGCGAGACGTGCGACCGTGCCAACTATGCATATCATGTTACTACAAAGTTCAGTAACTTCCAGGTGATTAATTGCATAGAAGAACTTATATTTACTCAACATTTGGAATTGCTTATGTACTTATGTTAAGAATGAACCTTCAAGTAATAAATATTGTTACATGTTCTCATTACTCATTCATGGCAAATAACTTTCATCATTAATGTTGCAAAATATAAAATTCATAACTTTCTGGAGCCGATTGCACATATAAATCTTCACATTGTAGTTGCTGCAAAATTCATATTAACTCAAAACTTTTCTAGCAAGAATAACGACAGATTCAATTGATAATAGGAACATTCAAGTTTAAAGTGATACAATCTTACCCAGGACCGATGGCCTAGTGGTAGAAAGTGTCGCGGGGTGGAAAAAGGTCTCGGATTTGAGACTCCAACACCACCTAGGAAGGAAAACTGTCTACATCAAAGCCACTAGGGCTCCTCGCTCCGGATTAGTTCTAGCCAAAGGTCTGGGATATTCGGAGGCCTCTCTGTAGACAGGGGTAGAGCTAAAAAAATTGAAAGTGGTATAATCTTCTAAGTTCAGCCGTCTACTCATGAAATATGTTCAGCTGTTGCTGATTTGTTACCACTATTTTGTGCAGGTCTTGTTTATTCACAAATATAGCGGGCATATGATTCTCGACTCGGCAATACTTATATCCTCAAGTTACTTACTCAGCACCGTGACGATGATATATGCACAATATCTAACACAAAACGCACCTGAACCAGCAATCAATACAACATTTCCTGGACTAGTTCTATTTCTTGTTGGCATATCTGGCAACTTTTATCACCATTTCCTCCTCTCTAAGCTTAGGGGAAAAGATGACAAAGGATACAAGATTCCTAAAGACGGTCTCTTCGAACTCGTGATATGCCCCCATTACCTTTTCGAGATCATAGGCTTTATCGGAGTGTCGTTGATATCTCAGACGATTTATGCGTGGTCTTTTACTTTTGGTACTACATGCTACCTAATGGGAAGGAGCTATGCTACTCGGAATTGGTACATGTCGAAGTTTGAAAATTTTCCTAGAAATGTTAAGGCTATGATACCTTATATATTCTAGTGCTATAAGTTTTTCCTGTGGTTTCTCACCAAATGGAAAAATGATACTGTATCATGCTTATGAGACAGGATAAAATAATACTACATACCTACTTTATTTTTCATTTGTAGACTCTTTTACAATATTTATATATTTATCTTGTACGAAATAATTTCCATCAGCTTTATAGCTGATGAAGGCATAGCATTTTCCACAGTTTTTCTCTTCTTCTGTTAATCAAATGTATATATACCTTTATCTTTTGTGGTATTCTTTTGCGGAACTTTTTTATCAGCCCCTAGAGGGCCAAAAGTCTTCAGATTCAACATCTATAGTTTGCTGTATTCACTTTTAGCCCCTCCTAGTAATACATACAATATTATTTTGACCATTATATGAGTATTTTTTGAAAAAAAATTCAAAATAAAGATTGTAAATTTTTATGAGATCTATAATTTTTATATTTAATATTCTTTCAAAAAATATTTCTAGATAGATAATTTGGGACTTCGAAATTTCAGCGGGCTAACGGGTCGGATTCAAAATCAATTAATATTTCGGAGTATCAAAATACCTACTTAGAAGCATTTTTTGATCAACAATTGAAAATGAAAATTATAGATATCAACAAAATATATAATTTTTATATTTAAAAGTTTTTCAAAAAAATATTAATAGGGTAGTCAAAAATGAGATGCACGATTTCTAAGAGGGATTGAAAACGAATTTGATATTTTTCAGGGGCTGGAAACAAAAATGTTTGAAAAGGAGTGGCTGAAAACACATTTTTGCTATTCTTTTGGATTACTCAGTGCTAGTGACAGGCAACCACACAATTTCAAATGCTTCCCCGCTCTTACAAAGACATCTTAACCGTAAATTTCAATTTTTTTAATCAATTGAGCCAATATTTGTTGGTGCAAGCATTATGTTATATCTGACATATGGATACCACCGTATTTAGAGGATGCACAATCTTTCAGAAATATCCCGTGCACAGAAATTATAGATAATGACTGATTTTCTTAAGAATTGATCAATACTAGTTGTATATGCATAGAAGCTGTTTCAGAGAATTTCGTGATGCATAAATTATAGTGCTAGTAGAATAAGGGAAATTTTGATATGGTAGGAGAAAAAAAAAAAATTGTTTGAAATTATCGTCGAAAATTCTATCTGATAATCAGCTCACTCTTGTGCAACTGTTATAATAGAAAAATTTAAAGATGGTATCCATCGATGTTCCACCAACCATAAGATAGACAACACTTATAAGTAGGTATTTTAAGTCTCCGAATTGTTAACAAATTTTTTATCCGACCCATTAACCCGCTAATATTTTGAAGTATCAAAATATCTATTAAAAATATTTTTTTAAAAATATTAAATATAAAAGTTGTAAATCTCATCAAAATTTATAATTTCTATATTAATTTTTTTTTCAAAAAATACTAATACAATGGTCAAAGTAATATGACAGTTCACAAAGAAAGGGCCTATTTGAAAACAAGTATTTTTGAGGGATCGAATCGGCCAATATTTATACTGCGAGAAATGCTGCATTATTATGGGTGTATTAAATTACTATAATCAGCCATCACGTATAAACTATATAGCTCGGACACTTCAAAAATATCGACGTGTCCGTGTTCATTTACATATCAGAAACGATACTTTTCGAACACGTCCGCACACGTATTAGACACGTCACGTGGCGTGTATGGAAAAAAATTAAAAAAGAAAAATCGGAGACGCATGTCGGATATTTCTGTTCTGCATGTCCGGACACGCGTGTCAATATTTATATCATTTTATAAAAGAATTATTTTTTATTTATTTTGTTTAGAAAAGTTAAATATTATTTGTAAACGTGGTAAGTAATATAATATAATTATATACTCATATATTATATTTTTAGTTTTAGTTGATATAATTCGACTGTTACTTTTTATATTTATTTCAAAGACGCGAAATATTATATTATAGATAGATTTATTATCGGATGTTATTATATTTTCTAATATTTAAATATTTTGTATAAATTATTTTTAATTGTTTAAATTTTTTATTATCGTGTTCGAGTCGTACCGGTGTCTTTTTTTTAAATTGCCGTGTTTCTGTGTCGTACCGTATAATGTCCTCCTGTCCGTATCCGTGCTACCTAGTGTATAAATATTTCTTACTAATCAATCTTCCTAAAAAAGTTCTTACAATTCAACCTCAAATTAGAATTTTAGATTTTCATGGATAAAAATATCTTCAGAATATCCTACTGGAACATTTGAACGTTCTTTTCTAGCGCTAATTTCAACATCCAAAATAAATAGTAGAAGTATGTTTTCAAAAAACTGTAAATATGAAAATTATAGATCATATCAATATCTACAGTATTTAAAGTTTTTCTAGAGCATTCTTCTAATAATTATTTGGCTGTTAAAAGGTTCTTAAGATGAGTTTTTAAGCGTTGTTTTCAACGCTCCGAGATAAATATTTAAAATATATTTTTTGAAAAATTTTCAACTTAAAAATTTTAATATAAAGGTCTATAATTTTTTTTATTGAAGTCCAAAAAATATTTCTAAATATTTTATTCTAGTATGTTAAAAACAGCACTAAAATTTAGTTAAAATCTATATTGTGTAAAGTATGAGGTGGGCTTTTTTGTGGGATAAATTTTTTTGGATAGCTGATCAGTAACAACGAAAGTTTGAGGTCTGATCAGTAAAAATCAAAGGACTGAATAGTAATTTTATTATGAATTAATTAGGTGCACTAGTAATTTTTTTTTTTAAAAAAAAAATCTATAGATGCGATGGTTGAATAGACATTAAATTCACAGGTAAATACCAGATTTGGTCCTATTTTTGAAACTAATACCAGATCAGCCCCTTTCTCTAAAACTTTTGAGAAATTACGCTCTCTCGTAAATTGTGTAATAGGTATTTTAACTACTATATAAGTATTCTTTTAAAAAATTTAAAATAAAAAAAAAAAATTTATGAGATCTACAACTTTAATGATTAAAGTTATTTTAAAAAATATTTCTACATAATTATTTTGAGACTCTAAAACTTTAACGGGCTATCCACTAACCCGTTAAGATTTTAGAGCATCAAATCACCTATACAGGAGTATTTTTTAAAAAATATTTAAATATAAAAATTATAGATTTTAATGAAATATATAATTTTTATGTTGAAAGTATTTTCAAAAAGTACTTCTAAATAGATATTTTAGAACATAAAAATTAACGAATTTAATATGAAAGATTCTTTTGTCCAACGAAAAATAGTACAGGGGTTGATATAGAAATCTCCCAAATTATTGTAGAGAAAATAGCCACGTGAAAGATGCTCGTACACCCAAGTTTTTGACACTCAATCGCAAAAAGCATACAATGATACATGTTCTCAATAGAGCTGTTTCTAGAGCTGAGCATTTACATCAACCAGAACCAATCTGACCAAATTTATAAAAGCTGATCTTAACATAATAAAAATATAAATTTGATCCAATTTTCATAGATATTCAATCCGTATCGAAAAAAAAATCAGATTAGTTCATATCTGTTTGAGTTAACCCGATCATTTTTAAAAAAAATTAAAATAATAAATTGGAGATAAAATTTATCACCGACAATAAAAAAAAAAAAAAGGGAAGTTGAAGGCAGTACGATAAATGGACGAAGAAAGAAAGATCACCCGAGCTTTAAGCTATCTGAAGAAGCCGGCGGCCGCACGATAGAGAGAGAGGAGAAAGCACTTGCGTCGCTGCTGGAGAGTGAGAAGGGGAACCACTTGTTGTGCCGCCGTTGTTGTGCCGCCGTTGCAAAGAGAGAGAGGGGAACCGGAAGAACCAAAAAGTGATTATAGGAGAAAAATATATCTATGAACTTAAGCCATAGCAAGCCTCTATTAAGGCCCAAAAAACAACGGATATATGATCCAGGAGGATCTTGGGTCAAGGAAGATATAGTGGAGATGATTTGGGTGCACGGCAAGGCATGGCCAAGGTACTGCCAAGACGCGGCAAGGCGAGGCATGGAGCGGCCAAGGCCCGGCATAGGCGCAGCAAAGGCGCGGCCAAGGTTCTGCCGAGACGCGGCAATGGCGCGGCATGGGCGTGGCGCTGGCGCATCGCAGGCACGGCCTAGGCGCGGGTACGCGGAAGGCCAAGGGACGCGAGCGTATGCGGAAGTCCAGTGGGCGCGGCAGCTACGCGGAAGGCCAGCGGGCGCGCTGGGCATGCACGGAAGGCCAGCGGGCGCGCGGTCGGCATGCGGAAGGCCAGCGGGCGCATGGTAATGCCAAGGGATATCCAGCAGGAGTACGGGAAATCTAAGGGACCACAAGTTACATGACCATTTGTCTTCCCACTACTTGTATTCATTGCTATTAGTTAAATGTCCTTTAACCGGTTTGTGGCAAAGGGGTGCTTGGGTGTGTCCGAGCCTATTTATAGACCACTTGGCCGGTTGTGGCTAAGGGGTGGAATTGTGTTGTGACCGAGCAATTGTAAGTATTGGTATAGACAACACGAGGGAGTGGCAGTATTGGCCAACTCATACCACAAAAGAACTCTCTCTCACTCTCGGCTTCCCTAGATCCTAGACAATATCCTAGGCATTCTCTCGGTTTGTGAGCGACCGAGGACACCTACGGATCAATATAATCCGAACCAACCCGAATACTCATCCTCCAACTTGATCTTAATTATATTAATCTTAATTTTTAAAGTGTCAATCTGAATCCGCCCGAACCCATAATTTTATAATTTTTGGATCAAATTTTTGAATGAGTTCTGGTTATATTCAGACCTAACAGTCACTCTATAAGCTGGTTGTTCATCTCTTATAGAAGAATGGAAAACGGTCGAAGTAAAGACTAAGGAATGATGTTGCATATCCATGCTTATTTTTGAAGAATAGGTATGGGAAAAATTGAAGAGAATTTGAGATTAACTTCTTTTTTTCCCAATTTTCACCAATTTGGAGAGAACTAAATCTTGTGAAACGAACAAATTTAAATCCATTACATTTTTTGTGCTAAATTCTTACCATTTTTAATTAAAAAAATTATCTTTATCTCCTTTTTTCTTTCTATCCAAGGTCGTTTCTATAATTCTATTGCTTCCTCTCGCTCCAAACAAGGTGTAAACGGTTTCAGAAACAGTGGAAGGTGCGTGTCATCTAATAACTACCATAATCTGCTTAAAAATAGAAAACTACTAGTCCTTCTATTATACAACTAAAATATTGACCAAAATTTGAAAATCCCTATGATATAAAAAAAGGACAATTCCATATCAGCCCCTATTTCTGTACGCGTTTCGGATCAGCCCCTGAAAACGCATTTTCTGGGGCTGATCCGGCCATTTTAAAATAACAGGGGCTTATATGGAATTACCCCAAAAAAAATTGAGAGTACTTTTCGGAAAATATTAATATAAGTATTATAAAATTTGATGAAAAATTTTGTTAAAAAATATTTCTAAGTAGATATATTAGACTCTAAATTTTCACGGATTAAAAACAGATTTCATAAACAATGTTATATAAATAAATAAGTATCAGAAGTATTATATTTCATAACCCCTAGGACGGCACCCAATATTTTTATATAAATAAATTTTTATACAGCTTTACGAGTTATAAATTATTTATACATTAATTTATAAATAAATTATTCCCGGATCCAGAACCAAGGAACCAACTGTTCAATCAATTCCACGAGGAGATGTCATTCCTTTGCAGCTGTCTCTTCCCACCGCCGCCGTCGTTGTTCATCACGGCGATGTCGGCGATCAGCTTCGTGTCGCTGGCA